>JAIGNY010003554.1:792500-927500 GCA_020152595.1 Chiridota heheva
CCATTTAATACATTATTTATTCATATGTTCAGCATTTAATTTGCGGTGCTGCTGCCTTGAGCTGGCAGAGACCTATCGCGGGATAAATATGAATATTGTGGATCTACATTTTTCTTCACATGTCACTCATCTGGTCGATTCATGCAAGTGGAGTGTGTGGCTACATTTTGCAATTGTCTCTCATGCATCAAGCCCATGGAACTTTCTTTTTTAAAGAAAATTTAAGTAACCATTCCTGCATCCTGTGATTCTTGGACATGCATGGCGCGGTCTCTACAGTTTTTAATCCTCTTTCTGCCCATACTTGACATTTCCCGCCCACTCTCTAATATTAGAGAGAAAAGATAGGGTCACACCCACTTTTCCCTTAAGCTCTGTCCCTACAACCTTCAGCAACACACCAACTACCTACAATCAAGCTACACACCGCCAGGCGTGGTCCTCATCCCATTGTGTCACCCCCGACCCTCCAACGGGCAAGTAATAGCTGCTTCTATCGCATTATTCCCTACCTTCTGTGGGAGGCGATTAATTGGCAAGGCGTAAGCAAACCCTTATTTCTCACACTTCACACTGTGTATTAATAATCACGCAAACAGCATGTACTACTATTATACAGACTTACTACAAACAATCCAACATGCCCGCCCAACGAGCAATGCTCAATGCAAACAGAAGTCACAACTATCTAACCGAAGGTATGTGATCTTTACCAAACTGTTCTTTATCTTAACAACCCTCTGTCTAGCCCCTTACCCCTTGTAATCCGTCCATGGGGTCATAATTAATTGTTTAGTTTTTCTGTTCGAACTTTTTGATCATATATGGCCAAGTTAGTACGGAACTAATTGTTTGCCCCATTAAAACCTATTGCACAGGCGACCACCAGTTTTGGGATTGTTTCCTCCCAGAACACAAAAGATTTGGGGTATTTTGTGATGTACAGACACTTTCACGCACACACACACACACACACATACATACATACACACACGTGCGCGCGCGCCATCATGACCGCAAAGGTTCCTGATACTTTCGCATCGGAACCAAAAATGGGGAAATGTTCAATGTTTCATAGATTTCCATTCATCCCACAACACATTTATCTGCCAATTCCATTTTCATTTTTGTATGTATATGTGTATTTTCAACACACTTTTTGTCGTATTTAAATGTTGAAAGGTGAACATTTATTTACGGTTATGTATTTTACGGTAACAGTTTTCATTTTGAAATATTTTCATGTACGGCACCATATATTTTGTTTCAGAAGCATATTGTAAAATTCTGTGTGCTATTGTTGAATATTGAACTTTTCTGAGTTTAGCTTTTCTTATGCTTGGATCATGACATGTAACCTAGATTGCGTGAATGGTGCTCTGGATGTGAAAGATAGGAAACACATTGAAAATAACTATCTTTTATAACACAATTGTAGCCAGTAACAAATATCACGACCCTGTAGTTCCGCTGCAGTAATAATCGTTTAACCATATTGATAAAAGCAAAATTCCATCATAAACCAGAGGTTTAATCTATTTCTGTATCCGCTATAATTCTTCTTACGTCTGAAGTCTACATGAATTGGTTATTTGGACAGTTAAAAAGAAATTCGGTATACGTGTATCTGGTTTACTCAACGGGAGTTCTTGAAACGTGTCTTCCATAAAAGACCACAGAGAAAGTTGAAGTAGAAAATACAACAAGAACAAGGCGCTCACTCAAAAAAGTGGAAGAAGTTGGTACTGGATGGAGCCCCTTTATGGGCAACCCATTAAGAAAGATGCGCGTCCTATATATCCGAGTATTTCAAGGCACATGCACAGCATTGTTATTATACTTGTTACTTCCCAGGGAATATATAAGATACATATTTTAAACGTTCTGTTCTTTCTTACCTCAATATCATAATTCTTTGGTATTCTTCAATATATAACTGGAATAATTTCTCTTTTGAGGGAAAGGGGGAATCTTTTTCGTAGTATTAACTATTATTCCATATCAAATGTCTTTTTTTCGATTTGACCACAATCAAATCTACAAAAACAAGAATTTGAGAAGGTGAGCTTCGAGAATGTTGTTGAATCAGGGATAGGGATGTGGTATTGTACACCATATCCCTCGAATTACCTTCTTTGGTGTGTTTTTAAAGATCCGCATACACGGCTTCCCTGATTGACTGTAACATAATTTTGAAGAGATACGAATTCGTCCCTTCCAAAAACCATTCAAGAAGTATTGGTTGGCAAAGTGCTCTTTTTCTCAGGATCGTCGCGAGCCTCACACTTGCAACAACCATCTGCCCATGGAGGTGGTATTTTCCCAAATGATACCTCTATATAATAACGAACAAGTTTTCAGAAGCGATTTTCTACAAAGCTAATACATTTTGGGCAATGTATATACAGATATATACAGAGTCTAAAGTTATATTACGTTATATTAGGTTATGTAACGGTGACATTAAACCACTGTGATACAAGCTGCTTTAAAGCAGAATCGTAATTTTTGAGAGACGGAAACCTGTCTGGATTTAACACATTCCCATACATTTTAAAACACAAATACACACAGACAGCAGAAACACAGTCAAGTAAAGTATAGTTTGAATTGAAATGCTTGTGTTTAGACTTGAATCTTGGTTGAACATTGAACTTTGTTTCTGTGTGTGTGTGTGTGTGGGGAGGGGAGGGGTTACACCCTGAAGTCCCTGTGTCACCAATCATCTACTTTGTGGTCCTGCTTTAATTACCGTCTGGCAGTTCAAAACAACTCAAGATATCACGTGTAGCTCAGATGGGAAATAACAGGAATTTTCAGTCGTAAAGATATCTTAAATCCTTCAATTGCTTTAGTAAGAAGAAAGAAATACAGTCTGTCGTTTATATCAATTGCTTTGAAGACACGACTAATTTTCACATTTGATGCTGTGACCTACTGCTGTTACCTTTTAATTCAAAGGTTCCGATACGGATTTCCGCTACTGGCAATCTTTCAGTTCTTGCTTGCAACACAGACTTGCAAGGAATTCCAGTTGATGTAAATTATAATTACTTGGAACTGCGGAATGTGGTAAATGGTTTGGGTCCTGTTACACCGGGTTGCATGGCGGTTGTACGTGGCACGGAACTAATAAGGTATTACTCCGCCATCCAAAAAAGAAAACCCTCAGAGAAAAGGCTAATAAAAATATTTTCGAGAGGTCCCATTTTATGGGACAGGAAGCTGAGAAGTTGAAAATCTTAGGATTGGTAGAGAAATAATAGGTCTTGACTATGCATATCCAAACTTGACGAGATTTGTTTCAGTAAAAGTTTCATGATGAACTATTTTACCATGGACCCACACCAAAATTTGAGTAGTTTGGTGAGGGTGTATAACACCTCTTCACTTCAGCCTAAAAAAAGGGCCAAAACCTTTGATGACCCCTATTGAAAGTACCCTCATCCGAGAGATATTAGATGGTACATTTTGGAAAACATAACAAAATATCCCAAATCTGTAACATTCTGGTACAAAAAGTACCGCGAACTTGACTTTTTCATCATAGGCTTCAATAAGGATAATAATTAGTTTCGTGCTACCTGTAGACATTGAAATTGTACACCTCTATCAACCTGTCTGCCCGAAAGTCCAAACCTCATAAAGAAGAAAATACATGGTCAAGCATGTTTATCTTATTTGAAAGAGGACTTCAAAAGATACAAAATGGTGAAAAAAGCATTCAAAAATTGTATTCCATTAAGAAGATATTTAAGTTAAAAGTTTGGTATCATTTGTGTAGAAACGACTGAAATCAGACTAGTCGTGATGTCATAGCCTCAGATTCTTCAAAGTCTTTATATATTCTATCATATTTTGTCCTGCAATTTTGTGGCTTAAAAACCATGCCAAAAAAGTAGTAAAACTGAATCTAAGAAGGGTATTTATAATATACCACCTGAAGACGGCTGAAGGAAAATAATTTACGTTGTGAAAACATTAAATAAACATTTTTTGAAATGCATTAGGATTTTGAGGGATCTGAGGCTGTGACATCATAATTAGTCTGATTTCAGTCGTTTCTACAGAGACGATACCAAATTTTAAACTTGAATATCTCCTTAACGAAATACAATTTTGCAATACTTTCTTCACCATTTTGTTTCTTTTGAAGTCCTCTTTATATTAGCTTCTTTATATAAGATGGACATGTTTGACCACTGAACTAATCCTTTAAGCACAGACAGGTGTAATTAAGGCGCAGGTTCAGAAGACTTGGAATTCTTTTTTGAATGTGAATATATGATCAAACTATGTATTTTAGTTTTTCTTAATTTCGATCGATTGAGAATTCAATTTGTGATCATTTTCACCTTCCTATTGTGTAAAACATTACCCCGAAACCTATTTATCCTCTAATTAATAATAATTCATAATTTTAATTTTTAAAGGTACCGTCGAAAATGAGGCCCCAAGTGTACGAAAATGGAGCCTCAGGTGTATGCAAATTAGGACCCAAGTTTACGAAAAATAGGCTTTAGGCCCATATTGTAATAAAATCCCTGAGTAAGTAAAACAATTTTTATGGTATTATCATTAAAAAAAATTATAATACTATGATTTTTGTTTAAACCAAATGCTCCGCGGATCAAATCTTACACGATACGAATTACTGCCAACAAACCATGGATGAATGAACACATCCTGGAATAAACCGACAAAGATATGGTATAATACACACCCAATCAGCGTGAGGTTGACCAGGACATTGTGGTAGATTTCGTCCATAATTGTAAAAATATAAATACATTCTCAGGGGATCTGAATTGGCACGGTTGCATGTACTTTTTGGACGTACAGGATGGTATTCGGTGGTGCTGTGACCCGTGCAAGGGTTTTTTAAAGCGAATGTCCAACACACAGGAAAAACATTTTCTCCCTTCTTTGTTTTCTTTTTTAACTTGTGGTATGACTAAAGCCTAAGTAACCAAAGTGGTCTTTGACATGGTACCTGCACAGAAGTTGTAGGAGCGAAGGTCCAATACAGAGCTATAAGTGGGGTCATCAACACCAGGTCTTTCGTTTTTTCTTTTCTTTTAGATGTAAGAAATACTGCTGGTAGTACTTTAGTCTAGGTGACCGCTGTGTCTTTGCCTGTTTGTAAAGGCTTATTTGGACCCTTGATATTTCTCTTTTTGGACCCTTTAGTGTTTGCCATCAGGAATATCTACACGACATGGAAAACCCAAAACATTGCAATGGAAATGTATAGCATGATAGTTCTTTTAGGTCAAAATATAAGCATTGGTTGATTGATTCCTTTAATTGATTCATCTAATTCACCTAATCGATTCATCTAATTTTCATCTATAACGATACAGTAACGGGAACAAAATATCATATGAAAGTATGTAAAAACATGCCTTTACAGAGATTATTACGGATTTAAACAGAGCCACGTCGCGCAGGGATAGCACAGGCCAGTCAGCCGGTCAGATCTGTCAGTCCGGAAGCAAGCCTCTTAATAGGAACATTTATAACACACGAGAATATTGAAGTCATGCAGCCATATTGTTCAGATGTTGCGATAAAATGTCATAGTTTCTAATTTATGTACTTGAAGTATTAAACATCATTGTGTTGAAAAAAATTGAGTTTTCAAAATGGCCGTTTCGCGCCTAAAAGCCTAACTATTGTCTATTTGATCTAATATTTCGAAAAGGGCGTGGTGAACATATCAAATGGGAGTGGAAAAGTTGTAGTCATCACAGTAATCAAGGAATTTTTGTAAGTTTTAAGTTTACCCTAGCTAAGATGTTTTTTCCAGACGTATTTCAAATTTGGAAAATGTAACATTGCATAAGGCTTTAACGTTAGGATAGCAAAGGATCATGGGAAATATCACAAAGTGGCACTTTCCATGTAGCAAAATGTTCCCATTAACCTATTAATAGGAATGCTACCGTACTGTCTGTAGTCTTATTTCCAGTTTCCCGTTCACAAAAGGCTTCAAACATCCGTACATGAGCAAAATATAGAAGGGAAAAAAAAGGCCCAGTACGGTTTCCCTATCTGGAACGGTCTCTAATCATTTGAAGCAATAAGAGAGCCTCTTGTAGAGTCACGCCACTTTTTACGAAATTAATTATAGTAAACTTTGTAAATTATCTGTTACCCAAGTATACAGAAAACGATTATTTTTCTCAAAATCACAAAAAGGGTCTTTTCGTAGACTCCCGTTAACTGCAATTACAAGTGACTCCCCTCCAAGCAGAAACCGCAATGTGTGTAAGTGTAACCTTTATTTGTCTTGTTTAGATTTTCGGAAAAGTTTTGGAAAATGTTTTAAATCAGAAATCAGTCTTTATTGGGATACATTGATATGATTAAATGTTTTTAAATGGAAGTGTAGCAGATCACTTGCAAGTAGACTTTTTAAACCCTGGCAGTCAATCTTACACCGACTTGTCACACTTATAACACACATAAAACATCCTAAACGAAATAACTTATCAAAGGTTTTTTCTTCTTTTTTTTACATAGTTTCTCTTTATCATACTTGGATTTAAAGTTTTGAGATTTTCATTTTCCTTTAAATATCAATAATTTTACATAAAAATAAAAATCATTTTGATGCAGTAAACCATTTAACATAAAGTTCAACGCTAATAGAGAGTGCATAGTATGGTAAAAGATACAGATTTAGATCGATGAGTTAATATGATAGGCCTACCATTAATTTGATATTATTTCATATTTCCTGTCCTTCTTAGCGAGAGAATATGAATGAATCATATAATCAGCAGGTGGTCAGGAAGATAGTCTGTGTCCTAGAACATCTGTCAATTGAATTATCATCTTTTGTCTCTTTGTTTGTGGGCAGATGTCAAAAGTGACCATAAATTGTGAACCATGTAACGCGTTATAATAAGTTACAGCCAGTTTCGTGAACCAGAGATATTAAACTTAAAGTGCTTCCTGAATCAGAAATTCTTTCCGTGAATATGAAATGCGTTCAGTAAACCTGAAACATGTTATATGTGCATGAAACACTTACCGTCAACATTTAGTGAGTTCCATTAACCTGAAGTGCGTTTTGGCAACGTGAAACGCGTTCCGTAAACCTAAAACGCGTTCCCGTGAACGTGAAATTGGTTCCGTGCATACATAATTAAATGTTATTTTTGCGTTGCTATGAGTTCATTGTTTTCTTCTGAGAAGATGGGAGCAGGGACCTGCTATTTATCTAAATAACAGGTCCCTGATGGGAGGGAGGGTAAAATTTGGTAAATAAACTGATAGAATTGATTCTCCCATATACCAGTCTGCTTCGTACCCCGATCGGGAGAACAGTTTTGATCTCCTGATCAGGAGATACTTTACAGAATATACAAACTTTGAATTTTGGATAGATGCATTGTGTGAGAGTATCTCCCGATCGGGAGAAGAAAAAAAAACTGTTCTCTCGATCTGGTTATACAAACCGGACTGTACACGAATACTGGACTATACAATAAAGCATACGAATATGATTTAAAAAGTGTGTGAGGTGTTATGTACAGTACTTTTAATTAAAAGATCCATGTATACATACGATCGATTACCTTTTACATTAGAAGAAGTGTACATTTGGAGTAAAACCCGTTTTCAAATTTGGGAAAGATTTCATATTATTGCTGACCAAAGTTTAGTCATAATGCAAGCCTTTGTGCATAAGAGCAATAATACCTTCATATAATACTGTCGACGACGACGACGAGTGAACACACAATTACAATGACGGGGTCGTCGCCTGCGTATTCGGTTATGATAGTAACAATGCTATCACGAAACGCTTAATACGACCCGGACGAGAACACAGGTACGACGTACGGACAGACATAACATCGACAACCAAGTCAATGTCCACGGCCTTTGATGCCCAGTTGTGGTGCACTGGCGTGTCTACCCAACCCAGGCTTGAACCCAGGGCCTCGTAGTCTGTAGACAGGTATGATACCGCTACACCACAGTAGGTAGATAATATAATACTGTCATTCATTTCATCCTTAAATATATATATAGCCATTGAAAATACTGGAATGGTTTGATAATATTCATGCTTTGCTTATATCTCAAACAATTTTTACAATCAGCCCCGGGAACCAGCCGCTCTTCCGCACAGATTCGTGGTACATGAAGATTCGTGGTACATGATTTATAAACAATGAATTTATACACGAAAGCAGACAAAAGCTGGCGTGTTTGCATGCAAGCTGAACACCCAGAAAGATACAAAACGATAGATGATCATGGACAGTTGGAACTAACTTTTCTTTATAATGATCATTAGACTTATATCAAATCTAGGTTATCTGGTTATCGTTGTCTCTATACCTACCCTACATGCCCTAATATTTCAGAAGAGACAAAAGTTATTGCACGCAAAATACAAAGGGAAGTTGGCGTGTACAATCTCAAGAGCCTGCACATACAGACATGATTATGTCATAAAGTTTTGTGAATAAGAGTTTATCAGCGTGTAAAATTTTATTCCCAAATGTACTTTTTACGTACGTCAAAGTGGATTGAATTAAATGGAATTGAAACTCGTCATCGATTTGATTCAAATGCCAAAGATGTTTTTCCAATGTCCCCAATAACTTTTAGAAACAACTCTCATATAGATAGAAATTGCTCATATATAAGTGTAATACATAATCACAATTATTTGTTTGTGTTAGATATAAAATTGGTGTAGGGGTTGACCAAGTTGCATTTTTTCCCCCAAACAGGAACAAGTTTCCTCTTGTCTGACTTAAATTCTGGACCCTAACCCTAACCTAACCCTAACTTAGCTCAAATGAGTGCAATTTTTATCCTGTTTGAGAAAAACGTTCAACCCCTCCCCTTCCCTTAACGGTATTTTGAAAGGTTAAAAGGTCCACGCATTTGCTAAACAGTCCTGATTTTCAGGCAATGAATTGTTTCTCTCTTCAGTAAAATGTAGCCAACGAACAATTTAAGACCGCAATGTTGACATAATTTTGGAAAAATACGTATCAGGATTTGATTTCGTTCTACCCCCTCCCTCCTCCCTCCCTCTCACCCACCTACAAACACACACACCCTCCGACTCCTATTTCCAACCCTGGCATGTCTTTCTTGTTGATGTTTTACTGTGAAAATGAAAATATAATAGATATTATTCATAACATATGAGTTACAATTTTCCTATGCAGCTATGTAGGCCTATAAACGCCTTGTATCGCCAGGTACGTCATATAAATATGATTCAGCAAAAGATGGCCAAAACGAAACAGCAACTATCCCACCCCACTTCCTGTATATATCTCTGAGAATTTGTCACTTTGATGCCGCTTGAATATTTCTATAATATACAATGTGGACAACTTCTGTTCGCCCACAGATACAATTGCAATTGATTATCTCTCAGGAATATCGTTGACATATATTTATCAACTTTTTTACAACTTCCTATTGTCATAGCTTATACAATAGATCCATCTTCCGTAGATGGGCGTGAGCTTCTCGAGTTTCAAGGTTGCTATCGAAATTCCATGAAACTTTCAGTATCTCGCTTTTGTATCAGTTATCACCTTTTGACAGTTTGATGTGGCTATAAACATTGCTGTGAGAATATTACAAAGCAAATTACAGTCATTTACTCAATGGCGATTACGTCAACTGACTCCTACAGAAAACGATGTATTGGTCATTCTCGGTTCAACAGTTCAACTTCTTTATAACATGTTACTTATTTGCATTGTTGTGACAGATGCATCCAGAAATACAAAGAATTACACTAAAGAATCTTAGCTGTATCTATGTTCATACGTGATCACTTTTGGGTATGCTGAAAACTGTTACTACTTTTTGATTTGTCATACCAAAGAGCTTCCACACAAAGAGCTTCCACACTCTTTGGTGATACTGTAACTTAAAAACTGTAAGTGTTATTGGGATCATTTCAAGACTGTTCTGCTTAGAATGCAATGCTTCTTTATATATAGTCTATAAACATTTAAGGTTTGTGGATCTTCCTTTAACTGTTCAAGATATATAAACAGCTGAATAATTCCATCAAACTGTCAAAAGAAGCTTTTAAGGTTGATACCCCAAAATACATCAATTTGTATGCAGTTTAGCGAATTATGTTCTTAAATATTCAAACATTGATAATAATGCACATTTCAAATCCTGTCAAAATTTTATTTGGGATATATTTAAGATTCAAACTGTTTTGGGCTGCATCCATAAATTCATGACAGGAAATAATAAGAAAATAGCCCGAACACTCTTTGCAGTCATAATTCACAATAGTAACATAACATTTGCATATTAATGCCCAGGAATGCACAAATCTGTAAAACTATCAATTTTAAACCAGTTTTGACATCATAATTTTCTTTACTATTTTAATGGTCCTAAATATTTTTAATAAGTCCAGTGGAGAGAGTGCACTGCAGCCTTATGCGCTAGGAGGCTTGAAAAGACTAGGTGAGGTGTTGAGGTGAAGTATTTTAAATATGTATTCTCTATAGGTTCCATAGACCATAAGTGTAATTACTAAGTCGACATTTTAGAGGAGTGGCACGAATTTCTTAATCGTGATTTACATTTTGATTAATGCTGTAAAATTCCTCACTTCAAAAAGTCTCCCTTTCTTATGCCCATCTCTCATGCAACTATTAACCCAATGTTTTGTCCATACTAGATGAATTTTCTTTAACCATGCACTAAACAACTGCTCATCGAATTGGACTACATGTTCAGACTTTTAGGATGTCTCTCCCACCTGCTTCATCCAGGGAACTTTACATGGCAGCTCCATGCCCCATCTGATAAGGGAATACAGAATAGGCCTATAGCTGCCTGAGGCAAGCATGTAATGGGCGTGTTATAATTTCAGTGTGAAATTATCATCTGTTATTTGTCAGTTTGTGTGAAATGTTTGTTTGATTGTTGCTATACACAATAAAAAGATCAATGATCTAGTGGCAATATATTGTGATAGAGATAACATGAATTCTTCCTTATTGCTAGATACATCAAAACAGCAAAAAGGAAACTGGGAGATATAAAGACATCAATTTCATTTTTGATGTAAGAAGGTCGCGTAACAGACAAAACGCCCAGTAATTAAAATCCTTATTATTTCCGTGTATTATTACAATAGGCCTACATGTTGCATTTATCTGTTGATAGGATTACATTAAGAAGGTTTAGAGATTTCCAGAAAAAGAAAAGAGACAAAATAAAAAGCATTCAAATGAAACTTGGACAATTTGAAAGTATGAAAGAAGACAATGACAATTTGAGCCAAAAGCTTATATCTTAGACAGTCAAACAAAATTGTTGGAACACTCAAGTATTTGCTTACATTAATTTATGATTACTGCATCCAACATTCCCTTTATTGCCTCACTACCTCTATCCAAATTCAAAATTTGTCTCAAATGGTCAACATTAAATGGGGGCGAGGTCAAGATAATTATAAAGGAGAAAGTTGTAGAATTGGGCATGGGAAAGGAAGAGAAAAACGATCATGTCTCTGTCATCTACTGATGATCACAGTTGCATGGGATCGGGGAGAGGGAGATTACGGAGCTTACTTCTGCAAGATTTTCTGGCTCAAGAAGCAATCAATCACAAAGGAAGAAAGAGAGTCACAAATCGTTAATTAAACATCTTCGTCACCGTCGTCCTAAACTGTCTGCCACGGCAGCGAAAAATATACTATGAAGGTCAGAGGCGGATATGCAGAGGGAGGGTCAAAGGGAAAAATCGGTTGGAAGTAAAATTGAACATTATTAAAGGAGACATAAAGTCTGGCTTTTTAATCACTTAATATGATAGAAATAATAATCATAAGTCATCTTAAAAAATTTCACATTGTACAAAACAAATTAGCATACATGTTCTAATTTATTAAAGCAATATTTCTGTCAATTGAAACTTACATGGGATCGGCCATCTTCTTCATACGCCCTCTAAATCATGATGTCACACACCCAGTACAGATCAGAATATTAATGTATTTCTTTATAATATATGAGTAAAATGTTCTAACTTATGAGAAATAATTTTTCCTTTGCATGGGTCTATGAATTGTTATGATATTAAAGATGTAAGCATTTTCCACTCGAAAGCATTTTGGAAAAAAATTGCAATGAGAATTCTAAAAAAATACATTGTGTGCTAGCACGTAGGGAAGATTATGTCATCATTAGCATAATTTCAACACAAAATAAGACAAAATGGCAGCGTCCATGTTACAACTTCAAAGATATAGATAATATGAGAATGGAATAAGATTTTATGATGGGATTTTTGGCAGTTGGGTTATTTTCTAATTCTCTATCACATATTAAGCTAGAATATTTGACTTTATTTCTCCTTTAACAAATAATCTAAGCAAATGCAAAAATTAAGAAGAATATTTTTGAAATATGAGTAAAATATGAAAACATTTTCCTGAAATTTCCGAAAATTAAAGAAAATTTCTCCAAATGTGAAGGAAAGTTCCCAAAAATCAAGAAAATTTTCCAAAAAATGCACACAATTTCCCGCAGGTGAAAGAAATTTACCAAAAACTGAAGAATTTTTTTTTTAAATTGAAGGAGATTTTTCCATTAACAGCAACATTTGATGGAAACCAGAAACCACTTACCAGTTCAATTTTTCCACTTGAAACCGGGAAATTGGGGGGATTCTTGCTCCTTGGGAAGTGACCGCTCCTACGCCCCTGAGGAGGGCCACATATAATAATAGTTACTAACCCAATTCCCTTTGTTCGGTTGTTTGGCCTAAAAAAAAATCCCAATTTGCCGAAAAATAGGGGCGGCGTTTTTGGATTTTTTTCTTCTTTAAAAAATCCATACGCTCCGTAAAATTCCCTACAAATCCCCACAACCACCTTTGCCTGTTGACTGATGCTGTTAGCCTGTTGACTGATGCTGTTAGCATGTTGACCAATGCTGTTAGCATGTTGACTGATGCTGTTAGCATGTTGACTGATGCTGTTAGCATGTTGACTGATGCTGTTAGCATGTTGACTGATGCTGTTAGCATGTTGACTGATGCTGTTAGCATGTTGACTGATGCTGTTAGCATGTTGACTGATGCTGTTAGCATGTTGACCAATGCTGTTAGCATGTTGACTGATGCTGTTAGCATGTTGACTGATGCTGTTAGCATGTTGACTGATGCTGTTAGCATGTTGACCAATGCTGTTAGCATGTTGACTGATGCTGTTAGCATGTTGACTGATGCTGTTAGCATGTTGAATGATGCTGTTAGCCTGTTGACTGATGATGTTAGCCTGTTGACTGATGCTGTTAGCATGTTGACTGATGCTGTTAGCATGTTGACTGATGCTGTTAGCATGTTGACTGATGCTGTTAGCATGTTGACCAATGCTGTTAGCATGTTGACTGATGCTGTTAGCATGTTGACTGATGCTGTTAGCATGTTGAATGATGCTGTTAGCATGTTGACTGGTGCTGTTAGCCTGTTGTTGTGAAGAAAATGAAGCCCAACAGCCACAACAGTTTGTGATTGACTGATAGAATACAAAGTTGTCCTGCTTGTTTGTAACGAGTATGTCAGGCAAGAGAAATAAAATCCCAACTCACAGAAAAATCATGAGTAAGATATGAAAACTGAGCAAAAAAAAAAAGGAACCAAAAATCTAAAATTGAGGTGAAGTGTTTTAATTCTGCTTTATAATATCAAGCATAATTTTTTTGATACTATAAATCCTGAGTGAGCCAGTCTTGATCGAAAGTGTCGTCCGGAAATTTTCCATTTTAGTGATCTGTGGAATTTTTTTTTTTTTCCCGCCCGCCCCTTCCTTGCAATTTTCCACAAGAAAGGCGAAAACAAACAATTTTATTTTAGGCCAATCTACTTGGTTTTGAAGATCGTCTATAGCCTAACAGCCAGTTCATTACCAGCAACCAATTACGAAAGCTTTCATTACCAGCAACCAATCACGAGTGCTTTTATTACCACCAACCAATCAGGGGTGCTTTCATTACCACCAGCCAATCACGAGTGCTTTCATTACCACCAACCAATCACGAGTGATTTCATTACCACCAACCAATCACGAGTGATTTCATTACCACCAACCAATCACGAGTGCTTTCAATTGCACTAAGGCCTATGTACGTAAAGGAAGGACATATCAATTAGGGCTGCAGGTTGTTCTGCAACAATTTCACAATAGCAATTCAGTTGGTATGGCAGCGCCGTCAGAAGGTATTTGATGTTCGTGTGGGAGGGGGGGGGGGCTGAATTAGCATTTGCTAAAAGTTTATAGCGCGTTAGCGGGTAACGCAAAGTGCGAGATTTCCAGCGTGGGGTCCAAGGGCCTGATTAAAAGCCCCTGGTATGGTTCAAAAGCTCCAGTTGGGGTCAAGGGAAAAAGCCCCTGGAAGCCTGGAAACTGTCAGTGCATTTTCACCCTTGTGCTAGGGTCTAAAATGATCGCCGCCCACAGGCTTTTAAACCACACAGGAAAGATATTCTTTCATCCATTTTAGGAAAGGAGTCACACACATTGGAAGCACAGAGTTCCAGTATGGAACTTCGGGGGAGGGAGGTGGGGGGAAGGAGGGGGAGGGAAAGGGGAGGGGGGGGGGAGGTACACCTCATGAAGATAATGAACGTCTATTGCCAAAATCAATCATGATACATGTATCAGGCATGGGAATAAAATCCTCACAAACAGAAAAATCTATTCACATAGAAACTCCAGTTATCTAATAATGTGTTGATTCATATTCTTCATTTTCCGAGTTATTGAATTGTATTAGGGCCATTTCTGACGGCAATATTTTCGTGAAAAATTCTTCAGCAATCTGGAGGGGCTAATGTTTGTTTCTTATTGCTGTTTAATTTTGAAGTGAACAAAGCGAAAATCCTTTCACTAATAATCATCTCGCACCAGTTGGAAATTCAACCGTTCCTCTTGGGGTACCCCTCACAAATGCACCCAATTGGAAACTGATGTTTCTACCCCCCCTCCCTCACCCCCCACCCTTTTCCTTCCGGCCCCCCGCAGTCAGAAGAACCTACCGGCGTCAGGAAAGAGATTATATTAGGTCTGAAAATATATGACTTTGTAATCTCTGAAGGACACGACGGACCTTATTTCGTCCTATAGAAATTAGGATCTGTGGGTAAAACATGGGAAATTCCCCGCCAACAGGGAAATTCCCCGCCAACAGTGGCCTTCTTCCATAAGTTATCTGTGATTACGATCTAGAGTTATAAGTTAGGTAATTTACTGCTCTACCTGACATGTCGACGTAATTTTCAAATCTTGCTGCGGAGAAAATTCGATTCACTATCCAAGCAATCTGGCATGTCTGGCAGTCTGGGGAAAACTCCAAGCACTATCCAACGGTCTAATTGAATAATCGTATAATCTTTTTTTCATAGGTTGTTTCCCCATAATGGAGGGAAATGCAACAAAGAAACAATGAGGTCTTATTCCATATGAATTAAAAATGCTTTTGCATCTTACTTTGAAGGACTCCGATCACGTGGTCAACCATGTGCGTGCATGCATTTCGTTTGATAGGACTATTAAAGAAATTTTCTATCAAAGAAACAAATTGGTGTAAAAATCATATTGATAATGATATCTTATTCCGTTTTAAAGTTATTGCATTTCAAAGACTTTGCCAGTGTGACCTCGCAGTGTACAGTGTGATGTCATAAAATGCAGATCTAAGACAATCTTCATATATTTCTTTGAAAATTAATTGCCTCTTTCAAAATAGTTAGAAGGTTTTTTTTGGTTTAAATATTTAGATGGGGTACAAGTTAACATGTACTTTACACGAATATGCTTTGCCCATCTGTTCATGTACAGTACCTTATACACAAAAAGTAAAAGAAAATATGTTTTTGTTTTCATAGAAATACACAAACAATTGTCTCGGATCTGTCTCTATGACATCGTATCCAGTGACGTTGTGGGTCATGTTTCACTGGGCGGGGGCAAGGACATTCGCCTCATCCCCCTCCCCACCCCCTCCCCACTTTCCTTTCCAAATAAAAATACTCTTAAGTAAAAGTAGCACATAGATCTAAATTGGCATGCACCGTTTATATCGCACCGTTTAGGAAATTGCATAAAATCAGTGTTTCAAATCTAGGGACAAAGAAAATTTCTTGAAAATGAAGCCGGGAAACTTCCGCAGAATGAAGGAAATTGCCTAAACATTAAAGAAAAACTTCCTAAATATTGAAGAAAATATCCCCAAAATGAAAGAAAATTCACGAAAATTTCCTGAATATTGAAGAAAATATCTTGCAATAAAGGAAATTTTACGGAAATAGAATACAAATTCCCCAAAATGCCGAAAATGGAAGGAAATTTCCCGAAAAGTGAAAAACAATTTCGCAGAATGAAGAAAAATTTCCGAAAATTAAAGAAATTTTCCTAGAATTAAAGGAAAACTTACTAAATATTGAAGAAAATATTCCCAAAATGAAAATTCGCGAAAACTGAAGAAAAATTGACCAAAATGCCGAAAATTGACGGAAATTTCCCGAAAAATTTAAAAAAAAAACCTTCCGCAAAATAAAAGAAAGTTTCCAAAAATTAAGACAATTTCTTAAATATTGATGAAAATATCCCCAACATGATAGAAATTTCACGAAAATGGAAGCAAATTTTCTCGAAAATGAAAAAAAAAAATCCGAAATTGAAGGATATTTCCCGAAAATTGAAAAAAAAACAGTTTTTAAAATTAAAGAAAATGTCTAGAAAATAAAAAAAGTTCTTAATAAGGAGAATTTCCAAAATTTAAAGGAGATTTTTCGGAAAATGAAGAAGATTCACCGAAGAAAATTTAAAAAAAAAAAGTGTGGGGGGACGAAAAATTGGAACTTGATTAAAATTGTGTTAACTCTATAAGCATGATATATAGGAGCGAAGAATCAGTCAGCCAGTGGGGACCCAAGGGTTTCCGAGAAACCGGGGCCTACGTTTTTTTTTAAATTTTTTTTATAGCAGAAAAGAGATTTAAAACGTGTCACATCTATGGGGCGAAGCTGCAGGTAGGGGCGCTTGGGATAGCAGAAAATTGCTTAATCCAAGGTTGACGTCCTGGTAGGCGTTTTTGGCTTGAATTTGGTAGCAGAAAATTGCTTAATCCAAGGTTGACGTCCTGGTAGGCGTTTTTGGCTTGAATTTGGTAGCAGAAAATTGCTTAAGCTTGTGCCAATTCCACACTAAACTATTTTAAAGGAATGTATATTTTGGATTAAATGTTCAAATGTAGAATCCGAATAACTACAATATGTGTCTTTGGTTTGGGTCTTGGGATGGTTTTCATGATTTTTGATGTCAGAATAAAGCTTTAAGAGAAGACATTTACAGCGTTGAGAATACAAAGTTTGTAAGAATATATTCTCAAGACAATTTTTGCGCCCTTGTGAGCATTCGGCCCCCTCTCGAAAAGCTTCTACCATCTGTATTCAATAAAATTGCTGCCCTTCATGGTAGGGGCAGATATTAAGTATTGCTGACGAGCTATCTCCATGCATCTTCTATTGTCAAAGCGCGAAATCCAGGGGCCCGCTTGAGTGCCAATGGTTGCGTTCTGGTGAATTCCCCGCAAAATCTAGTCTTTTCTGTTGACAATTCATGCGCTTTTGGGAGACAAAAATGGAATAATACTGCAAAATGATAGTATATATTAAGAAGTTATTGATCAACACGTAGATTTTCCCAGGGCCTTAAAAGATATATTTTCAGGAAGATTTTGGCGCCCCCTTGAGCACTCGGTGCCCTCTCAGAAAGCTTCGCTGCGGGAAGTTCCCCCTTCCGGCCCCTGCCACCACGCCACTGATCATATCACTGCAAGATCTCTTTTCAACACCCTTGGTGAAACCTTTGAAATTTAATAACAATTCAAAAATTGAAAACAATATTTCTTCAAAACCCGATTATCTCATGCGCATTAACGGACAAAATATCGAATGATAGTATCTTTGCGGGTATTTTCATATATTTTGCACACAAGACCGACGTATCTACTAAATTGATCTGTTTATGGTTCTTTACAACGCTAGACGATGGATTTTTCATGAAGTGTTTATATCAGCACACAGTAACTGTTTTTCCTTTGGGATAGTGTTTCCTGTTATCATCAATTTGTATTTCCTGATTGGTATAGCCTATCTTAAAAGGAAACACCAACGTTGAGACTGATTGCATTCAAAGATTAAAAAACATCATAAAGAAATGCTCTGTTAAAACAATTGGTAAATTTTGTAACCTTATTGTGTAAACTGTATACAACTGTTCATAAGTGGCTGAAATATACCGAAATCTTATATATCATTTGAACAGTATATATACTCCCTTAAAAGAAACAGGGGTGACGTCATAATTTACAGACAAGCCCCCGACGAACTATTTTTACCCAAAATGATTATAGTAACTTATCAATTCTTACCTTCTCGACCCCACCGGCTCCAGAAATGACATCGTACACCAACTTTTATTATAGCTCTTGCATATACCTACACAATCCATACTTACAACTGACATTTGTTATCACTGTTCATCTGTCGGAATCACGACCCCCCCCCCCCTCACACCACCGGCACCACCGGTGGTAAAATATACGGCCAAATCAGAAGAATTTTCACACTGCAGACTGACGTGGCGAGAAACCAGGTTCAGTTTCGTCACGATTTTTTGTTATCCTACGCATCGTTTTGAATGCGCCTCTACATATATTTTTTATAAGATCGATTACCCCCAAAGAAAACTACTCGGGAGAGGGAAGTGTCTGATCGGAGGAAGGAAGGCTTATTAGTTATTAATTATATCCCATTCTACACGGTAGGGGTTAACTGTGTAGTATGGTGAGAATTAGTTGGTGAGGTATGTATTATATATACTGTACCAACCAACAATGGCCTCGGTAGGGGTTTAGGTGGACCGTGATCATAAAAGATTCGCGCCCTTATATTAGCGATGTTCTGATTTCCCACATGTTGAAATATCGAGCATCTCAAGGTCATCAAAAATTCACGCATCACTGCCCACACTCCATACATACAACATACAATTATATATGCATTGTGCATATGTACGTACAGAGTTTATTTCGGAAATATTTTAGATGTGACAGAGCGTGTACACTTTTTAAAGAAATATTGAGTAAGCACGCGTCCAGATTTTGCTGAGATGTTTTCTGAACCACTACACTTTTTTCAGAAACGACGTCATCATGCTCTCTCTGACCCCTACTCTATCGACGTTGAAATTAAGTCATGATTGGACTGAAGGGTTATAGATGGATCAAAGTGGTAAGACCATGGAGATGACAGAGAGCCTTGCCACAACAGGCATGTTGTTTAAAATGGAATTTCAAAATGGCAAATCCCTGATTTTGCTATGTTCGTTTTTGCCCTAAGATATACTTTCTCATATCAAAATCTATATCATAACCGGCGACCTATAATCGAAAACAATTCCTTCACGATGTAAGCAACAAAATACGAAAGAAAATAATGACTGACTTGCCGAAAAAGCAAACTCCTCAACGGAGGGTATCAAGGAATGTTTTGTTTACTGAAGGCAAAGGGTTTCGCCTAATTTCGTTGCTACTCTTATAGGATAATCCTATTATTGGGTTATTCCTCAATCTGATCTGCTGATCGTGACCTATTGTCCAATGCCCGGCGGGTCACTGGCGTACAAGTGCAGATATCACAGGAAATCATTGAAAAAGCAAAACCAGCTATAGTGCACCATATCTCATATGACGAGTTTTGATAAACATGAAAAATAAACAAAAGGAATCAGGTTTATACAATTTTATATTTAATATATTAAATAATTCCCAAGCGAAACAAGTAAAAGGTCATGAGCATGTAGGTCAGTGGTGGCTGTGGGGGCTGCTGCAGTGGTTTCAATCAATTGAGAAGAAGGGTCTTCAGCTTATTTTATTTCTAATAAAGGACGGAATGGATCATCATATTGGGGTGACTAGGATCATACAATTTTTAATTTTTATTCCGTTCATTCCTTTTTTTAATTTCATTTAGTAATCTGCTCAGGTTTCGGAAATTTGAGAAAAATTGCTCATAAATTGTATCTGTAAACTGTTTGAGAGTAATACTAAAATTTAAATGTGATATGAATCATACCATAATGCATATCTGGGACATTGTAATATTTTTTTTTATTTCCAGTTTAGTCTTTTAAGCAGAAAATGATGGTAATAAAACAAATGAACTTGAGTTTGTAATCTCATCAGAAACTGAGAATATTTCAACATTTGTCTGTCAATTATGATGATAACAAAAAATTAATTTCCCGGTTCTGAAAAAGCGGTTGAAGTGTAATAAGCTGTCACCTTTTTTGACTGGGAGTTAAATTAGAACATCCAATATTGCACGCCAATGACAAGCAAAATTTTATTCCAAAATTGCACAAAAAAAAATTCAATAAACAAAACACTATAGTTTAAGCCCTTTTTACATATGCACTGGAATGGCTCACCAGCAGGGGCGTAAATACCGGGGGTTTGGTGTCCCCCCCCCCAAAAAAAAAAAAAAAAAAAAAATTAGTCTCATCGGTAAAACTTGAGATTAGTCGGTAAATCTGGTGTTAGGTCAATAAAAATACCGATTTTGATTATTAACTTTTTTACAGGGAGGCAGGTTCCCCTGCGCCCCTGCGTCCCCTGCGCCCCCGGCCCCGCAGTCAAAATGGTCTACTAACGCCACTGCTCACCAGTCACATCATTTCATATTGGCCCACCACTTTTTCGAAATGTATGGTACTGGAGGACCAAACTGCCTACTTTAAACAAGATTCATTCGCAATTTTCATAACAATTTGGGTGAATAACTTACTTTTAAGGGAAAGGCTTATCAAATTGATGCCATTATTTTCTTATTTAAATAGAAAAGTGGAGATCTGCCTCTCCCAGGCCCGCGGATCCCCATTCCTGGTGACGTAGCTTTTGCTTTAAGTATTCACGGTCTTCCAATAAACCAGTTAAAAAAAAATTACAAAAAAAAAACTTTCCAAAATGTTAAAGCCTTTATTAATTTCCCCGTCATTGGTCGCCTTGCGATGACGTCACACCATGCGTCACTCAGGCTCGTATATAGGAAAGTCAGATTTAAAGGATTATTTCAGTGGTCATACATGTCCATCTTATATGAAAGAGGACTTTAAAAGGATTACAGTGCTCGGACTTTCTTCAGGTACTATATTATCTTCCTAGATTCGGTTTTACTACTTTGTTGACATTTACTATCCAAAGTCACAAAAACGCAGAACAAAATATGATGAAATACATAAAGACTTTGAGGAATCTGAGGCTATGTCATCACAACTAATCTGATTTCAGTTGTTTCTACACAAATGAACAAACTTTAAACCTAGATGCCTCCTTATTTATCGGAATAAGATTTTTGAACGCTTTCTTCGTTATTTTGTTTCTTTTGTAGTCTCCTTGCAAGATGTCCAAGCCGCGCTTTTTTTTTTATGCAGCCCAGAATTGCCATTACAGATTTTTTCAGCCAATCATGCTAGGCTGCAGGAAAAAAAAAGGCGCGTTCGGGCCCTGAACTAATCCTTCAGTCCTTTAATTAACCTCCTTTTAAAAAACAGAACAACCTTATCTATTATGAAAATCCTAAATTAAAGTTTTCTCTAATAAACTACTCAAAGTCGAGTAAACGATTTTGATGATTATTTTTTAGTATTTTTTACCCAGATTTTGATTAATTAATTTTCCGTCTGAATTTGATATATTTTATGGATAGGCCTACAAATTTTCTAGGATATTGTGAAGCAATGAGCGACTGCGTAGCCGTTTCAATATCCGGAATTTGTAGGCTATATGAAATTGGGTATTGTTGTGTGAAACGTCCAAGATATTAAGGTATTAAATGTTAAGTGGTTATTATGTTTTTGAGACCATTTTTATCGTTTGTTTAGTTCTAACACTTACTTTATCAAATTTAAACTTTGGAGTGAATTCTGCCATTTAGTTTACTTTGTATTGCCCAATTCCGCGAAAACAAATACAATTTCGGAGTATCTGAATCTGAATCGGTTAAGTCGGCAAAAATCCTTCAAGAGGACATGAACGCCAACCGAGCGTAAAAAGTATGAGTAAAAAATAAGAAATAAAAAAAACTAGTTAGCAATACAGGTGTTAGTAAGTTTAGCTTTGAAACAGTTGAGACTTAGTGCATGTACAATGTCTGACGGTAAAGCATTCAATCCTTTAGTGTGTGAGGGAAGAAAGAGTGTTTATATACATTCTTTTTAGCATAGGGGACCTGGAAATTAAGGTCATGATTATTTCTTGTATTAGTTCTGACGGTGGGGATAAGTTCATCTTTATTGATGGCGACAAGATTGTTATTGATTTTATATAGCATATGTAGCCGGGTGTTGTATCTTCTTGTTTTAAGCAGGGGCCAATCTAATTTATAAAGCATGTTTTTTACACTAGATTTATAAGAGTAGTCTGCCATACAGAACCTGGCTGCTCTCCTTTGAATAGATTCAAGTTTATCCACATCGCACTGGTGATGGGGGTCCCAGACTGCCGACCATAGGCCTAATTATTTTGTTCTAAGGCTTGCTCCTACTCTCAACTTCTTTTCAGTTCTCTTAACGAATGTTAAAAAAAGTGCCTGGGCCATGCTGCCCTACGTTAAATGCTTATCATTTATTTAGCCAGAGGCCTACACCAGTGACAGTGTCAATTAAAACAGGTCAATGGGGAAGCCTAGCCTAGCTTTTTTCCATAATATTTTAATTAGACACATAACAATATCGGAGTAGGCCTAAGTTAGGGGCCTAGCGTACTAAAATAAGTAAGTTAGCACAAAATTTATGGGAGTGGGCTGTTAGTGGCGTCATGATATGTCGATTATTGGGATATCTCTTGTCCCACGACATACAAAGCAAACCATCAATTATGCACTTCTATAAAGTTTTAGATCAATAACGTACTGACTTTTCAAAATACCCTACCCAATAAACGCAAGAAAATGGACTTAAAAGTTTCATTTTTAAGCCTTTTTGATGGTATCATAATTTCATAAAGCAATTGTTTTAAGAATTAGTTCAGGGGTCACACAAGTTCCATCTCATATCAAAGACAACTTCAAAAGAAAAAAAGTGGTGAAGAAAAAAAAATCAAAAATTTCATTCCGTTAAAGAGATTTTAAAGTTTTGCATCATTTGTTTAAAAACGACTGAAATCAGACTAGTTGTGATGTCATAGCCTCAGATTCTATCATATTTTGTGGCTTAACAACTATTGGATACTGTATGTCAGGAAAGTAGTAAAACATATTTTATAGTAAGGTTAGCCTATTTATAATTTACCACCTGAAGAAAGTTTGAAGAAAAATAATTCAAATAGTAAAATTGTAAAACTAATTTTCTTCAAAATACATTAACAATTGTTAAGAATGTGAGGATGACCTTACACTGTACATATTAGGACTTGGTACACCAGTCATTTTTACACAGATAAGACAGTTTTAAAGTGTAACTCCTTTAAAATTGTTATCATTTGTGTAGAAACAACTGAAATCAGACTAGTTGTGATGACATAGCCTCAGATTCTTCAAAGTCTTTAAGTATTTCATAATATTTTGTCAGTGCGTTTTTGTGGCTTTGGATAGTAAATGTCAACAAAGTAGTAAAACTGAATCAAGGAAAATAATATAGTACCTGAAGAAAGTTCGAGGAAAAATAAGTAGCGAAAAAATTAAATACTTTTTTTTTTAAAAATACATTAACAATTGTTAAGAATATGAGAATGAAGACGCCAACTTTCCAATTGACTTCAACTACACCAGTTGTTTCTACACAGATAAGACAGAGCTTTTAACTTGAATATCTTCTTAGTGGAATAAGATTTTTGGACGCTCTCTTCACCATTTTGTTTCTTTTGAAGTCCTCTCTCATAAGATAAACTTGCTTGACCTCTGAACTAATCCTTTAAGAAGTTATAGAAAATAATGATCGATGGTTTGAATGCGCTGTAAACAGATGTCTGAAGTAACTGTAATGGACTCTGCTTCTGTGCCACCTAAAGGGGACTTAAACAGCAACTATTAAAGTTACACCTGTTTTGATGTGTATACAGTAGATGTGGCTATGAAACAAATCGTATCAGCTTGTATATTTTTCCATTAAAAAAATACCTCTATGAGCGTGAACAGTCTATCCTGGGACAAATCTCACAAGAGTTTTTGTACATACTAACAGCAGAGAGTCCATTTTATGTTCAGACTCCGGCAAAGCCTCTATTTTTGTGCCACCGTTGTGGAGTTAGAATTAATTATAAATTTTCTCATGGTTTGGAATAAAGGTGTCAAAAATCTTCCCACAAAAAATCACGACAGAAATAATATTAATGTAGTGATTACATCTTTATATACTGTACTTCCCTCTTTCGCAATTTAATGTACTTTTCATTGCACAATTACATGGGAATATTTTTAGAGCACATATTAACCACAAATAAAAGAAAAAAACATTTTTACTTCCTGTGAATTCCCTATTTTTCCGTTGTTATAACCACCAGAACAGTTTTTTTTTAAGCTCTGCACTATTAGAACTGTTGAATAAAAATGGAATAAAATTAAAAGCTTTGTATTCCTCTACCCAAACATGGGTGTGGCCAGGCTTTTGGATTAAGAGGGGGGTGGGGGGAGTAGCAGAACAACAAAATTGTTGATAGGACTAAAACCCTATCCCCTTCATTTAGCTTATGCACCAAACCAGACCTCCTCCATCTCAGCATCAACCCTGCCACTCTTGGCACTTTCTCCTGGCTCACTTTTCCTCCCTGGGCCATCCCCTCCATTCTATCCACCTGGACCTCCACTCATCACAAAACCCAAACCCACTCTAACCTCTTCTTCAACCTCCACAACCAAATCAAAGACCAACTCTCAAACTACAAGTTCATCTATACTGATGGCTTTAAGAAAGGCGACAAGACAGCTGCTGCCGTTATCCAAGACATCACCTTCAGTAGCAGGCTTCCCGACTACTCGTCCATCTTCTCAGCCGAGGCCAAGGCCATCCTCCTTGCCCTCAACTTTATTGAGTACTCCCCGCTCAGCCACTCTGCCATCTTCTCTGACTGCAAGGCTGTTCTTCTTTACTCAATCTTAAATAGGATAATCCCACATCCCACCTCCTCCATAAATTCCCCCACTTTCCCCCCCCCCCCTTCCTTTCTGCAAAAAAGTATTCTTTTGGATACCCAGTCATGTTGGCATCCCTGGCAATGACAGAGCTGATGCAGCTGCTAAGCTTGCCCTCAACCTCCCCCACTCCCTTTCGCAAAACCCTTTCTGACATCAAACCGCTTATTCATGACCGCTGGCAAACCTCATGGGACTCCCAAATTGATAACAAACTCCACGCCATCCAGCCCACCATTCCGATCAAACCCACCATCCACAACCTCACGTGTGTCGACAACGTTCACATTACCCTCCTTAGGATAGGTCACTCCCACCTCACTCACTCCCACCTCACTCACTCCCACCTCACTCACTCCCACCTCACTCACTACCACCTCACTCACTCCCACCTCACTCACTACCACCTCACTCACTTCCACCTCACTCACTCCCACCTCACTCACTCTCACCTCACTCACTCCCACCTCACTCACTCCCATCTCACTCACTCCCATCTCACTCCCATCTCACTCCCACCTCACTCACTCCCACCTCACTCACTCCCACCTCACTCACTCCCATCTCACTCACCCCACCTCACTCACCCCACCTCACTCACTCCCACCTCACTCACTCCCACCTCACGCACTCCCACCTCACTCACCCCACCTCACTCACTCCCATCTCACTCCCACCTCACTCACCCCACCTCACTCACCCCACCTCACTCACTCCCACCTCACTCACTCCCATCTCACTCACTCCCACCTCACTCACTCCCACCTCACTCACTCCCACCTCACTCACTCCCACCTCACGCACTCCTACCTCACTCACTTCCACCTCCTTATGGGCCCCCCAGACCCTTAGCTTGATTTAGAAAGGGGCAGGGTGCTAGACTTGTTGAGGGGCACATAAATGCAAACGCGAAGCGCTGCATCTTTTTGGCATGGAGTCCAGGGGCTCAATTCCATGGTGAAGAAGCTTTGGGATGTTAGATATAATCATACCATAGAATGAAACTATTCTGATTGAATAGGACCATTCATGAGCCAAACAAGACAATTGCTTACTATGCTCTTATTCTGTGTTCTGTATCCATGTAAGGTACAGTATTTCATTTATAAGGTTAATTAAGAGTTATTAGGTTTAAAAAAAAAAAAAAATTCTCATGAGGGGCAGGGCGGACCCCCAGGGAGGCAGTGCGGGCCCATGGAGGGGCATGGCGGGCCCACGGAGGGGCAGGGTGGGCCGTCCCTGTAAAACAGCAAATCTGATGGTCTGCTCCCCCACCCCTCTGCAACAATTGCCATTGCACCCTCACTGTCCACTACCTCCTCCTTGCTGTGCCCTATACAACCTTCCCAGAGCTTCCCTTGCTCCCCACAACTCAGTAGCCGAGCTCTTCCAGAAAAACTCTCTGGATAAAGTTATCTCCTTACTTCATTATGCTTCCCTCTACAACCATATTTAATCCTCCTCTCCCACCCCCCTCTTTTTATTTTATCTTTTTTCACCCATGCACCTCTTCTCTCAAACCCAGCTTCTGGAAATAAGTTCCCGTGTTTCTCTCAATCTTCCCCTGTTTTCTTTTCTTCCTACCTCTGGAATGATCTAACCTCCCAGGCACAATTTAATCCTCGCTGTCATGGTGCCGTTAAGCCCTCATCAAACAAACAAACAAACATTCTTTTGAGGATTTTAAAGATTATATGGCATATATTTTTTTTTTCTTTCCACAATTGTGTCAAAATAGCAGTCTTTGAGTAGTTTAAAAGCTAAATTTTACTGAAGAATTCCTTGACTTAGTATTTTTATTCAACAGACTTGTTAGCAAGTGGTAAAGCACCCGCCTATCAGCCGGTAGGTTGTGTGTGCATGGGTTTCCTGCTGAGTCATACCAAAGACTTTAAAAATGGGACCTGTAGCTTTCTCGCTTGGTGCTCAGCATAAGATATTGGAACAGGGTAATATTGTGCGCTGTATGTTGGCTGCAATTATGAGTCTCAAAAGTGTTTATTGTAAAGCGATTTGAGTATGCTTTGGGCATAGAAAAGCACTGTGTAAGAACTATGTCTTATTATTTGTTCATTCATAGGAAGTGTTTACATGTTTATTACAGTATGACTATGATCTATATGTACTACCATGTATCCTAAAATTTTGATTTACTAAAAATGTAAAACTTTATTTCAGATGGAATGCAGGGAGTAGCCACCTATTGTTCAACATGTTGCCCAGTACAGTGCCAGATTTCAATTCCGCTCTGGAAATCCCTAGTTGTAAAGCCATCTTGGTGGTAAGGTTAGTCCCTTTTTCTAGTTGGATGTACCGCCCAAGGTCAGCATCCCTGTGTTAAACCCAAACTTAGCCGATGTTGTATTAATTCCAAAACCAACACAGTGAGTTTCTTGTTAAATTTTACCCCCATAAGCTGGGTGGACTTGTCTTTTTGCTCGCGATTAATTAACCTTACTGGGTTTAATGTTTGACAGCTTGTTTTAACCAATCACTGCTCGAATTTGCCTAGCAACAAAATGTGCGTATTTAAGTGGGGCAAACATCCTACGCAGTACTCGTACAGTACAACTAGCTACCGGTGCACGCTCATGTAGTCAATACAATTAACTGTACAAAACAAATTTCTGCACACACAGACTGAGTGATGGCAAAATGGTGAACAAAAATTGCGCTTACGGGTCTGGCTGTGGGCTTTGTAAATCTGATTGCTGTTACCCAGAACAGTTAGCAAACTGAATTTTGTTTATCCTATTTGCAAAAAACTCTAAAGATCTGGAGAAGTGCCCCAAATAAATCAAAGGTTGAGGCAGGCCTCGCGAACATCTAAATTTTAATGCATTGGTAATGCACGATTGCGGATTGGAGGTTTGTTTGCCCCACATAGTTATCGCGTTGCTATGGTGGGCATGGCCTATTTGGAAACCTGGAAAGGTTAATTATCATCAACATACCTCAATAAATACGTTATGGACTCTGATGAGATATGGTGAGCAGCTTTGTTGAGGTGTCTGCAGAAGAAGTGACTGGATTTATGATAGAGGGGGGGGGGGGGGGGAATTGAAGGGATGTGGATGTTCTGGAGTGATAGTTTTGAGAACTTACTTGAAATGTTCCAACAATTAATTGATTACCTTGGAAGAAGAAAAAAAATCAAAAGAATTGGTTTCTGGCATGAGAGGAAATGATGGATATGAATCACTTCATCAAGTACCAATACTCCGAGCTTATTTCCAAACCACAGTACCATATAGCCAATTCTGGAGTTGCAAAATATTTTCTAAGCTGGGAATTTTGGAGGCATGGCAGATAGAGATGTGTTTCGGTATGAATGGAAATTAGAAAGATTCAACAAAAGAATCATTTTTGTACGTTTTTGCCGACAAAAACTTCAATTTGGTTTTGTCTGCAACTTCCTGAAGTGTCAAATGCAGTACTGTATACTGTGTGCATGTAAGATTTTTGAAGTATGTTTTATGTATATAGCGAGTACATTAAAAGTTATAAAGGCTCTTAAGAATCATATAAAAGATAATATTCTGATCATTTCTGTTTTTTACAGTATGTCTTCACTCTATACTTTATAGGGTTTTTTTCCATGCCAACAGATGACTTTCTGCTACATGATTTTAATAGATTCCTTTTTTTTTCAAATAGCATGTACATAAATTTTATCTTCTTGCAGTTAAAGTAATATTCCCATGTTTTTCTCATAACTTTTCTCAAGAATGAGAAAATTTGTATAAACAATTTAGTACAAAAATCATTTTGATATGTTATTCCTACCAGGAAGGAGATATTCAAATTTTAGGGTTCACAAAAAATGCCAATAAACAAATAGGAAAAGGCTCAGTATGACATCACAGCAACACATTCTCCCACAAAGTTTAGGTATTTCAATAAAATCTATCATCCTTTTTGGTTCGCATGCGAAGCATAATGCAAACCTATGTAATGGCGATTACATCCTTCTGGCCATCCACAGATTTGTCCTGAGATTTCCTCAGAAATGTTAAAGTTTTTTAAGAATTTCTTAGAAAATGTTAAGTTTCTTCAGAGTTCCTCAGAAAAAGTTAAAGTTTCTTCAGATATCATTATGGAAGGTTAGAATTTCTTTAAAAAATGGTATACCTTTTTAGAGATACTTAAGACAGGATTGTAGACTAGTTTCCTTAAAAAGTCTACAAAACATTTAATATTTTCTTAGAAGATACTGTGACTGTAAAATGATATAATTTTTCAATATTCTTCAGAGATCCTCAAATCTCTCTTGTAGCACTTGAGATATAAAATCCTTAAATTCTTCAAAATATTTGGGCACCAACAGTTGTATCAGACATGATTATTAAACTCCACCTTTATTATTGTAGTCATTTGCATAAAGTTGCTACAGTATATGACCTGACCAGACTTCTTTTATTTAGTATGCTTAGTCTGGGAGTGTGACAGGATGTGATTGCATATGGACATAGGGAGGGATGCCATGTGGGACATGGATGGGGACCATGAGGGACATATGTTATTATATTTACCATGTTGTATACATCAAGGGCTATATTATGCATAATTATTTGACTCCTCCTTTTTTTCTTATTCAACAATCATTTGCATATATGTTATTATATGAACTGACACTTTCATACATAGTATGCTCAATCAGGGACTGTGGCTAGGATGAGACTTCTTATGGAGCCTATGGGACATCATGTGAGACATAGGGTGGGATGCTATTTGGGACATGGGGTGGGATGCCATATGGAAAAGGATGGAATGTCATGTAGGATATATGGTGGAATGACATGCAGGACATAGGGTGGAATGCCATGGGATGGAATGTCATGTGGGACATGCGACGGTATGGGATGTCATGTGGAACATGGCGTCCCACCCCATTTCAACAAGTCATTTGCATATAAGTTATTATAAGAACTGACACTTTCATACATTGTATGCTCAATCAGGGAGTGTGATAGTTAGGATGAGACTTCTTATGGAGCCTATGGGATGTCATGTGGGACAAGGGGTGAGATGCCATGTGGGACAGGGTAGAATGCCATGTGGGACATGGTAGAATGCCATGTGGGACATGGTGGGATGCCACGATTAACACAGAGTGTGACATAGGTTGGGATGCCATGTGTGACATAAGGTAGGATGTCATGTGACATAAGGTAGGATGCCATGTGTGACATAGGGTAGGATGCCATGTGTGACATAGGGTAGGAGGTTATGTGGGACATTGGGTAGGAGGCCATGGGGACATGGGATGTAATGCCATGTGGGACATAAAGTAGGATGTCATTGAGACATTGGGAGGGATACCAGGTGGAACATATGGTGAGATGCCATGCGGGACATCAGGTGGGAAGCCACTGATGCGGGACACAGGAAGGGATGCCATGTGGGACATAGGGAGGGATGTCATGTGGTACATATGGTTGGATTAATGTGGGACATACATGTAGGATGGGATCCATGTGGGTCATAGCGTTTGATGCCGTGTGGGACAAATGGCGAAATGCCATGTGGGACATATGGTGGAATGCCATGTGAGACACTGTATGGTGGAATGCCATGTGGGAGATATGGTGAAATGCCATGTGGGAGATATGGTGAAATGCCATGTGGGACAAGGCATGGGATGTCATGTGGGACATTAGGTGGGGTGTCATTTGGGACAAGGGATGTGATCCATGTGGGACATGGGGTGGAATGCCATGTGGGTCATAGGATCGGATGCCCTGTGGGACATATGATGGAATGCCACGTGGGACATGGTATGTCATGTGGGACATGGGGTGGGATGCCATGGGGTGAGATGCCATGTGGGACATAGGATGCCATGTGGGACTTATCATGAAATGCCATTTTTATATTTGGCCAGGTCATATGATATGAGTGTCAATTTGCATGGTCATGCAAACACCATGACGGTATTTACCATTCTAGTTTATTAGTATAACCTGCTGGGAAAATAAATTGATGAAAATTAGATAATTATATACATTGCCAAATATACCCTACTTCAATAACTTGGAAAATTGTTTCTAATCATTTACAGAAACAACCAATTAACATTCAAAGAAATACATCAACATTTGGAATGAAATTGCTTCTATGACATTATTAAACACGAATTCGTCATACTGTACAAAAACGTTAAAATGCAATTGGGAAATCTTTAAAAATCCATATCTCCTGAACGAAATATGATATAAACCTGATTTTTGTACCAAATTGGCTTTCAAAGTATGCTTTTTCAAATAAAATTTTACAAAAAACCATCATTGTCATGGTGCCTTGCCGGTAAGCCCTCATCAAACAAACAAACAAACAAACAAAAAACCATGGGAATATTCCTTTAATGGCCATTTCTTTCTGTATCAGCTCAACCAGGAATCCATCATGATTATTGGGAGGAACTAAATGCGACTGCCATTTCCTTGTGTTGGATGCATGTGGTTTCCCAATGCTGATGACTATGTCCCACCTGCTGACAAAAGGTGTTGAAGAAAGAAAGGATTTTTGTACCCCATAGTGCTTTAGGTACTGTATATTCATATTCTAATAGCAACAGTTAGATACATTTTAATTTGTTTATATCCTCAATCTATTCCTGCTTTTACATTAAAGAATTAGGTCAGTGGTTGAGTAAGTTCATATTATATGAATGAGGACTTTAATAGAAGCAGAATGGTGAAAAAAAGCCTGAGGTGTCCAGTATCAAATGTGAGGTATATGTATATTATATGTGCGGCCCAAGCAAGTGCCTTTTTTTTAGATTTTTGTAGAGCAGGTATCAAAAAACCCATTTCTGTCATACTGCAGGTCTGAAAAATGGCATATTTTATACTGCAGGTGTCAAAAATTGTTTCAATTTAAACTGCAGGTATAAAGAAATCACACATTTTCGTAGTGCAGGTATAAAACAAAACTGTTGCTCCTATACTGCAGTTACCAAAAAATTCATACTGCAGGTATGATTTTGAATTCATAGGCAGCACATACCTACTACTTACTGTAAGTATGGAAACATCCCCTGGAAAAAAAGCTTATTTTTTTTTTATTATTTGGTTAAGGAGATATTTAAGTTTCAATTCTGTCTCATCTGTGTGGGAAAGATTGAAATCAGACTTGTTGTGACATCACATCCTCACACTCAAAGTCTTTGTGTATTTTATTTTTGCTTGTCATTTTGTAGCTTAAAATTTGTGGATATCTCAGGAAATTAGCACAAGTAGACTGGGAGCTCAGAACTTTATTCAAGTGAAAAGCGCCAGAACAACTGTCCTCATGGGTTGAAAGCCCCTCTCCCCACATTACAAAAATGCATTGCTACTCGGTATGGGTCAGGGGGTTGCCGCCAAAATCACATGATCGATGATTCATTGCCACAAATCCTTTTCAGCAATATCTGGAGACCTATTCTTAATGATATTACAATTAATGTGTCTACACTCATGTTTTCATGGTCAGTGAATACAATGGTAACCATGACATCGTGAAATAATGAATAGTTTTCTCTGTAATTTATTCATCCACCAAAATATATGTATATATTTTCGTCAATATCTAGAAAATTATTGATAATATTACAAATTTGAATATTTTCTTATTTGTATAATTCAATTAAAAAAACAATGATCAGAAAGTGATCAGAAAATCTTGGGAGGTGGTCAGGTGGATGGTCCTCGGAGAAGTGGGAAGCACCTACATTCTACAGTTGGGAAATGTTACTAAAATAAAGTTCCATTTGAGACACTTCCAGAATTGTTGTATGCAAATCCAGTGGTGCCACTAACAGGAGGGATAAGAATAAGATTTGAGGGGACGGAGAAGGTTATTCCTTCATTCTACACATCACTGAAAAATGCTTAATTTAAGCTCACACCATCGAATAAGCAAACAATATCGAAGGCTGCATTTTTCCAGCAAGAGAAACTTGACTTTCTGTGGCTGCCTCAATCCTTTACACAGAAGTTCCCACTCTTTACTTGTTTCTTTTCCCAATTTGTGACAGACAGTCTCCCGCAAACCGTTATCACATATATGGACCCCATATCTCGACCTCCAACAAGAAATAATGTTGTGAAGGAGACAATGGTGCGGTCAGTAACAGTTACACAGGAGACAAAACACGAATAAGCTGCCATCACATATGATCTTGCTATGGCATTAAAAGCACACTCTTTCCAGGTTTTGAAAACTCCTACTTTTGACAAAGTTGTCATTTTGCTTGGAAACTATCATCTTGAGATGGTTTTCTTTGGAGCTATTGGAACATTCCTGGCTGATTCAGGGGCAGAATATCTCCTCACTGAAGCAGGTGTTTTGGCTGAGGGATCGCTACATGGCTTAATGAAGGATAAATTATATAACACTGAATCCAGCAACTTCTTGCTGTTGTCATGAAACAAGCACTTTTCTCTATTAAGTTCTTGGAATTAGCGCAAGATGCACAGAAGTCCTTATCACTAGAAATCATGTCAGATTATGACATCACTGTTGAACACTGTCGACTTATTACTATGAATGCTGCAATCCAGGATCTTATGAAGAAATATGATACTTTTTTATTCTGTCATTGATGAAAAATACGGAAGTACAGCAGCATACTGGGCGACCTACATGTATTTTATCAACAGGTTGTATCGAGAACTGCGGGTTGTTTGAACCAATAACATTGATAGCTACATTAGTGTGCTCCCACATGTGCTTGATGTGTTCTTTGCTTTGAACTGACCAAATTATGCTAGATGGGAATCCCTCTTCCCCCAAAAGCTGCAGAATATGGATTGCAAAGCTCGTAAAATTGTGAAGGGAGGTGCCATGTCAATCCTACGCCCAAGCAAGTCTTATGCCAGGTGCCCAATTGATTTGACCCATGAGAGGTATTACAGCTTTCACAAATTCACATGGTGTCTTCAGGAGATGGTCCATCACTCTCACCCAACTTAATGTGGATCTGACAGAACTTTGTGAGCTAGTCAGTCTTTTCAAAGGAGAGGAACCTGTTAATGAACTAAGGAAATGGAGAATTCAACGTGACAATGCTGACAAGAATGAGATAAGCAAGACTCCGAACAACACATGCAACCCATTTACCTCTGATTCTCCAGCTGAGCTAGTGTCATCTGAAAGAGCAGCAAATGATACAACTAAGAAATATCTCCTAGAAACACTACAGCAAGGATAGAAGCTTGGAATACAGTTTGAAAAAATGTGCAGAAAACAGTGTGGGATTTCTGGAGCTTTTGACAAGAATCAAGGTTTTGAATTTTGCAGCAGAGAATAGGATTTTAGAACAGAAGCTGAATGTGGCAGAGAGAATCAAAGATGTTTTGGGCGGATCCTAGCTGTTACACTTAAGACAAGCGATGAACTTGACCTTCATTATATTCTTAGCTTTTCCATCACTGAAGTGCCTCTTTTCCTTGCTCATAGTAACTGAATCCCCCTTAAGACAGACAAAGCAGCTCTCACAAAATTTCTTGAAGGTAGACAGGAAGTTCTTGTCATGGATAATAGTCTCCCTTCAGTACAGCCACAGTGATTGATGAAGGTTTTATTGTCCATGAAATCATGCTTCAACACAACAAGTCCACATACACCACCATGGCTAGAGATTTTTGTTGAAGGTTTGTTAGAATCGAGGACAGTAAATCCACCTAGTTCTTGACAAGTATCAAATACCATCCATTATAAAGACTTTGAGCGAAAGTTCTGTCATTCACAGGATGGAACATTCATTATCACAGGACCTGATCAAGCCTAGTGACAGTGTGGTACAGAATTACTTAAATATGGGTCATTCAAAGAACAGTCTGCAATGAAAGAATGGAAAAAGCCATAGTATTGTTTAATAATTGGAGATAAAATAATTTATGTCTCACATGGTGGTGTTTGTATGCAAATGAAGAACGAGAACAATCTACTGCAAACACAATAATCCCACAGCTATCAATATCATCATGAAGAGGCTGGAAGATGGACGGGGATAAACATCATCATGGACTATGGATCTGGCAACCACCGAAGATACATTAACATCAAACCTAGCTGATCCTCTTGAAAAAAAACAGCCTGATTTAACCGACGCACTTATCGGCATTCACGCCCTGACAGGTTGTGATTATACTTCATGTTTCTTCAGAAAGGGAAAAGTAAAGCCCTTCTAAAGGATGGAATCAATGTTACTTATGAGACTGCAGTACGACCTCTGACTTTGGATGAAGTAGATATTCCAGGCGTTACTTTATTTGTCCGCTCCTTGTATGGATTCAAAACATGAGACATAAATGAAGCCCAATTTAAGGCATATGTACGGATGAGTGGTGGTAAAAAGGAAGATCCTCTCTCAATAATAAAGAAGATCAACTGCTTCTCTTCCTCCATGCGCCAAAGCATTTTACAACCATATGTGGCAAAAATGTGGAAAGGGCTAATCAGGCTGATCCAACTTGTGGATAGAGTCCCACAGACTATGGGTGGAAATTGACCCAAAAAGGGCTTTGAACCAGACTGTTAATCAGGAAGTTCAGTTCCAGAGTCTCTCACAGCTCTGCTCACTGGTAACGTTGGACAGCTCCACAGATGAGGAGTCAGACAGTTCTGGTCGTGACTCGGAGAGTGAAGATAATGAAGACAGTGATACAGAAGAAATGTAATCATCAGATTAAGAAAAAAGACACTGATATCATTATGTTTTACTGTATGTAAATATGTATTTGACTGTTTTTATGAAAAAGGATATTTGGTTTTATTTTCTGTGGTATATCTGTATTAGTAAATGATACATAATGGGTAGTGGTATGGCATATCACTGTTTCATTTAAATAAATTAAGTCAACTTCATAATTGGAAGCAAGCTACACTGTATGTAAGAATGCAAGAACAATGGGTATTTGAGAAAAAAATGATAAAACCGCTTCTCACAGGTGAGATTCCAAGTCAATTATATGAATTAGGCATGCAGATTAAAAAGAAGTGATGAACTATTAGTTCAGCTTGTGATTGTTGTTATTGTACTCATTGACCATTAAACCATGGGTGTGTAGCAGTGTGAAGTATAAGTTTCTAGATATTGAAGAAAATATATGTTATGGTAATGGCACCAGGAATCACGTGATTTCGGCGGATAAACAAATAACATTGAGAACTACTCATTATTTCACGCTGTCATGGTGTATTCTTTGACCATGAAACATGGTGTAGACATATAATTGTAATCATATCAAGTGTAGTTTTTTAGATATTTATTTTTTTTTTTTTTTTTATGGTAATGGCATCGGCTATCATGTGGTTGTGGCTGATGAATAAATTACAGAGAAAACTACTCATTATTTCATGATGCCATGGTTACCATTCTATTTACTTACCATGCAAACATGGGTGTAGACACATTAATTGTAATATTATCAAGTATACATGTAGGTCTTCAGATATTGCTAAAATGGATTTGTGGTAATGACGTCATTGATCATGTGATTTTGGCGGAACCCCGGCCCTGACCTGACAGCAATGCATTTTTGTAATGTGGGGGGAGGGAGCTTTTAACCCATGAGTTTGGTTGTTCTGGTGCTCTTCACTTAAATAAAAGTTCTAGTCTTCCAGTGTAAACATATTCTATTAATGAAACTATATAATTTATTAACAACATAATTATGGGACAAAAATGTCAAGTACTGTAGTGAAAAAGTCACAATATTTCTTTTCTTTAAGACATATTATAATAATGTTGCATGTGCACTTTTTTTATGAAATGGCTTTATTATAATTCATAGGTAATAGCACTTTCATTGCATTGCTTGTATTTATCGTACTGTTCACTGTTATTTGATACACACATACAAATGGACTTTTTGCTTTTATATTGCAATGTTATATTTCAAACTCTCCTTTGACTTATTTGCATAACTGATATTGCAAATGCAGTAAACTACTCTAACAAAGACATTTGGCACAACTTTAAAGGAACCTTTCTCTTTACATGTAATTTGTGGTCTAAAACTTTGAGTGAAACAACTTCAAGTTGCTATTAGTCATGTACATAATCTAGTTCTTGTTGTTTTCATTTTAATTATTTAATTTTTTACACCAACATAGTCCTTTACTGGTGAAAGTGAAACCAAAATACCCTTGAAACAGAGCTAAAATGTTTCAAGTGACACTATACTCAGGCTGGTTATGTGTATTAATGGTTATTACTTTAATATTGTTTTGAAAAACGTGAGTTAAAAATTGATACAGGTCATTGCTTTTCTGTATATCAGGAATACCCTAAACAACATATCATGATACTGTGTATCATGTAACATGTATGTTTAAAGATCTGTGAAAAGGTAGCAATAACTTGAGCCTCGATGGAATACAATACGCTATATCATATACCGTACAATAAAAACAGCAAAAAGTGTCAACAAAATCAGTAAAATATTGACCAATTTACGGCATTTTGAATTTGAAAGGCCATATTTTTATTACATTACACAAATTTTATTAAAAGTTTGCGTCATCGCAACAAGAAAACCTATGAATTTTCTTATGTTTATTAGACTTGGAAGTAATACCTAATTATTTTGCTTTTCATTGTTTATGAAGAGCTTTTGTTTATAATTCTTTTTCCAGAGGGCCACATTTTGTATCGTTTAAAGCTGAGCCCATTTAGGTCAGCCCGCTCTCGGTGATGCATTACAGGCTACATGTAGCTGGATTCCTGTTGTGCTTAGTCATTCATACATTATGCCTTTCTCAGAAGATCTGGACTGGCAAAGGTATGTTTCAATATTTTGGTGTACAGCAGTTTGCTAGTTAGTTTAACCCTTTGGGGACTGCGGGCTGATATATCTGCCGATTTGACCAGTTGACTTTGAGCTATACCTCCTCACTTGCTACAAACATGTACACAGCTAAAACAGTTTAATGAACTTAATGAAGTGATTCTGCGAACATTGATACCAAATTGCAAGGGGGGGCTACATTGAATTATTTTGAGTAATTTTGGAATGAATAAAAGGGAAATGTGTACTTCCGAGGAAGCAATAGCATCAATTTTTCTGGATCGAGATAGTGATGATGAGGATTTTCGGGGAGATATTCTGTTCGGAATCATTGGAATGTGATAGTGAATTAGTAAGTAAAACTAATGCTAACGTTAGGCTTAGGACCTATACATAACATTAGACTTAGGCCTATACATAATCTGGAGGGGAACAAGAGTAAAGCCTGGAGGAACAGGTAGTGTTTTCATGAACTACGTAATGATATACACACACTGTGCCTTACATGTACATGTACAGTGCTATGTATATTTGTGTAATTAAACGCTAGTGGGTATCATTAAATGTATGATAACGGGATGATAAGATCAGCATATAAGAATAAAGGTACTCAAATGTTGTGTCATTGTAAAGAGAATTTACAGTTTTCAGTACATGTACTGTACTGTACCATCATGCATGTTTACGAAAAGTGTGATCGAATATTCTTGAGGCTGAAGAAAAAAGTTTAAGTATGAATTAGATTGATCCCATGAGGCACCATGGCAAAAAAAGAAGCACCCAATTTTACTGCGCATCAATTTCCTAATCGAAATTTGCAATAACACAGGTCTAGTTGTTGATACTCGTGTCGTTGAAAAATGACGTAAGTATCCTTAAGAAATTATGATGATTAATTTAAGCATAGGTATTAAAGGTTTTTAGTGAAGCAGACTTCCCAGGAAAAAAAATAAAAACTCACTCTCAGTAGCGGGAAAAAAACCATCTTCAACCCATGCTCTCATTCACGCGAGACAAATTTAGCGGAGCTCTCAGCTCCTTGCTCCTGTAACACAGTGTTTTTATCAGTAAATGCCACTACCAATATCAGTTCACCCAATATTAAGCCAAAAAATGGGAATGAAAGATGCAAAGCTTTTTTACATAACCCCCTGTAAATTTAATCCCCTTAGAATTTACTTCAAGAAATAAGACCGGTTACTGAATCTTCCCTACGTACGTTCTAAAACTTAACTAATTCTACAGTTCTATAATTACCATATCACTTTGTGACACTATTAAACTAAATGTAAAGAAAGCCCACTTACTGTATGAAAATAGCATGAAAACAGCTCACCTACCATATAAAAATAGCTAACCCCCGTGAAAAAAAAATAAATGCAAACTAAAGGTTCTTAAGGAATTTCAACTCACCCCTATCATTTTTATTTTTTTTAGAACATGTTTGACTCCTGATTGTCAAGGTGCCGTTAATAAACCTCAACAAACCAAACCTTTAAATGCAGAATAAATCGAACGTTCACCATATTGATTTTGGGAAAGTCTTTCCCAGCCAAGTATTGGTTTAAAGTACTGTAACTTCAATATTTTGTCAAAGTCAGCAATTTTAATCTTAATCTATCCTGTAGCTATTTTGGTTATAAACTTATCAAAGAGATTCTGTAGAATATAATAGTGCTGTTCAATTGACCAATTGACAGCATCATAACTTTGCATACCACAGTGTAGGTCTGAATATTCATGGTCAACATTTGACCAATATTTATTGAATTTTATTTTATTTTGATTCTTTATGTGTGTGTGTGTTTTGTTTTTTTTGGTGGGGGGGTTGGAATTTTCTTTTGAATAAAAGCAATATCTAAGTAATATAGGTGTCAGGAGTCCCTTGAATTGTACGTATCACACATTTAGGCTGTGGATTTTTTTATTATGGTTTTCTGTTTATAAAGTTACTCCACAGTACTCATCTTTATCTGTGTGTATAAAGTTACTCCACAGTACTCATCTTTATCTGTGTGATGGCAAGTTTGTGTCACATTATTTACTTTTATATTTTATAGATCAATCTCACAGAAAGGATTGACAATCAATTGTTCCTGCCATTGATACCACCTAAAGCTCATGGGTTCACCGCTGTGGTGTTGACATACAACAGAGAGGAGAGTCTTTTTGCCATCATCAACCAGATTGCCAAAGCACCAATTCTGTCAAAGGTGCTGGTTGTTTAGAATAATCAAGAAAACCCCTTCCCCAGGTGAGCTGATGATAAATGTTAATCTTATGTGGTCTTTTTCTTTCATCCTGAACTTTGTTAATATCTTAAAACATTTGGGTCTCACCTGCTTTTGGTTTCCACCACCACTCTGCAATAATTGCTGTTATCAATTGACAGTCAAAACATATCCCCATAGACTGCCAACCCTCGTCCCCCTCCCTAGAGCTTCCCTCAACTCCATCATCGAGTTCGTCCACAATAACCAACCTCAAAAAATCATCTCCTTCCTACATAACATCAACTACTTCCAACAACATCTGAACCCCGTTTTTTCCCTACTTAACTCCCTTGCTCATCATCCAATCCTCAAGTGTCTCTTGTAGCACTTGTGATTTAAAATCCTTAAAATTCTTTAAGATATTTGCACCAACAGTTGTATCAGGCAGGATTATTAAACTCTGCCTTTATTATTGTGGTCATTTGCATAAAGTTGCTACAGTATATGACCTGACCAGACTTTTTTTATTTAGTATGCTTAGTCTGGGTGTGTGACAGGATGTGATTGCATATAAACATAGGGAGGGATGCCATGTGGGACATGGATGGGGGCCATGAGGGACATATGGTATTATGTTTACCATGTTGTATATGCCAAGGGCTATATCAGGCTTAATTATTTGACTCCACCTTTTTTTCTTATTCAACAATTCATTTGCATATATGTTATTATATGAACTGACACTTTCATACATAGTATGCTCAATCAGGGACTGTGGCTAGGATGAGACTTCTTATGGAGCCTATGGGACATCATGTGAGACATAGGGTGGGATGCCATGTGGGACATGGGGTGAGATGCCATATGGAACAGGGTAGAATGCCATGTGGGACATGGTGGGATGCCATGAGTAACACAGAGTGTGACATAGGTTGGGATGTCATGTGTTACATAAGGTAGGATGCCATGTGTGACATAGGGTAGGATGCCATGTGTGACATAGGGTAGGAGGCTATGTGGGACATAGGGTAGGAGGCCATGGGGACATGGGATGTGATGCCATGTGGGACATAAAGTAGGATGTCATTGAGACATTGGGAGGGATATTGTGTGGAACATATGGTTGGACATAAAGTGGGATGCCATGTTGGACATCAGGTGCAAAGCCACTGATGCGGGACACATGGAGGGATGCCATGTGGGACATAGGGAGGGATGTCATGTGGTACATATGGTTGGATTAATGTGGGGCATACATTTAGGATGGGATCCATGTGGGACATAGGGTTGGATGCCATATAGGACTTAGTGTGAGATGCCATTTTTATAATTGGCCGGGTCATATGGGTGTCAATTTGCATGGGCATGCAAACCATGACGGTATTTACTGTTCTAGTTTTATGCATTTTAAGCAATCTAACAAGGAAATTTTGTATATATTTTTTAATTGTATTGGCATTGTGTTTACATGCATATTTAATGCACGGTTCAAAGGACTTTGCACTTGCGAATGACCCTCCTAAAGTCAGGTCATTTCATTAAAAGAACTCAAAAATTCTTTGCTCTGTTCATTAAATACGCATATAAACACTGGTCTTAACATTAATCTTTAGTTATTGTTGCAATGTCAAGAAGGGTTATGTAAATGATAGAAAATCATCTCAAGATGTATATGTTTGTGAGAGGGCATTGTATTTTTTCCTTAATGTTAACACATTCAATACATCAGTCATTTTGTCTACCTGATCAAATTCCAATTTTTTATTCTTAGTTGTCACACATTTACAGTACAAGTTTCACTTATACTGTATGTAAATGTGCATCCCTGTCATTTATAGGTCACAATACAGGGAAGTCTATGATGTACACATTGATCTTGTGTTTCCATTTCCTCTGTTTGGATATTACTGTTGATTACTTAGGCGATAGGTCAACCCAATGTTTCTTTTCCAAGCATCAGGTTGGAACTTGCTACAGTAACCTTAAATGAATTGTGTGCTGCAAGATATTCTGCTTCTTATGTGTGTTAAAGGTATGCAGACTGGTATACATGTAGATTGTATATTCACCAGAAAGAGCTGTAAATTTACCAGAAAGAGCTGTATATTCACCAGAAAGAGCTGTATACTCACCAGAAAAAGCTGTATATTCACCAAAAAGAGCTGTATATTCACCAGAAAGAGCTGTATATTCACCAGAAAGAGCTGTATATTCACCAGAAAGAGCTGCATGTTTACCAGAAAGAGCTGTATATACACCAGAAAGAGCTGTATATTCACCAGAAAGTGCTGCATGTTCACCAAAAAGAGCTGCATATTTACCAAAAAGAGCTGCATATTTACCAGAAAGAGCTGTATATTCACCAGAAAGAGCTGTATATTTACCAGAAAGAGCTGTATATTCACCAGAAAGTGCTGCATGTTCACCAAAAAGAGCTGCATATTTACCAGAAAGAGCTGTATATTCACCAGAAAGTGCTGTACATTCACCAGAAAGTGTTGCACATTCACCAGAAATAGCTGTACATTTACCAGAACAATTTGTATATTCACCAGAAAGAGCTGTACAGTATATTCCCTAGAAAGAGCTTTATATTTACCAGAAAGAGCTGTATATTCACCAGAAAGAGCTGTATATTCACCAGAAAGAGCTGTATAGAGCTGTATATTCACCAGTAAGAGCTGTACTGTATATTCGGAACAGAAAGAGCTGTATATTCGGAACAGAATCGAGTCTTTAACTTATATCAAATGCAGCTGTAGTTTCCCGAGTTGTGGTTAATCAAAATTGCACGAATTTTTGATATATTGAAGATTTGTGATGTGTAGAAGAAAAGACATCTAAAAATGAAGTGCATTAAATTTCTGTCTGTATAAAAATGTTTTTCTCCTGCTTGATTTTAAGAAAAAATGTGATGGAGATTTAAAACTTTGTGGTCATGTCATATTCAACTGCTCCCATTCAACTATTGTTGGTTGAGGATTGAAGACCAATAAGGCCTGGAAATCCAAAATGTTGTAAAATGGTCAATTTTTAACCAATTTTGATATATGTTTTTTGCTATTTTCATGTTTTATAGCATATTTTAATTTTCTCCCAATTAAGTTCAAGGTCTTGCTACCTGTCTATAGATCTTTAAAGGGGACATAAATTCTGACATATCCATATTTCATTAAGTCTAAACCTCCCAATACATTCTGTCTTAAGCCCCCGACAAAACCTCAAATCTGTCAGGGGGACTATTATTGCTCACAACAGAAACCACAATCCAGCACAAGCAATCAGCAATTACACCAGGGATTTCTTGTTTCTACAATGCAGTGATGCACACACTTCACCTCACTTTTCATGGTCATAATCTGACATCGATAGTAAACAGATTTCACTGCAGCTGCACTGACTTTCACACTCAACACAAGGACAAAATTATACCCCTCTCAAGAAGAATATTTTCAGGTAGAATTAATTAAAGCAGATTATAAATGCGTCAACAAATCTTACAGTTTTCACTTATTTTAATGACGAATTAAAGTTTTATTACAAGAAACCCATTTTGCCAAAGTTGTACCGCTGTACTAGGATTTTATCGAATTCTTTTCTTTCTTTCTTTCTTTCTTTCTAATTGAAAGATGGCCAAAGATCAATAGACCATTGAAGGTGGTGCAGACCAAGGAGAACAACTAAGCAATCAATTCTACCCAAACGACGAGATTGAAACAAAATGTATCCTGGCGATTGACAATGACATCATCATGGTCACTCGGATTGAACTGGAATTTGATTATGAGGTAACGTTTCAGTTGTATCTGATAAATATTATTCTTGTAGTCTTTCATGATCTCTCAGTGCGATTCCTTTGAGAGCAACCCCGCCCAATAACCACCACAGACTTCTTCCACAACAACCCAACCCTTACAATGCATCAGTAGCATGGAACCCACACACTTACACTTCTGCCAAGTTCAACCCTGCCACTCCACCTCTTCAGGCAGGGGCATGTTATTTTACATATTCAAGCCCCCAGCTGACACAGGTTTAAGATTAGGGGCTAGGACAGAGGTTGTTGGGAGCACCCCCTCTCCCCCAAATGGTTTCTTCTTCCTGGTTGCATGCTTGTTTCCCAGTTGGGAGGATAAATTATTATTAACACATAAAATTGCCAACATTTGCTTAAAATTTCTCAAAATTGACAGTGATTTCCCAGAAATTGAAGGAAATTTCCTAGAAATTGAAGTATAAATGCTGGAAATTTGAGAAAATTTCACGAAAATGTAGAAAATTTCACGATAAGTAAAGGAGATTTCGAAAATTGTCAACGATTTTCTAAAAAATTCATAGAAATTGAAGCAAATTTTCAGAAAATAAAGAAAATTCAAGGAGATTTCTGGAAATTAAACCAGTGCAATTTGTATAACCAAGAAGAATTTTGATTTGTTTCCCCACCGTGAACAGTGAAATCACTCTATCTATACTACACCCCTTGCCAAGACAAGTGTTGGCTACTGCCCATCGGACGAAAAGGTAAAAACCTTTGTATTGCTTTGAAAGTTATTGGGTAAGGGGGCGGGGAGTGAGAGGCTTAGCCCTGATAACCTATTTTTTAAGACTTTTTTTTTCTATCTGAAGGCTTTTGGTTTTTATGTTGTAGATTCAGGTGAAAATTTGAAGATTTTTGATCAAAATGAAAGATTTTTGGTCCCACAACTGATTATTTTTGATCCACAATTGTAGATTTTGGGGTCAAAATAAAATATTTGGTCTAAAATTGTGGATATTTGGTCCAAAATTCATGATAATTAAGTATAATTTAGATAATTCTACGATTAAAACATTGCCAATATCAGTTTACTGTATATGGTTCATTTGATATTTCAGTTAATTATATTCATGGCTTTGACAAAATTTGGGGGGTGGGGCTATGGCATTTTTAGGGGGGTGGGCTAATTTCCCAATAGCCCCCCATTAGACATGCCACTGCCTTCAGGCTCCAATTAATAGTGCACAGTTTACTGTTTTCTATTACATTTGAAATTTATGTAAAAAATCATCAAATAAATTGGTATGGCACTAGAAACGTGATACAGTATGAATTTAAACAATTTATCTTCTTGATAAAGGTTAATGTGCTGGTATTAAACACATATGGTGAAAAGTGTTATGGAGTTGTGATTGTTGTTACCATGCACTTTTATCCATTCATATTCTGCTTTTCCGCTTTTCCAGATAATTGTACAAATTAACCCTGATAAGAAATATGATCTTGTTCACCTTTCTACTGTATATACTACTTCCTGGTTATTTAGAGTACAAAGCCTTGTTGCTGTTAATTTCAATAGATTTTTAATTGCTGAAGTGGCTATATTTGTATTGACAATCATTATAAAATAACAATACAAAACTGAAACAATGCAAAACTGAAACAATACAAAAGCAAAACCAGGAAGTATAGCGATATAACAAGGAACTTAGCGCATAAAAGAATTGGTTGTCTTCAAAGTCTAAAATTAAAGTTTACATACTTTTTAAATATTTGTTTATAAGTGTTCGTCTAATAGTCTGCTATTAAAGATCTATAGACGTATAAATAAGGTTTGCTTTGCTCTCACTGGAGTGTGCTCATGAGAATGCAAAAATATCTTGCAAAAGTCACGAGTGAGTAGATTGAATTTTTCAAGTTCAGCTCTAGCTAAAAGTGGTCATTTATCAGCATGAAGCTTAAAGAAATTTTTTTATGAAATCCAATCCAGAGTCTGCTGAGATGGGGGTGTGGGGGGATTTTGCTGTGCAAAAAAAAAAATCACCTTCCCAAGTTAGGAGGTAAAATTGGGAAATTATAAACATAAAATTGAAACAATTGATACAATTTTGTTCAAATTTGTCTACACATTTCCCGAAAAATTGTCAAGTTTATCATCATATTGCCTAAAAATGAAGAGATGTCCTGAAAATTGCCAAAAATGAACAAAATGTCCCCAAATTTAACAAACAGTTTACCAAAATTTTAAGGAAAGTGCCCGAAAATGAACGAAATTTCTCTAAAATGGAAGAAAATTTCTGAAAATGAAGGTAGAATTGAAGGAAAATTTGGTAGAATTAAAATCACAATTTACAAAAACAATTAAGGAGATTTTCCAATTAGTAGCAACATTAGTGATAGAACTTACTGTGATTTACCAGTGCAATTTTTCCACTTGTGAAGTTGTGACCAGGATTTTTTGGGGGGTTCATCCCCCCCCTCTGAGAGGTGACCCATCATATGCCCCTGCTTAACAATATGTATACCAATATGGTTGGCGCCTTTTATTTTCGCCATTTATTTCTTTAGCACCCCGTCCCCCCTACCACTTGTTCCACGGTCCCAGTAGTCTTGTACATTGTGCACAGTCCATTGGTGATCAGAATATGCTGTAAATTGGATGTGGATGATAATTTGTTCAATTGCAAAATGATTTCCCTTGGTTTCAGAAATGTGTGTTTATACCCAACTAAAAACCCCGTACACCCAACTCGCAAATATTGTTTGCAACAATGCACAAGTCATGTTGTGCATGTGAAGTGAGCTTTTCATCCACATACCTTTAAAGTACAAAAGGCAACACATTTACTTAAGGTATCAAGTGTTTCATTTTCTCTTGTGTGGCCACATGACTTTTGACTTATTAGAACCAATTTCTGCTTGGCTACCCATTTTCATAATAAAAGACATGTTGATGAAAAGAGGAGGCAAGACTCAAGCAATGAAAACATGAATATGAATAATGTATGCATTTTCATTTAGCGACAATTATAATCTTCATCTATTGTTTCTTTGTATCAGTAATTCAAAACCTTTTGTCACGTCGATGTGCATTATTTGAAATTGAGTTTCGCTCTAAAGCTTAAGATAATTACTTTTTGTGTTTTGATACTTCTTCAGCTTTTTGTTTCATTGGAAAGAAAATGAAATAATTTGAAAGTCAGCTCACTCAGGTACAGTAGACACAAAGTTCGAGGGACATGCAGCAATTTCTATGGCTATATTTTGATGTTGCTTTCTGTTGTTCTATATTGGTCGAAAGAGTACTCAAATCTGAGCAGATCATTTCTTGAATTTTGAAACAGCACTCTTAGGTTTTGAATTTTGACTGATCAAAGTTTGATGAAATAATAATTTGATGTTAAATTTTTGATATACTGTTATGACTATTTTTCAAAAACAATCAATTTTTTCTTTATGAAAATTTAAAAAAAAAAAAAAAAAAAAATTGATTTAACTCTTGAAAGTACTAATCTCAGTCACTAAAAATAATGGGAATGTCTTTTACTGTTGGAATTTGATATGGGGTATGGTAAAGTCTTATGAACTTAGTCAGAATTTGCTGCATCACTTCAAAGAATTATGGTATGCATTTGACAAATAAAAGATATACAAAAGCAAATACCAGGGTCCCCTCATCATAGATTTGCATACAAATTTCAGAGAATGGTTCGACTGTGACATGGTGACATTTTTGACAAAATTTTATTGTTTAAAAATCTGTGACATTTTGAAAATTTTGTGCCAAATGTGACAAGATGAACATAAACAGATGTATTAAAAGAAATTCTGACATTTTGTGATATGTTTTACCCCTTCACTCAACTCATTGGTAATTTGATGTTGCATTTTAGTGGTGGATTCCATTTGTCATGAAACAGACATAGCATAATGATCCTTTCTATTAGTATAACTGGTTATGGCGTGTGAATCTGCCAATCAAATGTGACAAATGCAAAACTGACATTCTGGTACCAAAAATTATGTGATATTTGAGACATTTATTTTACAAATTTGAAATTTTGTGCTCTGACATTTTGTGACAAGCCATCAGTCAGTCATATCAGTCCATTCTCTGAAATGTGCATATTGATGGATGTGATTTCAAAAGAAAATCACCTGCTCTCACCTCCTCACCTAGTCTCTTCAGGCCTCCTGGCCCATAAGGCTGCAGTGCATTCTCTCCATTGTTAATTGCAACATGTCTGGCTTCTGTCCACGAGCTCCATTCCATCACATTCCTTCCTCGACTGTCCTTAATTCTCCTGGTGTTCTAGGATGACCAACTTCCTTCTCCCCTCTGGTTTCCACGTCATAGCTGTCACACAGTGCTTACTGTAATAGTGGTCATGTGCATCACATGACCAATCCATCTCCACCTTCTTTTTATTTCAGTGCTGATTTTGTCATGTTTAGTGAATCTCAGTATTAATCTTAAAAGGCTGTAAAATAGTTAATTTGACCAATTTTGATGAAATGTTTGGCTACTTTCAGTAGTTTGATAGATTTTAAAACAATTTATCTGATGCTGTATCTCCGCATCCATATATCTTTACAAGTTGTTGAGTCATGTTGCTGATAGGGCTTTTCATCATCCTCGAAGTGAATACAGGCATGAAACGTATCCCAATTTTAAACAGTGCATTTTTGTAGTAAAAATAGAGTGAAAAATATGAGTGTGCTATCTCAAAACTAAATGTGCTCTTTTTAAAATTCAAAATGTTTTACTCATGATTTTGCAATTTAAAGTGTAATTGCTTGTAGTAGGCTGAGTACATGTAGGTTGTTATTATTAAAGATCATTGAGTTGGCATGACTTAATTTAAGGTTATTCATTTGATGGTATCACTGCCATTTAAGAATAGTATTGTAATGTGTTTTTTCAGCCATCATTTTGAACACTTGGTTCAGCAATACACTGCATCTGCATCAATGAATATGAATTGCAAAATGACTACTATATTGGCTAGGAAAAGTGAAGTTCGGTATTCTAATTCCAACTTTATTACCCCAAATGTACAGTATTTGATAAAAAAGTTTTGACCTGAAAATCTTTGTGTAAGTGTAAATACTCTTCAGTTTTATGACATGTGTATTAATTGATGTTTTGTCAAAGTATTTGTTAGAGAAGAAATTAACACTATAAAAAGTATAATTGCTTCTAGTAGACGACGGCGAGTGAACATTACAATGACGGGGTCGTCGCCTGCGTATTTGGTTATGATAGTAACAATGTTATCACGAAACGCTGAATACGACCGGATGAGAACACAGGTTTGATGTACGGACGGACGGACATAACATCGACAACCAAGTCAATGTCCACAGCATTTGATAAATAGTTGTGGTGCACTGCGTGTCTACCCAACCCAGGCTTGAACCCATGGCCTTGTGGTCTGTAGACATGTATGATAACCGCTACACCACACTTGGTAGATGCTTCTAGTAGACTGAGTAGGTTGTTAATATTGAGAATTGAGTTGGTGTGACTAAATGTAGTTATTCATTTGATGGTATCTCAGATATATCCTTTCCATTTCAATTATTTTGTACCAGAGATGGGTATTACAAAATTTGACCTTGATTATCAAGGATTGGGCAAAGTGTCTCTTTGCTATGAAAATCACCAACATGATATTTATAGACAGAAGCATCCCTGTTGTATGTGGTGTATAGGCCACACTCAAAATTGGCAATCATATGGGTCATTAACGTTAGCTTTAATAGAAAATCTTGCGATATCTCACAAAATTTAATTCCTACAAACATACCACGGCCTCTCGATGCTCCCGTTACTTTTAAGTACTTAAATTACCTAGATAAATACCTTCTTCATCTGATTTCTGATATAAAGACTTCACATGCCACCTCCTAAAAGTAAAAGTAAAGTAAAAGTAAAAACTTTTTGTACCTCTGTGTCACTTTCAGTGACCAAATGACTTCAGTTGTTCACGTTTTATTCCAAACCCTTGAATGGTCATTTTTGCTGTCGATAGCTCCAAAAATGGTTCAGAAATGACGTTTATTATTACTGTGTGACTTTTTAAACCATTTTAGAGCGATCGACAGTGAAAACGACTGTTTGAAGGGTTTTGCATTATACGCGAACAACTGAAGTCATTCTACACTTAGTCATCGAAAATATGGTACAAAAATGCAGCTTCTTTGACTTTCTGGTGCATACAAATTCCTCTACCTGTCCACATACTTTAAAGAAGATAATTTACATTTTGAGAGACTGTGAGGATGTCAGATTCTAAGAACAAATCAGTATCATAAAAGTTTTTCCTGTCACTCAAAATTTTCAAAAATCCATGCTTTTTGTGGGGAAAAGATCCAGACATTGTCACTTATGACCCATATTATAAGAAGTGAACATGAAGTACTTACAATTTGATGAAAGGCCAAAAGGTCACAAGCTCGAACCAGTTAAAGCCTTGTAGGTAATTACTTTGTTAAAAGATTTTAACACCCACTCCAAAGAACATAAACGTGCCTGAGTCTACATTTTTTGACATCTTTATGTTGATATTCATCTTCTTGGATTTACATGGCCTCTTAGAAAAAACGTATATGACATTTTGATGTTGTTGCCCGAATGAACATTCAATTTGTTTTAGTTAGTTGAAGCGACAATGTAATTTGTAAGTCTTTATTGTTGCATGTAATGTTTCTAACTCTCCTCCCACGGGATGCTGGTGGATGACATGCATTTGACGTGTGACATACTTGTCACCTTATTACTGAAACATTTTGTAAGTGACATCTAGAGGCGCCATTGAGTAGTAGATTGTCTGAGAATAATGAAATGTGATCACAGTAACTTTTGTTAATTTTCAGGTGTAATTATTCAACAAAATATTCAATTCTATGATGTCATAACTTGAATATTCATTTCTCAAGTTTTTTATGTAAATCCACGTTTTTTTGTTTAAATTGTATTTTGTGCCAGAAAAGTTTAACATCTGATAAAGAATTTCTAAAACCTGATCATACCCCAAAAATGATGGGACGGAATTTATAGAGCCAAGTTCTATGACTGAATTTGAAGCCAAAAAAAAATTAATAGAATGACATAAAGACCTTGAATGGCAATGTTGTGAATTTCACATGTAATTAAATTGTTGGAACCTTTAGTCATTAAACTGAAAAGAAAAAAAAGGTTTTAAGAGAAATTGTTGTATTCAGAAATTAATGCTTTTTCAGAGGAGGAAAAATTGATCAGTGTCAATAGTACTGTATAGTACCCAAATTGCAAACTTTAGTGTTGTGAGATACAGTAGTTGTGTGTGTCCCTCAATTTGCTATTAGCTATGGTGTACATCATTATGCTGTACCTAGTACATATCTCATATTTATGCCACACTTATCTATGTTTACATCCTACACTCTTACATCACACTAGTAATGATCATACTTGCAATATTTAGTACCATTATCAGTCTGATTTTATTCCTAATATTGATCTAATTTGCACCAGAGATTCAGTGATTTAATCTACCATTTCAGTTGATATTTACTCTAAGATACTGAGAAAATGTTATACAAGTCTTTTTTTCCAATATCAGGTACTGACTATTATATACATAACAAATATTTCATATATAGGATCATAGGCAGGATTTGGGGAGCAAGGGGGGCACTTCCCCTCCCCCCACACTTTGTTTTTCCAAATTTATATCTTTTGTATGGTGATTTTTGTATCTTAACGTGATCATGTGATTTTTGCCCCCACTTTTGACTTCCCCCCTTCCCCCTCCCACTTTCAGTAGAAAATATATAGGATTTTGTTATTACATCACTCTTTGATAAATACTAGATAAACAATTTTATGCTACAAAAAAGTGTGACCATTTTTTGCCTTTTTCCGCTTTTCAATGTTGGAACATGATATTAACTTCCAGCATTGAAAGGGGTGGAGAAAAAGTGTCAAATAATTTTGCCCACAACTGTAGATAGAAAGTTAAATGCTTTGTTGCTGAAAAAATCAACTCCCTCTAATTATTTAATTTCCCTTTGTTTCTCCACAACATGTGTCATCATATTTACAACCTACAATTAAGTAAAAATTACTTAAAATTATAAAAATAAAATATTCAATTATGGAAGCAGTTACATATCTTAATAGTAAAATGTAAATTACAATACTGTTTAAAACAGAAGTGTTTACAGAAAAACAAAACATTTCCTAGTATATAGATATACATGTACTTAGAAATAAACCAGAAAACTTAGTGTTACAAAACACTTTGATTTCATACTATTCATATTGCCATTGTGGGTTTAGTGGGGTGTGTTACTGTTCATGCTCCATAGTTAGCTCAATTCCAAGATAATTGTTTGAAGTGAATACAATCTGTTATTCATATTTGTATTTCTGAATTTATACTGTATGTTACTTATTGTAGGAATGTTACTTATTGTAGGAATGTTACTTATTGTAGGAATGTTCCTTATTGTAGGAATGCTACTTGTTGTAGGAATGTTACTTGTTGTAGAATGTTACTTATTGTAGGAATGTTACTTATTGTAGGAATGTTACTTATTGTAGGAATGTTACTTATTGTAGGAATGTTACTTATTGTAGGAGTGTTACTTATTGTAGGAATATTACTTGTTGTAGGAATGTTACTTGTTGTAGGAATGTTACTTGTTGTAGGAATGTTACTTGTTGTAGGAATGTTACTTGTTGTAGGAATGTTACTTGTTGTAGGAATGTTACTTATTGTAGGAATGTTACTTATTGTAGGAATGTTACTTATTGTAGGAATGTTACTTATTGTAGGAATGTTACTTATTGTAGGAATGTTACTTATTGTAGGAATGTTACTTATTTTAGGAATGTTACTTTTGTAGGAATGTTGCTTATAGTAGAAATGTTACTTATTGTAGGAACGTTACTTATTGTAGGAATGTTAATTATTGTAGGAATGTTACTTATTGTAGGAATGTTACTTATTGTAGGAATGTTACTTATTGTAGGAATGTTCCTTATTGTAGGAATGCTACTTATTGTAGGAATGTTACTTATTGTAGGAATGTTACTTATTGTAGGAATGCTACTTTTTGTAGGAATGTTACTTATAGTAGAAATGTTACTTATTGTAGGAATGTTAATTATTGTAGGAATGTTACTTATTGTAGGAATGTTACTTATTGTAGGAATGTTACTTATTGTAGGAATGTTACTTATTGTAGGAATGTTACTTATTGTAGGAATGTTACTTATGGTAGGAATGTTAATTATTGTAGGAATGTTAATTATTATAGGAATGTTAATATTTAATTATTTTATTCTATTGAAATACAGCCTGATGTTATTTTGATGAAAATTTGACAAATTAAGGCTTACAGATTACTGCAATATACATTTATGTGGTAGTATGATGATCTGTGGAGAGTCAGGAGGGGGATGAGGGGGTAGGCTGGGTTCAAGGGGATAGGCCGGGTTGGGAGGGGGATGAGGGGTAGGCTGAGTTATGAGTGGATAGGCTGGGTTGGGAGGGGATTAAGGGGTAGACTTGGGGTTGGGAGGGGATAAAGGGCTAGGTTGGGATTGGAGGAATGAGTGGATAGGCTGGGTTGGTAGGGGATGAGGGGATTGGTAGGGGATGAGGGGGTTGGGAGGGGATAAAGGGGTAGGCTGGGTTGGAAGGGAGGTGAGGGGATAGGTTGGTTGGGAGGGAATGAGGCGGTAGGCTTGGGGTTGGGAGGGGGATAAAGGGGTAGGCTGGATTGGGAGGGAGATGAGGGGATAGGCTGGGTTGGGAGGTGATAAGGGGTAGGCTGGGTTTCTAGACCTTCTTTAAATCTTTCCCTAACTTATACTCCTTCATTCATGGCACAATTATAAACTCTTTGCTAAAGTGCCTCATACCTTAGTATTCTTAGTAGCCTCTACATAGAACTTAGAATTCAGCAAACGTCAATGTTTGGCAAGTAATCTTAAAAGTTTACATTTGCTCAATCAACCTTCAGTGCATTTTCTGTACCTGCTAAAATTTCAAACCTGTTGGATTCCTGCCAGATGCTGTTATCTCATTTCTTGTCATTTTCAACCAAAAGACCTTTCACTTATTAAACCCCCCAAAACTAGGAGGGCGGCAGTTAAGAATAGTATTGTAATGTGTTTTTCAGCCATCATCTTGAACACTTGGTTCAGCAATACAATACGCTGGCTGCATCAATGAATATAAATTGTAAAATGACTACTATTTTGGCTAGGAAAAGTCAAGTTTGGTATTCTAATCACAACTTTATCACCCAAAACGTTTTTTGATGACATGTGTATGGATGGATGTTTTGTCAAAGTTTTTGTTAGAGCAGATTCCTGAGCTTTCGGTGCCAGGGGGGCAACCAAATTTATTGGAAAAGCTGAGGTGGAGGGGGGGGGGGGGGAAGGCTGATTTCACCTTCCCGGTTGGGAGGCAAAAATATCAACTAAAAATGAAGGAAGTTTTTCTAAAAATTACTAGAAATATGTGTAACTTTGTAAAAAGTTTTGCCAACATTTTTTTAATGAAAAATAATTCCCAGAAATGAACAAAATCCAAAAAGACTGAGAATTTTTTTTTCCAAAATGAAGAAAATTACCTGAAATCAAAGAAAATTCCCAGCAAATTGAGCAAGTTCCCAGAAAATTGAGAATCATAGAAAATTCCCGAAAATGAAGGTTATTGGAAAAAATTGCCAAAACATGTGTAATTTTTTTAAAAGTTTGGCAAAAGGAAAAATAATTCCCAGAAATGGAAAATGAAAGAAAATGAAGGAAATGCCCTAAATGAAGGAAATGACCTAAAATCAAAGAAAAGTCCTCAAAATTTAAAGAAAACTGCCGAAATTGAAGTAAATTGAAGAAAATGAAAAAGAATGCCGGAAAATTGAAGAAAATCACCCAAAAAAAAAAAGAAAATTAAAGAAATTTTCAAAAAAGTTTAAGATTTTATTTCGATAGGAACAAACTCGTCACCAAATTTGGCCAATGTTTACCCATATATATTTATTTTTCTCTGTTTATTTCCCTAATATGTATAGCATATTTTATACAGGTATATCCCGCTTCTTACATTTTGCATACATAATCTTGCCGGGGAGAGGGGCAAGTTTCCCCTGACCACCACTGAATACACCACTGGGAGAAATTAACACTATCTTTGTATGAATACTGAAGGTACTGTATGCAGGTGAGAACAGTGTGCTGTTTTGTCAGTTCTTGTGAATTTCATATTTTAGGAAACCTATCAGGTCCCTAGTTTTGTCTTTTCAGAGGGGTGCTCCACTGTGCCCCTCATTGCCTCCACCCTGCATCTTGTCACTAAGAACTTGAACACCTCCCCCTGCACCCATACCATCTCCAGAGGTGTACAGACCGACATAGTCTGGATCGATCAGCTTTCTATCCCCCCTTCCCTACCACTTTCTCATCCACCAAAACCTCAGGCCCCTCACACCAACATGCTTTCCTCCCTCACCCCGGGGAATACCACATTACTAACAAGCATTCCCTAAGGATCTCATCCCCCATTACTTCACTTCAACTCAAAAAATGTCAAAGAGCAACCTCTAGAACACCCACAGACCCCCTCCCCGTTAACTGCCACAAACTGCCTCAACCGTCCTCATTCTTACCCCTCTCCATTCAAGCTAAAAATCCCAGCCCAACACTAACAGAACCCCCACTACCAACTAACAAAAAACAAATCCTCCCAAGTCATCCCACAATGATGAGGGGACCCCCCAATCAAGCTTGCTTCCTCTATAACCCTCCTTTTCATAGATCACTACCCTTTCCAAGACATGGAGGTCGGACAGCCCCCACCGCACCCGAGCCTCCAAACTACTCTTAAATGGCAGACATACAATGGAATTGTCGCGGTTTCTCCGCCAACTTTGAAGAACTTGAATTCTGATCTCCACATTCAACCCCAGCATTATCAGCCTTCAAGAAACCTTTCACTTCTCTTCCAACTCCGACCCCATTCTGGGGTACATGGGATCCCATTTCATCTCCCAGAACGCCAGAAGAGCCTCTGGTGTCTCTTCCATTTACGTCAAAAATGACATCCATCCCCATCCAATCCAGCCTCCAAGCCACATGCCGTCTTGTAACCTTACATAAAACCATCACTTTCTTAACTTTTACATCCCCCAACTTCCCTCCTCTCCTCCCTCCTTCCCCCCCCCCCCCTCCTCTGACCTGAACGATCTCATCTCCCATCTCCTTAAAGCCTGTATCCTAACAGGTGACTTTAATGCTCATAACCCCCTATGGGGCTCCTCTTCCTCAACTTCGAGAGGAAAACACATAAAAAACCTCCTGATTCACCACAACCTCTGCCTCCTTAACGACAGCTCTTCCATCTATCTACTTCTAGGTACTGGCACTTTTACCAGCCTCACACTCTCCATTTGTGACCCCTCCCTCTTAGTCGATTTCTCAGACTGGAGAGTTCACCCTTCGCTTTGTGGGAGCGACCAATTTCCTATCTTCATCTCCACCTGCCCCCCACCCCTCGACACACCCTTTCCCTAAACACTGGAGAGCCGACAGAGCCACCAACAATGCTCTGTCGAATCACATCTCTCCTTCTTCTATCCCACACTCAGACCTCCATTTTTTTCACTTCTAGCTACAGTGCCTCAGTAAGACCTGGCAAGACTCCTGGAATCTTGAGACCAGTAACAAACTTCACACCATCAAACCCAATGTCGGGACAAATATCCCCCTGCACAATCGCAACCGTGGAGAGGATGTTGTTATCGCCCACATCGGCCTCGTCCACACCTCTCTCACCCATTCTCACCTACTTTCCGGCTCTCTGCTCCTCTCTCCCCTACATGCAACACCGATCTCTTGATCAAGCATTTCCTCTTAACCTGTCCCATTTACCTGAACGCCAGATTACACCTCTCCCCTCCATCTCCATTTCCGATCTTTTCAAGAACAATCGTACCTCCAACTTCATTACCTTTCTCCACAACAGCAATCTATTCCACCTGATCTAAACCTCGCTTTCCTTCCCTTCTCTGCCTTACCTTCTTCATCTTTCTTTTACTACCTTAACTTCCTCCCCTTATTCACCTTCTCTCCTCCCGAGTCCCTTCCCTCTATCCCTCCTCTTTTTCCTCTCTGTCCTATATCAAGCACCTTAGTTTTTAACACCCTCTTGGCACATTTGACTCTGACTGTCATGGTGCCGTTAAACATCAACAAGCTAAACCAAACCTTATCTTATCTAGCTCCCGTACCTTTCTTACTGTAATATTGCTTGGGGTGGAACTTACGTTACAAGACTTCATGTACTACAGAATAAAGCTATTCGTTTGATCTCAAATAAAGAATCCATTTCTCATGCCTCACCCCTTTATTTAAATCTTAATTGTTCAAATTTATTTGATTTGCATAGGTATCACATATGTACTTTTATCTTTCATTGGTTAAACATTAATCTTCCTCAAAATGTTGTTTTCTTTCCCCAAATATACTCACTTCAATCAAACTAGATATTCTGACAACCTACATGTATCACTTCCCCTTTTGAAATTGTCACTTTCACAGCACACTATCCGCTTCAATGGCGCAATGGTTTTGTATAATATCCTCCTTATCCTTAGAAATATTCATTCAATATTACCTTATTTAACCTTATTTAAACAAACTATTTTTTCTGTTATATAATTAAAACTTAGTTGCTATGCTTGTATGACCATTTTTTCATTATGTTTTTTTTAATTTAAATAACTTTCGTTTTTCCTCTCATTTTTGTTTTTCCCTTAATTTTTTGCTTTAAATGTTTCCTAGCTGTAGAACTTCTCTTGCAGGGAAACGCACAATGTGTTCTTATGAACTTCCTGTGCTTTTCCCATAGTCACTTTATATATCGTTCTCAGTGTATATATAAATTCTTCATTTCACAATGTTTGTTTTATAATATTGTCTCTGTAATTATGTACACATAAATGTAAATTGTAAATAACGAAAAGATGATTTAATAAATGTTAATGAAATTGAAATTGAAAACTATTCGAACTGCCCTGTACATATATGTGAACAGGTTATATACTAGCCCCACAACAACCAACACAAAAACATTGTGAGGGTCACACACAAAATAATTGATAAATTAATCATATGAATTGTTATCAGTCAAAAAATGTTGGGTAGGCACTTCTTAGAGCTCTAAGATACATGCTTAATACATCGAATATGTTATGTTTTATTGGCAGGGTGAATGCAGTGGCGTAAGAAACAGGGGCATGGGGCAAGCTTCCCCCAGACAGGGTTTTGCTTTCCTGCTCAAGCCATCTCTTTCCCAGAAAACTGGCCAAAATATCCTGAAAACTAGCCAAAATGGCCCGAAAACTGGCCAAAATTTCCCGAAAGGGGCAAACATTTGTTGAAATTGAAGGCATGAAATTTTGCGCAAATGAAGGAAATCTCTCTGAAATTGAAGGGAGTTTCCATATTAGCAGCAACATTTCCTGGAAACTTAATTTACCAGTGAATTTTTGGGTTTTTTGCCACCTTCGTACACCCCTTGGTGAATGATAAAGAAAATGGTTGGCAGGGAGCTTGAATGGTACGGTGTCAGGAAAAATTGCTGAAAGAATAATGAATTATTCATTTATCGCTTTATGCCTAGTGCAGCTGTTAATGCACTCCGTAAAATCATTGGATGATGAGGAGTTGTTTTGGGTTGTGGATTGAGTTTAAGAGTTAACCCACTCCATCTTGTAGCTGTAATCCATCTTGCACAAGGACGACTGGTAAATCTGGCACCTGAGGGTAGCCCACAGATCAGGAGCAAGGCCTTTTCTGACACCGCGTCCATGCCAATGAGCTGGCTGTTCTAGGATAGTGGCTGATGAGAAAAGCCATCTCTCCTATTAATACTGAAAGTTGTTCGTTGGAGGTCCTTTCTGCTCATGTCAATCCAAGTAGGCGCCATCAGATGGTTCTGCTAAGCGCGTCAAAGGCTATTAGTTCATTCTTCGTCAATGTCTATGTGGATGCTCGGCCACCAGATGGTTCTGCTAAGCGCGTCAAGGGCTACCAGTTCATTCTTCGTCAATGTCCATGTGGATGCTCGGCCACCAGATGGTTCTGCTAAGCGCATCAAGGGCTACCAGTTCATTCTTCGTCAATGTCCATGTGGATGCTCCATATGCTCAATATAATTCTTTTTGATAAATTATGATGAAATACATTGCTTTTGGTTTCGTTCATTTTAGATAGGCAGTTTCCTTGCTTTAAAATCTTACTTTTAAACTACCCCTTGAATACGAAATGGCTAATATATATTTCTCGAACTTTTTTCAATACAGTACTTCAGTTACCTACACAAGATGTCCCGACACATCTGTGACTGGGTTGATGAACACATGAACTGTGAGGACATCACCAACTCTCGACAATTTCTGTCACCATGGTTGCCATGGCGATCAAAACGTAAATTTCAAAAAATTGAAAAATGATGATTTTATTCGCCAGAGAAATAATACTTTATGTCTTGCCTGGGAAGCAAAATAAAAGTTTCTTTGAATAAGAAACATATTTTGGTGGCCTAAAATACCCCTATTCTTTACTGCCCCAAAATTACTGGCATCCTAATCCCAAATTTTTACACCGTAACTTTGTCCCCACTAGCTGACAAGTCCCATGGCGCCGATACAATATGTACGATATCAAGGATTGTATAGTGTGCGATATCAAGGATTGTATAGTGTACGATATCAAGGATTGTATAGTGTGCGATATCAAGGATTGTATAGTGTACGATATCAAGGATTGTATAGTGTACGATATCAAGAATTGTATAGTGTACGATATCAAGGATTGTATAGTGTACGATATCAAGAATTGTATAGTTATGCGATATCAAGAATTGTATAGTGTATGCGATATCAAGAATTGTATAGTGTATGCGATATCAAGAATTGTATAGTGTAGGATATCAAGGATTGTATAGTGTATGCGATATCAAGGATTGTATAGTGTAGGATATCAAGGATTGTATAGTGTATGCGATATCAAGGATTGTATAGTGTACGATATCAAGGATTGTATAGTTACGATATCAAGAATTGTATAGTATACGATATCAAGGATTGTATAGTGTATGCGATATCAAGAATTGTATGTATGCGATATCAAGAATTGTATAGTTATGCGATATCAAGAATTGTATAGTGTACGATATCAAGAATTGTATAGTGTAGGATATCAAGGATTGTATAGTGTACGATATCAAGGATTGTATAGTGTACGATATCAAGAATTGTATAGTGTACGATATCAAGAATTGTATAGTGTAGGATATCAAGGATTGTATAGTTATGCGATATCAAGGATTGTATAGTTATGCGATATCAAGAATTGTATAGTGTACGATATCAAGAATTGTATAGTGTAGGATATCAAGGATTGTATAGTGTACGATATCAAGGATTGTATAGTGTACGATATCAAGGATTGTATAGTGTAGGATATCAAGGATTGTATAGTGTACAATATAGAGTTAAGGAAGTTCTAAAGAAACTCATGAGAATAAAGTGGAAATAATGTCCATATTTTGACAGCTATTTCATAGGAAGTTCAACTTATTAAAAAACGTATTCCAGGATGATTTTCTTATTTATTTTCCAAGTAAATTTATTCTCATACCTTGTAAACAATTCTGATTAGATGGAAAATGATTGTATGTTTTGCTTTATCAATCACAGTTTTTAATCATTTTGATAATTGTTTTGTGCATTTTTGAGCTACTTAAAAAGAGTTGTCATGAAAGTATGAAGTTCAAATATTAATGCTGGAAAACAATCAGGGGGAAGAAGGGCTTCTTCATTCAAAATTAGAATTTAAAACAGGCTCTTTTTTTTTTTACTGGCGAGTAACTTAACAATTTTGGCAGTCAAAGTTTGGAAACAAGTTTTTTTTTTTGGTAACCACAACATTACTTGTTCTGCTCCTTAAAGTTTCATAGTTTGGAAATGAGATTTTTCCTCTTTGTTTTTTTAATCTTAAACCTTAGTTGTTGTGGAAGTTGGTGCTGAGTATCATATTAGCAATGGGACAGTGGTCTTTTTTCTACAGTAAGTTTGATTTGCTGGAACAAATTTTTAAGGAGAAGGACAACAAAGCAGATGGAATTGTTGAGGGTTGGACATTGCCATGAGCTTTCTCATCACAAACCTCACCGAAAACCACCAATCAGAGTTACCCTTAGGAAAAATTCAAATCACCAATCAGAGTTACCCTTAGGAAAAATTCAAATTCCCGACTGTACGAGCATGGAGATGATATCAGCTGACATATGATGCACATGGTGGAACGATCCGAGTGTATTTCTTAATTTGTGAGGTTGTACGGTATGATGCCACAAAAGACAGTAGAGTTTAGAGTTGATCAGGTCTTGTACAAGGATAACGTTCTTTAAGAATTGAAGAGGTTTCATGATATCAGAATTTTATAATAGTTTTTGTTCAGATTTGAATACATTTTTGTGTGTGAAGAGGCTTAATTGTAGCATATAGCTGTGTTTAAGCATCTTGATTGATTTTGATGGAAGTGTGACTTACAGGAGAAGTTTTGGTATACCCTATATTAAAAGCTTCAATAAATTGCACAAACTGCATAAAGTCATTAACTTGTGCAAAGGTGTGTTTTCAAATAATTGCTGAATTGATTCCATTTTGTTACATGTACATGTAGACAATGGAATTGTGACCTGTTTAAATATATAGTTAAAATGTTTGAGATAGGAAACTACAAATTAACATCTCATTAGAATTATTATAACAATTTTTTTGCATATCCGATTAAAAATTTAGACAGTGACTCCAGGGTTTAAATAGACACATGAAAGGTGTAGCCCTTTTTCAGACATGGATCAAAAATGGGGGTTGGTGAATGTGCTTTGCTTAACTTTAATTAATAGTAACATTTCTCACTTGGGGACCTCAATTTTAGTTTAAAGAGGATTATGGTAGCCATCAGGCCTGGATGGACTTGCACTTCCATCAATGTCAATCTTGACAACAGATGATTTGATGTGGGCTTCATTAGTCCTCTTTGATTAGGTTACATGCATCCACCCTTAATACCCCCCTCCACCCACCTACCCCTTAAAAATATGAGCATTTATTTGTATGATTATACAAGACTAATGGCATGTCAAGAATGAGCTGAGGAGAAGAAGTTTGAGGTGATGTAGCCCCCAAAATGTTTAGGTGTACTTGTAGCCCCAAAAATGTTTAGGGAGTACTTGTTCTCCTTTAGTAGGGGGGGACTTATTGGGGGAAAAGTTTGTAATATAGGTTTCATATATTTTTCATGTTTATGCTTTACTTTACAAATGGTGCTAAAATGTTGTAGGAATAGATTATAAAATGACATGAAGATTTACTATTTAGATATAAGGAGATAGCAACAACTTGTAGAACAATTTGCTTGCCAAGATATTTTTTAATGTGGGATGCCATGGATAGGAACCATTAAATGAGGTAAGTTGTATCATTGTAATTTAGTATAAATCAAGATATATTAATAGAAAATGGGTGAAAATAAATTTGTTATCATTATTTATAGACCTTTTCAAACCAAGTTTCGCCCAAGGTGATATCTTCAGTACTAACGACCAATCAACTGCTGGGTGAATTTTGTTTTGTTACCCAACCAATCAGCAGTTACTTAAAAAATTGTAAACAACAATGCATCTGCATAGTACCTTCATGTATAACGCACATGTGATTAGCGTTTGAAATCATATGTTTATCCCATACTGTGCATGAATTGTGCAGACCGGCAAGAATATCCCAGTATTTTATTGGTTGATAAGATGCCCCTAGTTTGCCATTGGTCCATAATGAACATGTGAATTTCAGCCATGTTACATTATTTAAATTAGTTTTCCAAAATTGCCAATTCAGAATTGAAAAGATCTATTAAGGGTGTGGAAGGTGAGGGGGTACTGGTATGTTCTCTCCAGTTAAAGGTGTTTGTGATGGACTGGTTGTTGAATGACATGTTAAAAGATAAGTTCAGGGGTCAAGCAAGTTTATTTTATATGAAAGAGGACTTTAAAAGAAACAAAATGGTAGATAAAGCATTCAAAATTCTTATTCCGTTTAAGAAGATATTTAAGTTTAAAGATCTGTCTTATGTGTGTAGAAATGATGGTGTAGTAAGTCTACTATGCAAGGTTAGCGACTTCATCCTCACATTCTTAGCAATTGTTATTGTATTTTAAAGAAAATTTATTTAACTCTTCACATTTTAATTATTTTGCCTCAAACTTTCTTCAGGTGGTAAATTATAATTACCCTTACAAGATTCTGTTTGTCTACTTTCCTGACATGTTGAATGGTTTCTAAGCCACAAAATTATAGGACAAAATATGATAGTATACATAAAAAGTTTGAGAAATCTGATGCTATGACATCACAACTAGTCTGATTTCAGTCATTTGTACACAAATTATACCAAACCAAACTTTTAAATGTCTCCTTAAGAATAAGATTTTTGAATATTTCTTTGCCATTTTGTTTCTTTTTGATTCATTTTTCATTAATCATAATGCATAGTACTTTGTACCTTATTTATTTCTTTTGTTCTGTAAATAAACATACTGTAATTAGTCAATAAAAATGAAAACTGCCAAAAATAAATGAGTGAATTCATTGAGTATTGTTTCTTCTTCTTGCTCATTCGCCCCTCTAAATGTTGATTCCTGAACTAGCGATAAAAGCTGCCTGGCATTGCCCAAAGATCCTTTAGAGTTCAAGAGTATTTTCTGCCCACTCATGATTGCCACACATGTATTCGGAGCACTTCATGTATGCATCAATCTTTTAGAATGTGGGCAACTGTTATGGGTCCTGTGTCACAGGGACAGTCTCCTGTAAGTCCAAATTTAAACTTGGTGAACATGTGATACTTGAAGAGGGCAATGGTAACACGGAACTAATAAGGTATCACTCCGCCATCCAAAAATGAGAACCCTCAGAGAAAAGGCTAATACAAATATTTTTGAGACGTCCCATGTCATGGGACAGGAAGCTGAGAAGTTGAAAATTTCATAAATGGTAGAGCAAGGATAGGTCTTGGCTATACATATCCAAACTTGACGAGATTTGTTTTAGTAAAAGTTTTATGGTGAACTATTTTACCATGGAACCATGCCCAAATTTGGTGAGGGTGTTATAACACCTTCACTTCAGCCTAAAAAATAGCGCCAAAACCTCTGGTGACCCCCTATTAAAAGTACCCTCATCTGAGAGATATTTTATGGTACTTTTTGGAAACGTCACAAAAGATCCTAAATCTATAACATTCTTGTACAAAAAGGACCCCGAACTTGGGACTCTTTTATCATTGGCTTCAATGGGGCAAATAATTAGTTTTGTGCTACCCAATGTCCAGCTATGGCAATCTAAAAATGATCTCTTAGATGGAGTAATGTAGGTAGTAGTTGTCCTTTTGGTTGCACCAGTGTGATGATCTATCCATTTTTTGTGATGTTTCTTAATGGTGACCTTTAACCTCATCATATGACACTGTATCTGTTTGTTCTGTTTCTGACCCCTCTTTTGCTAGTCTGTCTGCAATTTCATTTCCTCTTTTTATTGTTTTAAATATCATAGCTCTTTAAGACTTTCGCAGTTAGCTTACAGAAATGTAGAGATCTTTATTTATACCAGAAAGGGATTTAAATTCTGAAAAGATTGGTTTTGGGGTCAAGCAAGTCCATCTTATATGAAAGAGGACTTCAAAAGAAACAAAATAGTTAAAGAAAGCATTCAAAATTCTTATTCTGTTAAGATGTCAGAGTTTAAAGTTTGGTGCCATTTGTGTAGAAAGGACTGAATTCAGACTAGTTGTGATGTCATAGCTTCAGATTTCTCAAAGCCTTTGTTTTCTATATACTTTTTTGGCTTAAAAACCATGGGATATGTCAAAAAGTAGTAAAACTGAATCTAGCCTGAGGAAGGGTATTTATGATATTACCACCTGAAGGAAGTTCGAGGAAAAATAATGTTAATTGTAAAAAGAATTAAACAAACTTTCTTTAAAATACATTAACAATTGTTAAGAATATAAGGATGAAGACTCAAACTTTCCATAGTAGACTTACTACACCAGTCATTTCTACACAGAGAAGACTAGAGCTTTAAGACTTTAATATCTCCTTAACTGAATCAGATTTGTAATCGCTTTCTTCACCATTTTGTTTCTTTTGAAGTCCTCTTTCATATAACTTGAATATGCTTGACTACTGAACTCATCCTTAAACTTGAAGTTACATCATAAGTACTTAATGTAGAAGTTATCGAGTTATAGTTAATCAAATAATTCTTAACATAAGCAAAGGTTGTCAATTATGAAAGAGCAGATGCTCAAAATTTACGGTAAGTCTTTAAATTTCTGCCCTAAATTTCAGTTGTTGAAAATCATCAGACTGTTGTCTCTTGCTAAATTTTGATGGAGTTTCAAAAGGGCCATATGCAACTGCTTCCCTTGATAGAACGTTGGGGGAGGGGGGGGGGGGGCTGTGGAGGGGAGGGGAAGTTAACATGTGGAAATTCATAGTTTTTTGGTTCCAATCTATCAGCATCAGGAATCTATGCAGTCGTCTGCCAAAAATGTATGTTTGTGACGCTTTGTTTGTAAACACGATATCTCCTAAATTATACATCGTTTATGCCATGTCATATTTGGCACATAGATGCATTATGACGCATAGATTGTCCCTATTGTTTTAAGTATCGTTGTCGTGCATATTAATGAGAACATTATCGAATGCTCATATTTTGGAATATCTATTTTACATCTTGTTTAGTGCAAAGTTGTAAGGGTTTGAATGCACATCTTTTAAAATGCATATCAAAACACGATATGCCAAAACATTCATCTTTTAATGAAAAAATTTAAACACGTATCTTTAAATCATTCAGAATGTCATTTTTTTTAAATGAAAAACCAGAAAAGTTTCCATACATTTTTTGGCTTTGTTAAGAAATTCAGCTATTGTAAAAATGAACAAAACCAAATACTCATGGTCGTGCATTATGTGGATTGAATGCACGGGTCATGACGATACAAACACTCCATAGATTGTTTATAAACTTTAGACTTTTAACAGCTTAAGGAATATAAAAATGTGATATGTAACATTAACTGATATTAGTAGTATTTCTTCACAATTCAGAACTTAAACATGGAAATAAACACTAACAGGCTATGCATTGCTATATAGAAAAATAATCATTTAAGATATAATACTTTTAATTTTTTTATTCTTATGTATTTAAGTTGTTTTTGAGATAATCCTCATCACTTCGTAAGTTTTTGATAAAAGGGCAATTGACCTAAACTGGCAAAAGGTTATCTGTCTCGCTAGCAATCTCTGGAAAAGTGTGTCATTTGTCAGTGTTTAAACTTCAATTCAAAACTCTTTAAGGTAATCACATTTTACCCCACTTAGGTGAAAATTTGATTATCAAGTGTCCAGCAATTTACCTTGGAGCATGAATGTAATCGCACCCACTCATTCCTCCACTGCGTGTTAACATTTCCTGTTTGTGGTCTGATAGAGAGTGACAAATGACCATGGGGTAGGAACCTTAATCAACGTCATAAATTTTTTGTTTAAAGACATTAAGAAATGTACAAACTTTGACCTACAAACCTATTTTAGTCAGATTAGGCTGAAGATTTACACCAGTTTCTCAAATTTAAATTTCTATAAATAATGTGTTAGATTTAAACTCAGTCTTAAAACAGTAAAAGAAAGTTTGGTGTGCATAGTGAAACCTCATAATAGAAAATGGAGCATTTATTATGATTTTATATTTTGTTGAAATATGACATTTCTGTTGTTTGCTAAAGTGTATACGTTAGTCATCTCATTTTAACTGATATACCGAATTTTATTCTAAACAAATAAATGATGGCCTACTGAATAATTCTAAGGACCCTTATTTGCTTTTCACATTATTTTAAACATTAATTATATATTCCGATTCATGACCAACACAATTGGCTAATTATGATCTATAGAAGTTTAAATCCTTCCGATTTCAAGATATGATCTACAAAATTTCCAATTTTGGTACAAATTTGTTCTATTTGACCAAATTTTGGCCAAAATATTTTTAAATTCAGCTGTAAATTAAAAAAGATGAGAAAATGGGTTCCCAGTAATTTTCGGACCGATAAAAGTTTATAAATTTTCCGGTAAGGGCAAGTGGGGGAGGGTTGGCCCAATAAAGCTATACTGCTGTGCTACATGCTTTGAAAATACAGCTGGAAAGTGCCCCTCCTGTACCCCCCCCCCCTTCCCTCCACCCTCATGACAAGGATTTCGCAGATACAATGGGTGAGATGGTGATAATGGGACAAATCAATAGTAATCACTTTCAAACGTTGGCTAAAATCTTATTTGTTCGATTCTGCAGATATATATGCCAACCTCATACCAACAAAGTTATTTTCGCTTGCGTTTGTTTGCTTGTCATCAACATATCCCAAGAACTGATCGTTGCATATTGATTAAATTTTGTGTGTGGTTTTGTTGCTGCTAACGTAAGTGATTACCATTTGAGACAGGGAGAGGGCATAAATAGGGTGGGGGTGTTTTAGGGTAAGGTCTGTTGACTTCTATTTGAAACATTCCAATGGAATGTGCTCAACAATGAATGTATGCCCTGAAAGGAAATTCTAACAATTAGTTTTCTGGACTGAAAGAAATCACATCTCTTGTCAAATAAAATCCAACCGATTGGTGGTTTCTGGCATGAAAGAAAATTGATGAAATGTGAATTTTAGTACCGGTACCTGATAGGAACTTAACTTAATCTTCTCAGGGACATCTGCCCCCTGCCCCGCTTCCTACGTCTTTATTGGTTGGTCAAAGGCCAAACCTGAACATGTTTGATAGACAGCATTAAATGAGACTGATAGAAGGGAGGACAATTTTTTATTTTCAAACACTATCAAATGATTTGAGGTTTTGCTAGTACTCTACAATAGGATCGAAGGTGAACATGAAGGCCACAGATTGCAGTGTCAATTAATGGTTTATGATAAACATACAGAAACGTGTAAAAGAGGGGTCCAAAGGTGCTCCCAACACTATTGATGTTGATTTGATAAGGTGACGTTCCCGTACTACTGCGATAAATGTCGAAAATGAAAATCCTATTCAGATATTCCTTTATTCCGACCCCACGTAACACCTCAAATGCAGCAATCACTCAAAAGGTCGTTTTCATGAATCTGTGTAAAACGTCGTCACGGTACTGTACTTCATTTTGGCCGTCTTTCACACAAGCGCTTTGATAAGTGTAAAGAGTAAGTTGTATTGCTTGAAAATAACAGTATACATGACAACGTGTGCACCATCGATTCATTTGTAGTTTGGTATCATAATTACAAGTCAGCGAATCCATACAACAATCAGGACGATGGGAGAAAAGCAACAGCACGAACACTCTGATTTTGGCGACAAGATTAAGAACATCATACAAAATGGCTACACTACTGTGGGAATAGCCATCGGTGTTCATCTGGGTCTGTTCAAGTTGTTAGCTGCGTTTGCGGAACCAAAAACCTCTCAAGAAATAGCAGACGCGGGAGACTTTAAAGAAAGGTGTGTGACATATCTTTTTACATAATACGCAACTTACCTTTTCAAAAATTTGGGTACCACCGTACTGAATACAGTGCATAAAATAGTCAAATAAGAGACTCGATGCTGTTCGCTGTGATTAAATTGTAAAGTGACCTTACGACCTGTTACACTTGATAACCCAGTCGTAAGTCGTTAATACAGAATCACGGATAAACATGTGTATACTACATCCCTCCCCAGTTGGAGGACTGACCACACTTGACCTGAAATCTTTAAACATTATGTTGTCAAATAAATTAGAATTCTGCCGCAAAATTTGAATTCATTGCCCATGTATGTTTTGCTCAAGTTTCTTGAAATGGCCTACACTTTAAGCAAATGTTGGTCACTTTTCGTCTTGTGAAAACAATAAAAATAGACAACGCGTTTTGAAAGCAAACAAGAACAAAATTGACCCCTGTGGCAAATTATATCAGATCGAGTGAAACACATTCAGTAAGATGCATAAAGACTAGGGATGTACCGGATCCAAAAAATCTGATCCGGTCAAAACCGGATTTGGCTAGATCTTAGATAAAATCCGGCCGGACCGGATTTTTCCATTGCAAAAAAAATGAATCATTGACAAAATGGAATTACCGAAAGGGAGAATATCTTAGCCTTAGGGAAAGTATATAAATTGTTAGATTGTGTAAAAACCCTGTTGGAGATTAAATAACATGGCATGTACTTACTAACACACGTCATCAACAATATTATACATTGTGTGTACGAAGTTATGTACATGAGCTCGTGGTGTACATACGGTATGTCTGTGTGGTAACAACATCATAACACGGCTGTGTGGTAACAACATAACATGGCCGAGTTTAAGAGAGCTGTACAATTTCGTCGTTAAGTTTAACCCCCTCCCGTTCTTGAAGTCGCTTGAGTTCATCCTTGTGTATTACAAGGCAGTGATAGTGTTATGTAATCAACTATGTTAAGTTTATTTTAATGGATATGGTGATAGAGGAGCTATAAACAATCATTTGCATTTTGTAGGTTATACAAAGAGGAACTTACTGGTCACATTCCCTAATTTGCATTTCTTTTGGGTTCTTCTTGAAGATCAAGTATGTAAATTAGATTAACAGTTAGGCATCTGCTATGTAAATGAACTTAGCAGACACTACTTGTACAAATAATATTGGTCATAGCTGATTAGGTGATACAAGGTGTGGCTCATTAGGAATCGGTGAGTTGTAGTTGAGAAGCAACCTGAACAGTGAGTACTTGGAGTTCAGAGCTTGAGGAGTTCTGGCTGACAGCTGTATTGACCATAACAGAAACCTGGTCAGCATTAGGCTTGGCTAAGGCGATGGGATCTCAGCTGCCAGCCTGCACAACCTCACAGTAAGAGTATTTTATTTCACACAGTCAGGACATGAAGTTCAAAGCTTGAGGAGTTCAGACTGGCAGCTCTGTTGATCATAACAGAAGCCTAGCCAGCCTATTGGTTGGCTAAGGCGATGGGATCTCACAATCTCACTTGCCAGCCTTCACAACCTCACAGTAAGAGTATTTCATTTCACACAGTTAGGACGTGGGAGTTCAGAGCTTGAGGAGTTCAGACTGACAGCTGTGTTGACCATAAGAGAAGCCTAGCCAGTATTAGGCTTGGCTAAGGCGATGGGATATCTCAGCTGCCAGCCTGCACAACCTCACAGTAAGAGTATTTCATTTCACACAGTCGGGACATGGAGTTCAACGCTTGGGAGTTCAGACTGGCAGCTGTGCTGACCATTACAGAAGCCTAGCCAGCCTATTAGGCTTGGCTAAGGCGATGGGATGGCACAGTCACAGCTGCTAGCCTGCACAACCTCACTGTAAGAGCATTTCATTTCACACAGTCAGGACTTGGGATTTCGGAGCTTGAGTTCAGACTGACAGCTGTGTTGACAATCACATACGCCCAGCCAGCTTAAAAAGCTTGGCTAAGGCGATGGGATCTCAGCTGCCAGCCTGCACAACCTCAGAGTATGTGTATTCCGTTTCACACCAGATTCACAGTTTGTTTTCAGTGCTTGGAGAGTATAGGCTGACAGCTGCAGTGACCAGGCAGAAGCCTAGCCAGCTTAAATTTAATAAAACAGGCTTGGCTGAGGTGATGGGATCTCAGCTGCCAGCTTGCACAACCCAACACCAAGATAAATTAGCCAGCTCTTCATCAGTTCAGTTTTAGATTTTAGTGTAAGCAATAACAGAATTACTCGCCCATTGTTGTGGAAGAAAGCATGGGAGAGTAAGATTGTAGCCTATCCACTGTTGGATTTATTGTTGGAGTTGCTTTTAATAAACGTCAGAGATCTGAGACTTAAATTTCCCTCTTGGTGGTGCTGTGTTTTATTTTTAAGCCTAGGCCGGCTCGGTTCGTTACAATATCATGATTTTTAGCCTTCTTTGAGACCAAAATTTGGGAAACATCGAAGCTTCCGATCGTGATACAACTCACCTACGCGAAATCACAGGGGTTCCTAGCGTTATGGCAACCTATTTATATATTATATATATATATATATATATATATATATATATATATATATATATATATATGTATATATATATATATATATATATATATATATATATATATATATATATATATATATATATATATATATATATATATATATATATATATATATATATATATATATATATATATATATATATATATATATATATATATATATATATATATATATATATATATATATATATATATATATATATATATATATATATATATATATATATATATATATATATGTATATCAGATTGGTGTCACTGGAAAGGAAATTTCACAAACAATCTAAATGTGTAAAAATTCAATTTTTATTATTCACAAGAGAAAATATAAGACGAAAAATGGTCCTAATTTTTCCTAATATTTGCATATTTATTAAAATATTTTCTCATTTTGACTTTTTGTATTAAAAAGTTTATTGTCTTAGCATTCATATAAACCAGACTTATAGTGCCACAAAAGGAAAAGAAAGTTGTGAACCTTAATTTTGAAAACCAAAATCCGAAAAATTGCAGTCACGTTTTAATACACTGTGGATTTAAGGGTTAATTATACATAATTTGGCAAAGTTGGTCACTGTCATATCCTCTCTTCCATGATGGTACCGAAAATGTGTCACTCATGCAACAATGAAATATGAGGTATACTTAAAGAGTACATATATTCTAAAACAAAAATTGGAAAGGCAAACACAAAAGTGTACAATGAAGAACAGTTTACTTATCTTAAAGGTTTCTAAAAAATGGAAATAGTAACATGTTTGTGTCAAGACTTTTTAGATGAAGCAATACATTTGGCATTTAATATGTCAATGAGGTATACATTTTTCTACTGAAATTGAAATATACCAGACAAGACACTGGTTACAATAAGTTTATTAAAGGGAAAGGGAGATACAGGAAAAAAAAAAATTCAACACAATGGACTTGAGCTTCCCCTTATACTAAAATGGTTCTTTTCTTAGCAGCTTAACTTATCATTTAAAATTTCAGGACGGGGAATTGGTAATGCAACAAATGATTATAAGGAGTTGTAAAAACAATTTCACTCAGGAAAAATGCTTTGACCTAAACTCAACAATGGCTTTAATCATTACCTCATATACATACCGCACAAGAATGTAATAAGATGTATGTAATGAGATACACAAAATTGCCCATCAATTCAAATTAAACCACAAAGTATCATCAAAGCTTTTGTCTGTGAGTGTTCATACATAGAAGAATCTAATAATAAGAATATTAATTATTGTAAGGTATTATCAGCAACACCATTCAATTGACATAAGCTCAACTCAATACAGATTTGTTATCAAGAGAGTTCGGGAGAAACCAAAAAACTGGGTACTTTGAAATACCTAAAAAATTGGGTACTTTTATGTATTACGTCATCGCATGAACCTACACATTTAACTAGCCCACAATAAACATATGGGGTTTCTCATTTTCCCCTTCGGATTGTCCAAAATTTTAATGGATAATCTAAAATTTGGGAGACGAATAGTAAATAGATATTCAAAACTTTCTGCCGCTGCTTTTTGAAATTTATCGTCGCCTTTTTGAGAAAATGAACAAAACAGACTGCCTATAATCCGTTTTGTTCATTTTCTCACAAAGGCGACGATGAATTTCAAAAAGCAGCGGCAAAATGTTTTTCATTTCTATTTACTATCCGTCTCTTAAATTTCAGGACATCCATTGTCGGAAAATGCGGAAAATGAGAAACCCCATGTGTTTAGTGTGGGCTAGTCAAATGTGTAGGCTCATGCGATAACGTAATACTTTAAAGTACCCAATTTTTGGGGTATTTTAAAGTACCCAGTTTTTCGGGTGCTCTTGAACTGCAAGAGAATGTATATATGCTTTAAAACACAATACAATCAGATACAAACTAAATGCCTTTTTTTTAAACTGAGCTCTGGAAAACAAATATCATCTCAAACCAGTAAATTTTTTCATGATTAGTTCCAGTTCATAATTAGTTCAAGAAGATTTACAAATACAGTTACATAAACATACAAATATTTGTCATTTTAATTTTTTTTTAAATCTACTGTACCTTATCAAAAGACTTCTTAAAATGGGCAAACAAAGTTGAAAAAGTACTTCATTAAAATTATTGAGTGTGTGATATACTTAATGCAGTACTAACTTCCTGTAAAGTTATTTTACTAGATGAATCTCTTTTCTTTCAAACTTGTTACAGTTCTGGCAGAATTATTGTTTTTAATTATCTGTTGGAATAGGCATATTCACTGCTGCATACAATGTTCATCATTAGACCTCAAAGTCCAAGTTTTCAATGTGATGAAAAATACACATTTCAAGCTTTTTGGAAGAAAAACTTTATTACTGAAGGAGATACACTTCATCCACACTATATATTGCTGACTGTCTCTCCGTGGGTTTTGATGTAGTGTACTTACCTGTGGGAGGACTTTATCCACACTATATATTATTGACTCTGTCCCTCCATGGGTTTTGATGTAGTGTACTTACCTGTGGGAGGGACTTCATCCACACTGTATATTGCTGACTCTGTCCCTCCGTGGGTTTTGATGTAGTGGACTTACCTGTGGGAGGGCATGTCACAAATTGTTATTTATTCAAGTTCTTTAAAAAAAAAAAATATTTAAAGAAATAAGATTTTGCGTCTTGTGCTGCTGATATTTTCTGCAAAGAAAGGAAAGAAGAGAAATTGTTATATAATTATCTAGTTGGTATATACATATAAACATCTGAGACTTATACATTACAAATAATAAACTACAAATTTCCATGGCTCGTACTAACTGGTCTTTCTGAGTATGAAAATTAATGCATAAACATAAATGTTCTTCAATACAGCAAAAATATAATGTCCCTATGAATTTTTTTGAATTTTGCACAAATTTTGCAGCTTGGACCACAGACTTATTGGGATCAATTTTGGAATTTTGGCACAAAATTAATATAAACACACTTACAAAAACAAAAAAACAGATGATACAGATAATGCAATACATAGGTACATTTTATTCAGCTTTTGGCAGAAATGACAAAAGTTTAATAACCAATGATACTATGATAGCATACACAGATTAAATGTAACAGTATAAAGTCATTATTAACATTTTGTATACTAAATTATAGATCGACAGATACCGGTATCTAAATTTAATTGTGTTGCCACACTTACCATAGGTAGAGTTCTCTTAAACTTTAGAAGTTCTGTGGGATATCTCTCGAAGTTTTACTTCCCAGGCGCTAAATAATGACCCCAGTGGGTAGTCGCTACGCTACATGTAAATGACGTCAGTGCAATAGATAGTCTAGAGAGAGAGAGAGAGTTGAACACACAATTACAATGACGGGGTCGTCGCCTGCGTATTCGGTTATGATAGTACACATGCTATCACGAAACGCTTAATACGACCCGGACGAGAACACAGGTACGACGTACGGACAGACATAGCATCGACAACCAAGTCAATGTCCACGGCCTTTGATAACCAGTTGTGGTGCACTGGCGTGTCTACCCAACCCAGGCTTGAACCCAGGGCCTCGTGGTCTGTAGACAGGTATGATAACCGCTACACCACAGTAGGTAGATAATAGATAGTCTCTCGCACTTTGCTTTTAAATAGTTCCCGATCTGCCGAGACGCTGTTTGTAAACTCGAAAGTTCAATACAAGCATCAAAAAGGATTAAAGAAAACGCTTTTGATGATCAGTTCATTATCTGGAGTTGATTAACTGAATAAATTTGATTTCGCTGATTTTACAAAAAAGCTAACACAAGAAAGGCAGTGAAATTTCCAGCTGCAAGGTAGCTATTTCTCTACCCCTGGCAGATCTCAAATACAAGAAAATCTCATTAAATGTGTTTCCGTGCTGTATGAGAGTTATAATGTATTGTTTAATTGCAGGGTAGCCAATTCTCTATCAGTCTCAAAGTCTCAGGTCGTTCTACTCAAATTCCGGTCTTCAAATTCGTTTTGTAAACACATTTGTATGAACAACTCGGAAGTGAAACTAGGGAGGGGCAATACTATAGGTGGCCTAATTCTGTCTCTAACAGGTTGAGCTGAATTTTGGAACCTTTGATAAATGACCCATATGAATTGGTATAATCGAAAAAGATGGAATAAACAAAATGGGACAATTTGACAAGTGACATAAACCATATATGTTGAGTTTAACTGAGGATATGGTAACACTGTGCAGTGAAATACTGAGTTTTTTTTCCAATTTGGGATTTGAATGACCAGTATATTCCATGTCTGAGTCACTGTCACTGTCAATGTGATGTTAGACTGAGTAATTTGAACTGTAAGGACTTACATGTCACATTCTATCCGTTTCGAGATGATGTGAGCATGGAACCCTTTAGTTTTGATGACTCAGTGCGGTTTAATTTTGTATGGAGTTTTGTTCTTAGATACATATGCATCCTCCTTTATGAGAAATAAGTCCCCAACATGTATGGCTTTTTTGTGGGTCTTGGCATGTGTGTCTGAATCACGTTGCATTCGGGCTTTTTGTTTGTTATCATGTGCGCGAACGTCATCAAACATGGGGGTAGCGGAGGTTTCTGCAGTTGATGAGTGTGGAGTTGTGCGATAGTTTCTCAAGAATCTATTCAATTCTTGTTTCCACGGTTTATCTTCTCCATGTGCAGTGCGGTTTACTTTTTTGAGTGTTTTCATAAACCGCTCAACTAGGCCGTTTGCGCGAGGCCATCTGAGTGTAATTTTTCGATGCTTAAATCCCAGATAGTCTGCAAAGGACTTGAACTTGTTGAAGTCAGCACTGTTGAATGGTGAGCCATTTTCTATGCGAACCATTTGTGAACGCCAAATATAGAAAAGATCTTGTCCACTTGTAGAATGACCACCCTTGATGAAGTTGAGCTAACAACTTCAACAACAGGAAATCGACTGTAGTCGTCAATTATCATAAAGTGTTCTCTTGTAGGGAGATCTGCAAAAGCAATGCTAACCTCTAACCATGGCCCTTTAAGTCAATGTTGTTATACAATGGTGGCGTAGCAAGGTATGCAGTTATCAATTGTCTTTGCAACCATGATATCTATACCTGGAAACCAGACCTTTTCACGGAGCAATTTTCTAGTTTTTATCTTGCCTTGATGGACTTCATGTGCAATGTTTAGTATGTGTTCTTGGAGGGTGTGTAGAATTATCACGCAGTAGGATGTTCTCCAGATGAGATCTGCTAAGCTCTGTGCGCACGTTGTGCATTGAATGCATTTTTGTTTCTGTGTCTTTGGCAGTTTGATATTCTGAAGTGCAGTGTGCAATTTGAGATATAAATGGAAGTGCAAGATTTCCCATGTAAGACCTATAGCTTCTCGTTCAGTATAATACTGAGGTTTTTTTTTCCAATTTGGGATTTGAATGACCAGCATATTCTGAGTCACTGTGACTGTCAATGTGATGTTGGAATGTGAGTAATTTGAACTGAAGCATGCAGTTCACTCTGAGAGTACCTTTGTTCAACTTCTGTCAAGGACCGGCTAGCCACCAGGCCACGGCGATAATGGACAAGCTTTTATGTTCATCTCTCTGAGCCAATAGTGCCACTAGTCCGTCAGGACTGGTCTGGACTACAAGTTTTGTGGACTTTCGTTGATCGAAGTACGATATTGCGCAGGTTTCTACCAGTTTTGCTTTGATTTGTTGGAAGGTTTTATGTGTTCGTTTTGCCATGTCCATTTACTGGATTCTTTTGTTAGTGTGCCAATTGGAGCTGATATGGAGGTAAAATTAACCTTGAGCAGTAATTCGCCATGCCAAGAAAGCTTTTGAGTTCCTCTACATTGGTAGGAGTAGGAGTATTCTTGATTGCACCAACTTTCTTGGGGTCTGGGGACACTCCTCCGCCACTGAATACATGCCCAAAGAATTTAAAGCGCGTTTCGTTGAACTGGCTTTTTGCTTCATAGACAGATAGATAGTCATATTTTGCTCACGTAGACGCTGAAGGCATGCAACAAGGCCAATGTCATGCTCTTGCTGAGTCTTCGCGTATATCAGGATGTCATCGCTTATGTTAATGACCCCATCTAAACCTTGTAACTTGTAAGGCAGATTGTTTTAGATTTTGGAATATCTCTGCTGCTGAGCTTACCCCAAAATGTAGTCTTTTATATCTGAAAAGACCGCAATGACTTGAAAATACCGTCATGTAGCGTGACACTGGGGCCAACTCAGTTTAGTGGTATCCCGAAATAAAGTCTAATTTTAAAAAGATTTTGGAACCTATCAAGTTTGTTATAATGTCGTCAGTTGTAGGTGTCACGTGTCTTTCCTTAAGAATTGCTTTGTTGGCAGCACGCATGTCAACGAGAATTCTGATATTATTCTCTTGTTTGGGTTTTTTGATCACTTGTATTGGTGACACCCATGGTGTAGGTTGCTTCTCCACCGGTTTGAAGCCGTTTGAGTTCTTCCTGAACTAGTTTCCGAATGTTAAAAGGTATGCGGCGATGTTGTTGAACGACTGGGGTGATGGTGTGATCAACATGTAGTTGACATTTGATTCCTTTCATTTCCCCATGCCGAGAAAACGATCCTTGTACTGATGGACGATTCTGTCAGTGCTTGATATGTTGGTGTGTATCTGATTTACATTGTGGACTACGCCGAGTTCGCAAGCTGTCTCGTAGCTTGACAAATTCTCACTATCATGCTCTGTGACAAAAAATATTCGCTGCGGTTAGTCTAGATTTATATTCAGCTTCCTCGATGAATGTTCCGATATTGGAAATAGGATTATTATTGCCATACCCATCTGCCCATACAGCTTCAACTTGGAGGTTTTTTTTTTTTCTTCTATTTTTTAGGGGTGGCTTGTTAGGAATGCTGTCAAATGTTCGTTTGCTGATGATATTCACAGATGACTCGGTGTCAATGAGTGCAGATATGGTTGTGGGTTCAACAGTAATATTTAATTGGGTGTTTTAAGTGCGTTTGTTTATTTCCACATATTTGTTCGGATTCTTCACTGCAAAGACATAATTATCTGCCTCGTCAGAGTCAGTGCTGCCAGTCTTCTACTCGCGTGTTACTGAATTGCTTTCACTCTTTTTTCTTTCTTTTTTGTCTTTTTTTTTTTTTTTGCGACGGGGGTTTTGCGACTGTTCTTTCGAGGGACACGTACACAGTGCTAAAATGATTCAGTTTGTCACATCTGTTACATGTTTTGCCTTTTGCTAGGCAGACTGTTGAGTGATGGTATTTCCCTCCACAAAAATAACATGATACTGTTTTACGTCCACTTGATGGATTGTGTCGTGGTTTGGATTGCGTGCGTTTTTTGTGTGTTTTGATGGTATTTGCCGTAGCAGATTTTGCCGGTGACTTGTGGGTTTCCATGCAGAAGCATGCAGGTCAGAAACCTCGAATGATCTGACAAGAGATAGGAGGTTCGAAAGAGAAGTTTGTTTCACGAAGAGCAAGACAGCGAACTTTATTCGAAGTACAATCACGAATAATTTGGGATTTAACTTCGTCGTCCTTGTTGGTAAATTCACAAGTGCTGGCAAGTTGTTCCAATCGTGTGACAAAGGAATTCATGTTTTCCTCATCCAGCTGCTTAGCTTCACGAGAGATGAAACGTTCATACTCGATGTTACGTTTGGGCAACATGTAAGCGGTAAGTTTGTCTTTTGCCGTTGTATACTCGAGTCAGTGTCACTTAGGGTATCGAATGTGTCCATAACTTCTTCCCAGAATAGTGGAGCAGAAGCGCTCGTTTTTGTTTATCGTTTGTAATGTTAAAGGCGACAAACATGTTCTCGTCTGATATATTTTTTCCAAGGGCACCAGTGTTTCCCACATTGAAAATTTGGGAGGTTCATGATCGCATTTGTGCTGGTAGATATCGTGACCAAGGCCTATGTGTTATTTCATCTAAAATATGTGTGTTTGGATGCAACAAAATGAATACAGTAGAGTCAAGGAACATGCCCAAAAGGGTTATGTTTACAATAGTTGTATTGATTATGAAAATATCCTTCACAAATATGAATCATTAAATAGTTTGTTTTACGATTACGATTTGATGGAGAAATCCCATCCTCGTCGCCAGTATAAGAATAGTCAAATAAGAGAATCGATGCTGATGCTGTGGTTATATTGTATAGTGATCTTACGACTTGGTAACCCAGTCGTTGATACAGATTCATGGAACATGAGTATACTACACTGGTGGTCCAACCACATACAAAATGCATATTTCATACAATGGCCCGAAGAGTAAAATAAAAAGCTAGTAAAGTTTTTTTATAGCATTTTTCATTTGATTTGGAAGAACATTTTTTCAAACTTTTGTGTCAGTATTTTCTTATCAAAATAAGAAAAGGGACAAATCAGGGATTTACTGCCTATCAATGACATTTTGCTATCAATTGGCCCATCAGAGACAATTCCTTTAAAAAAAACCCAACCAGACTGGTAAGTGTTAGTATAAATGATCATATCGTTATTATTCTGTAGAAGGCAACACGCGATACAGCAACTCTGTTCCATGTTTTATGATTGTTTGCAAGAGGGACGATAAGTACTGCTGTAATTGGTACCTCAACGACATTAAAACATGCTAATATTTTAATATGTTTTTACAAGGGGTCGGAAACTATTGTCCTCGCAATAATTATTCACAACGAGGGAAGTTGTTCAGTAGCTTCTCATCTTACAACCCAAAGAAAAGCTCATAATTTCGCGTTTTCTGGAGAGGACCTCCCATGTGCACTGGAACTGAGATGCTTGCTGTGAATTTTAATCTTCATAATGAAATTGTATTCATAATACTGAATTTCTATGTATTATTTATGCGCCATTTAAAAGTATATAAAAATGTAGAAGCAATATTAATTCCATTGCTTTGAAATATATTAATAACAACCATCATAGCGGCAAAACTGCCAAACAATTGATTAAACAATGACATTTTTTCAATGTTTTTAAATCTCAGGCATCAATTAGCATATTTTATGTAAATCTTGTGCTGCATTACAGGGTGATCTTTTTCTTTCTTCAGGCTTCGTAATTGTCTGCAGTCATTTTTGAAGTGGTGCAGTAAATTCTGGCCCATAGATTTCAAATCGTTACTATACCCCTAATCAAATTCTAGCCCATCATTTTCAGCGGTCAAGATTTAAGTTGAAAGAACTGCATGAAGATTCTGAACTTTTTGCCCAGTCATACATCACAAATTTCGCATAAGTCAAAAACTGAGCACACTTTGATCAGACATAGCTCAAAACCTTAATGCATCAAATTTTAATCATAATCATCTGCTCAAATGTAAAAGTTCTTTCAGCCCATTGATACGCAGACCATTAAATTATTAAAAAGAAGTTGGTTACCAGTGTGAACAAAAATCTTGGAGCTGATTCTTCCACCCGTGATGATCCCAATAAAGATAATTTAGCACCCTCTTGTTACAGTATTAAGTGAGGTGCAGTGGTTAAGGAGTCTTGCTCGTATGCGAAAGGTATACCGGGTTTAAGTCGATTTTACCACAAGGACCGCGGAGACAGTTTTAGCCCCCCGCCACTTTTTTGCTGATGTGCAAAAATTAAAATGACCTAAGAGGAATTCAACTTCCTGCTTTTCGCGTTTTGGGGGAAATTATTAACATAAAATTGAAGGAATATTTGGTAAAATGATACAAAATTTGACAAAAAATTCGGCAAATTGCAGCAAATTGCCTAAAATTGATAAAAAAATTCCCTAAAATTGCAAAAAATGTACAAAATTATCCTCAAGTTGATAAACAGTTCACCAAAATTTTGAGGTAAGTGCCCGAAAATGAACAAAATTTCTTAAAAATCGAAGAATATTTCGCAAAAAGGTAAAATTGAAGGGAAATTTGGTAGCCTCATTTGAAATTTGTCAACAAATTTTTAGAAAATTAAAGACAATTGAACAATTTTCCTCAAAATCGAAGACAATTTTCTGAAAACTCCCTAAAATTATCAAACAATTCTCCAAAATTTGAAAGAAAGTGCCCAAAATGAACAAAATTTCCCGAAAATTGACAACAATTTCCAAAAAATTGAAGAAAATTGCCCCAAAATGAACAAAATTTCTTTACAATTGCAAAACAATTCTCCAAATTTTAAGGAAAATGGCCAAAAATGACAAAATTTTCTACAAATTAAAGAAAAATGAGTGAAATTTCCCAAAAATTGCACTAAATTGAATGATATTTCTCTCAATATGAATAAGAAAAAAAATTCCCGAAATTGAAGGAAATTTCCTGAAAATGAAGAAGATTTCCCAAAAAATTTAAGGGAATTTTTCGGTTAGCAGCAAAGTCAGTGATGAAGCTTAATTTACTTAGTTACTGGAGTGTAATTTTTCTACTTGTGACCGGGAAATTGTTTGGGCTCTTTTCCCCGCCCACCCCACCTTCCTGAGAAATGACCCTTCGGACGCCCTACTATGTACCAATATGGTTGGAAGTTAATATACAGGGTTTGATATGAATGTGATGTCGCCTTTATAATCACCATTTCCTTCTTCCCCACTTAAAAAAAAAAAAATCACGGTCCATGTTGTGTGAGCAAGAAAATTTACACTACTTTATCCAGCTCACTCAGTTGTAAAATGAGTACTAGCATTGCTGGTAAGTTAACCTGCAATAAACTGGCGTCCCGCCCAGGGAGAGTCATGTGCTTTTATCCGTTTGCGCCATGGAAACCGGAGATTAGCACCTCCGACTGTTAAGTGTTGTGGAACGAGTTGACAACGATTTTTGTTCTCCAAGTGTAAGACATTTATAAGGATCAACCAGGCTAACGTATCAACAGATCAATATTACATTGTTTTGATCAGGTGATCAATATCAGGTGATCATTTTTGAACCTATATTCACCATTTTAGCAGATTTTATCAGGTGATCATTTTTTATAGAAAAATATGTCTAAAATTCGCCCAGTTAGTCATTGTGTTGATAGTCATTGTGGTGACAGTCATTATTGAGAGCCATTGTGGTGATAATCATTGTGATGATAGTCATTGTGTTGGTAGTTATTGTGTTGATAGTCATTGTGGTGATAGTCATTGTGGTGATAGTCATTGTGGTGATAGTCACTGTGGTGATAGTCATTGTGGTGATTGATAGTCATTGTGTTGAGAGTCATTGTGTTGATAGTCAGTGTGAGTCATTGTGTTAATAGTAATTGTGTAGATAGTTATTGTGGTGATAAAAGTTGCGTTTATAGTCATTGTGTTGATAGTCATTGTGTTGACAGCCATTGTTTGATAGTCATTGTGTTGGTAGTAATTGTGTTGATAGTTATTGTGGTGATAAAAGTTAACCTTCTATCATCCACCATATCAGATCTGCTACGTAATTTATCTGGGTAAAATATACGATGAAGCTAATGGTTTTGAATCTGTATTCACCATTTTAGCAGATTTTATCAGGTGATCATTTTTTATAGAAAAATATGTCTAAAATTCGCCCATTTAGTCATTGTGTTGATAGTCATTGTGGTGGCAGTCATTATTGAGAGCCATTGTGGTGATAGTCATTGTAATGATAGTCATTGTGTTGGTAGTTATTGCGTTGATAGTCATTGTGGTGATAGTCATTGTGGTGATAGTCATTGTGGTGATAGTCACTGTGGTGATAGTCATTGTGTTGGTAGTTATTGCGTTGATAGTTATTGTGTTGGTAGTTATTGTGGTGATAGTCATTGTGGTGATAGTCATTGTGGTGATAGTCATTGTAGTGATAGTCATTGTGTTGAGAGTCATTGCGTTGATAGTCATTGTGTTGAGAGTCATTGTATTGACAGCCATTGTGTTGATAGTCATTGTAAGTCATTGTGTAGAAAGTCATTGTGTAGATAGTTATTGTGGTGATAAAAGTTAACCCTCTATCATCCACCATATCAGATCTGCTACGTAATTTATCTGGGTAAAATATACGACGAAGCTAATTAATGGTTTTGAACTTGTATTGACCATTTTAGCAGATTTGACACATACAGTATGTCAATTCTATTATAAATAAATAGATGGCAGCATTCATCAATATATTCACCTTTTTTCTGATTTCCACTGTTATCTAACAGTAAAACATACGGCGTAAGAGGAAGTACCTTACCTTAAAAATCCTTAACTTCAAAGATTTTAAGGACTGCTGTTGCAGTGGTTAACAATATTTCTTCCCGTCTTGATCTGCGTTTTAGTCCAAAATTACCATGTTAGTTCAATTTGTCCTAACACAAATAATCCTTACATCCAATGAATATCATATCTTTTGTTTCAGATACGTCCGAGAATGGCTGGGTGGCATGGTATGTTCAGGAGTCATAGAAGTATTAGATGGAACACCAGAAAAATTCTTCTTATCAAAGGATCGTGTTCCCCACCTTACTGGGACCTCTGACACGTGCTTTCTTCTAATGGCTCCCTTGCTGATTTCAGCTATCAAACCATACGAAGCCCTGTTGAGATGCTTTAAACTTGATGGACCAAAGGGTATGTCAGTGTATGTAGTCCTAATGTCTGAAGATAACCTTTTTTATACCAAGTTTTGATTTGGAGTATTAGCTCAGTGGTCATGGAAGAATTTGATATGAGACAGGATTTAAAAAATATTTTAATTCGACGTGTAGAATGGTATGAAAGTCTTTATGCACTCTAATATTCTAGATGTTGTGGGCTAATTGTCAGTAATGTAGAAAAACATATTCTTGTAAGGTATATCCTGAATTAAACGTTTGCAGGGAAAAAATATGTTATTATAAATTGATATAAAATTAGTTTTCATTAAATGCATTTAACAATTGCTAAAAATTGAGAGTGAGGGTACAAACCTTTCACAGTTGACTTACACATCAGCCATTTATATACAAAACAGACATAACTTTAAACTTGAATATATCCCTAATGGTATACAATATTGAAGAAGTTTCTTCACAACGTTGTTGCTTTTAAAGTCCTCTATGATCACTACTTCACTGATTAATCTTTGAAAATATCTGATGCGAAATTTGCAATATAAGCATATACAACATCTACAGTCATGATATATGTAATTAGAATCAATCGTCTATATAATTAAAAACCTATTGAAGTATATCAAACCACATCTTATAGTTTTAAAACTAAAAGACCACTTCCTTTGTCTCATTTTATTACCATTGCGGGCTGTCCACTGGCAATCTACTATTATCTACACATGATGGGCTGTGAGCTGATTACTAAATGGTGGCTCTAAACTACAACAAAATAATCTCAACCTTCGTTTGTTAGAATCCAGTTGCGAAAAACACTTTGAATCTATTCATTACCGATAGTTTCAAATTTACGGGGCCGTGAGCCGGTGACTTTATGGTGCCTCTAAATATTATCGATAGATTCCACAAAATCATTTTAAAGCTGATTGCTGTGGATTTGGGAGTGTTGACTATATGGCAAAACAGGAAATATACTAATAAGAAATAAAATTGGGCTAAACCTTCAATCTTCTATTATATACGGGCCTCTATTACTGATTCGATCGCAGAAAGTACAAATAGGTTGTTTGGATTAGTGATTATCTACAATATTTCAATATTTTGATGTCTAATAATTTTCAAGCAGTTTCTTTTGGGATTTTTGATTTACAGGTTTACCACCTGATTCATATGGTGTTATTAATGAAGGTGCTGACATCGATTCATCAAGGAGCAATTTACCAAGAAGTGGGTTGAAGTCCACCTTTTAGAGAATGTTATTCAAAAGTTCCCGGCTTACACGAAAAGCTTGGTAAGTACGTGGTCGTATCGATAAACAACAACTATCATTGAAAGAAATAAAATCTTACAGAAGAAAATAAATGAAGTACTGGTATAATCCAAACATTTAATATCAATTTTTTTTTCCAAAACCTTTAAAAAAACAATATATCAGATTAATTCTTCAAAGATAGTCATCTTTAATTTTAATCATTTATAATCTCTTATGTTCAAAATTGTTACTCAAGTGGAAGGCAACGAACTTCCCTCTCTCCATGAGAAGTAAAAATATAGGAATTGCTTACACCATTTGAACCCTCTCCAGCCCTTCCAACCCATTTTACTACTTTATCAGTTCGGGAGCAGCCCGAAAAACTGGGTACCTTGAAATACCCAAAAAATTGGGTACTTTTATGTATTACGTCATCGCATGAGCCTACACATTTGACTAGCCCACACTAAACATATGGGTTTCTCATTTTCTTCTCCGGATTGTCCAAAATTTCAATGGATATTCTGAAATTTTGGAGACTGATAGTAAATAGATATTCAAAACTTTTCGCCGCTGCTTTTTGAAATTCACGGTTGTCTTTTAAGAAAATCAATCAAACAGAAGGGCAGTCTGTTCTGTTTATTTTCTCAAAAAGGCGACAAAGAATTTCAAAAAGCAGCAGCAGAAAGTTTTTAATATCTGTTTACTATCCGTCTCCAAAATTTCAGGATATCCATTGAAATTTTGGACAATCCGGAGCGGAAAATGAGAAACCCCAGATGTTTAGTGTGGTCTAGTCAAATGTGTAGGCTCATTCGATGACGTAATACATTAAAGTACCTATTTTTTGGGGTATTTCAAAGTACCCAGTTTTTCAGGCTGCCCCCGAACTGTTTATAAAGACATACAAATATAACAGACTCTTAAAATAAATACTTTTAATCACATCAAAAGACACTTTACAAACTATATACATAGACAAATCAAAACCGGGCGACAGTAGACTAACTGCAACAAAAGCCAATAGAATACAATGATGCTTCCATATTTTCCGAGGAATCTAAGCCATCCATATAGACTTCAAAACTTACTTCTCAAATATAAATAGAACTACCAGACCGCTGAAGCTCGATGGAAGTCCACTCAAGCAGCCCTTACATTGATAACGATACCCTCACCTTTAATCTAAATTCCAAAGATGATGTTATCACCACCAGTGGCGTGGTGGCAGGGGACCAGGGGGAAACTGCACCCAGTGAGCTTTCTAAGACGGCGCCGAATGCTCACAGGGTCACCAAAATGTTCCTGAGAATATATTTTTGGTTCCGCTGCGATCAGCATCCGGGATTTCTGCGGTCATGATGGCATGTCTGTGTATGTATGTGTGTATGTATGTGCGTGTGTGACGTTAGTTCGTAAAATATCTCAAGAACCATACACCGGATTCATGTCATATGTGGTACTTAGATAGTCCATGGTCTGTAGATGTGCCCTATTGTTTTCGGTGTTGATGTCTTGCATATTAATGAGTAGGCGGGTTTAATTTTGAAATCTTAAAATGCTCATATTGAAATAACAACACGCCCGGCTTTTTTCATATTTAGTTTATGTTGTTAGCTAGTGTCTAAACTTTCGTACAAAAATGTTTAATTTAATTAAAATGCATTGTGGGCGGGGCTTAACATGATTTTGTTAAAGAGCTTGTAAACAAAGTATCTCAAGAACTATACATGGGATTCAGTTTATATATGGTACACAAATAGCCCATGGTCCGCAGACATTCCCTATTGTGTTTTATGGTGATGTCATGCATATTAATGAGTAGGCGGGGCTTAATTTTAAAATCTTTAAAATGTTCATATTTTAACAACCGCATGTATGTTTTGTTTTATATTTGAAATAATTATGTTATTAGCAAGTGTATACATGTTAATGGGATACAAATTGTTGAATTTAATTAATTGTTTAAATCCATTCTTGTGAGAACTAAGTTATTTGGTTGTCATTGTAATGTTCAGCCTATTGAATTATAACGTTTATTGCACAAAAGTTCAAACTTAAAATTCATATTCCGAGTCAGAACCTCAAAACCTTTGGTTTTCTGGTTATATATTATTTTTCTCAACTTCTGCTATTTGTATATCATTTCAGAACAAATGTTATCAAATTCTCTCAAAGCTTTATTCTTACATCAAAACATTAAAATAATTCATGGACCCCAAGTAAGACATGTTTTGTATTCAATGGGATCCTACATTTTAACATTCGTTCCAAAATGTATATTCCTTTTTAATTAGCTTTAGTGTGGAATTGCACAATTGACACGATTTTAAGCAATTTTCGGATACCAACGTCACGCCAGGTGCCAGAAAACGCTAAGCACCTACCAGAATTTCGCCTATTGGATTTGACACAATATTAAGCTATTTTCTGCTATCACAGTCGTAAGAAATGCAGGGCTGTTGTGGGCTTTGCCCCTAAAATTGACATATTAATGGAAACTTCTCTGCTATCAAAACATATAGGCTTTGCCCCATACATACATCCATAGATTTGACACATTAAAACAAAACAAAACGTAGGGCTTCCAGGTTTTGCCCCCTGGGTTCCAAGCAGAACTTTGACCTTAGATTTGATCAAATTTATAGCAATATTTTGCTATGAAAATCACCAAGAGCGCAGGGTTTCCGACGCCCTGGATTCGACATGAGTTTTAAGCAATTTTATGTTATCAAAATCACAAGAAACTCAGAACTTCCAAAGACTTCACCCCTTGGGTCCGCAACAAATCTCCAACCTTCGAATTTACACAATATTAGGTAGTTTTCTGCTCTCAAAATAATGAGAAATGCAGGGCTTCCTGCAGCTATCCAGGGGCTTCGTCCCTACATTTTGACACACTTTTAAGTAATTTTATTCTCTAAGATTTACGAGAAATGCAAGGCTTAGAACCTGGATTTGACAAAATATTAAACAATATTCTGCAATTTAATCACGTGAAACGCAAAGCTTCCAGGACTTCACCCCCTGGATCCCTAATAGAGCTTCAACCTTGGAGTTTACACAGTATTAAGCAGTTTTCTGCTCTCAAAATTACGAGAAATGCAGGGCTTCCTGTCCAGCATCCAGGAGCTCCATCCTAGATCTGACACACTTTTAAGCAATTATCTGCTCTAAAAACTGAAAAATTACGACAAACGCAAGGCTTAGAACCTCGATTTGACAATATTTTAAGCAATATAATCTGCAATTAAATTATTTTAAAGTAATTTTCTTCTCCAAAATTTACGAGAATCGCAAGGCTTAGAACATGGATATGACACAATATTAAGCAATATTCTGCAATCAAATCACGTGAAACGCAAGGCTTTCGGGGACTTCACCCCCTTGGACCCCGACAGAGCTTCAACCTTCGAGTTTACACAGTATTAGCAGTTTTCTGCTCTCAAAATTACGAGAAATGCAGGCTTCCTGCAGCTATCCTGGGGCTCCATCCTTAGATTTGCACTCTTTGAAGCAATTATCTGCTCTAAAACCTGAAAAATTACGACAAACGCAAAGCTTAGACCCTCAATTTTACACAATATTAAGCAATATTTTGCAATTAAAATCACGTGAAACGCACGGCTTCCGCGGGGCTTCGCCCCTGGTAGGAAGCAGGGCTTCGTCCTCAACAATTTTAAGCAATTTCTAGTAAACGGTGCCATCTAGACGGTGCATGCCAATTTAGATTTATATGCCCAATGTTTCAATCTTAAGAGCATTGTTTGTGAGGCGCCAAAATGTCCTTGCCCCAGTGAAACATGATCTACCACTTGCCTTAGATTGAGTCATACTCAGTCATATTATTCACAACCACCTGCTAAAGGTTCACCCTGCCAAACTAATAAATCTTTGTTAAGCTCCTGCATTTTCCTAATGCGCAATGAATGCCTATATCTGAATCCTGAGGTAAACCTTCAATCCAGTGATTCTGTGGCAAACTTATTTAAGAAAAGCGCCTACTAGAAAATATGTCAATTTATCCATGATATACACAACTACACGAAAATATAATTATCTTCCAGCCTCCACAGTCTTAAGATACACCCTTAGAAATTTACTACCCAAACCTGTGATCTTTTTATCCTTTACACTGTTAACCCACAAAGCATCATTTCAATCATTCGCTCTCTTTCATAACATCACCCCCACATTGATTAAACTTACTTTGACCACCATCAGCTACCCCCCCCCCCCCCTATCTCCCGCCTCCTACCCATTATCATTCCATTACAAATTCAAACCACTTTCAAGTACTCAAGAAACAACTTTAGTTTCTTTTTTCTGTTTTCCACTTTATACCCAATCTTGACACATACGAATATTCCAGTTAAGGTGTCGTTAAACACAACCAACTTACCAACCAGCCGTAAAGGTGACATCGTGATTTGTTATGCCTTCTTCCGTCCACAGAAAAAGGATTAAACGTTATTGATGTTGGTTGCGGGACCGGAGGGCCTCTTTCTTCCTAGCAAAGACGTTTCCTAAAAGTAACTTTACCGGAGTCGATATAGTGAGGACTAGTATCGAGTACGCCACACGTATTGCGAATGATACAGAAATGAACAATATTCAGTTTGTATGCAGCGACGTTTCAAATATGCCGCAGGAGTGGAGTAATTTCTATGATTATGTTTTCATCAGAAATGTTGTGCACGATTTACCTCATCCAAATAAAGGTCTGAGTGAAGTCTACAGGATTCTAAAACTCTCTGGCACTGCAACAATAATTGATATATATTCACATGAAACCGTCATTCAAAATAAGGAACTAAAAGATTCGAGCACCCTTTACATATCAAGTTTACTTGAGTGCATGCCTATATCATTAAGTTACGAGGGTGGGTTAGGCGTAGGAGCTATGGCGGGAAATAAAACACTTCAGACCAAAATGGAGAAGGTTGGATTAATTGTGAAGTCTGTTTCCGATTTAAGCGATGGACTTCACAGCCTTTCATTTGTCACAAAGGCTGATCCAAAATCAGTACCTCACATTATTTGAAGTATGCCTATCAACCATGATATAATGCATATTAACATATTGAGCATTTTAGACTGAGAAAGTTAAATCATGTTGGGTCCATTGTAAACTAAGTAGTTTTTACTTTTTTATCTGGCAAAGAAAAAATACGGTGTCTTAAATTATTCAAAATATGCACAGACTTTAACTGATAGAAATTTGTTTAACATATTGTACTGAATTCCTTTCCAAGTATTGGTATTTGCCATTCAACAAAAGTTTGAAATATAAAGGCATACAAATAATCTTACCAGAACTTCCGAGTGAGGCATACATGCCGCTATGTGGGCGATATAGTTTTGGCCATGGGTTGAACTGGGTCTCGTTACACATGTCTACCTTAGCCAACATAAAATGTATGAACATTTTGGAAATACGTGGTACTAAGTAAGGGCATAGGAGGACAAACCCATGTGTGTGACTGTATTGTCATGATCAGATGATATAGGACAGTTAGCAAGTTACGCACGGAACTGACAGACTGAATGGTCAGTATCAATATCAACGCACAGGTTTATAGATAAAAAGGTCATTAATAACGGCCGCCCATGTTTAAAAAAAAGATGTTCTAATTTTGTACAGTATCATCCAAATGCGTAGCTAGAAATATTTGTCAATAAATGGTTCAAATTATTCTTCAGTTTGAATAGAAATGCGTGTATAAGTGAAGTCAACTTTGGACACCTATGGCAGTCCGAAAGCATGCCTATTAATAGGAACATTTATAACACACGAGAAGATTGAAGTCATGCAGCCATATTGTTCAGATGTTGCGATAAAATGTCATAGTTTCTAATTTATGTACTTGAAATATCAAAATTCATTGTGTTGAAAAACATTTGAATTTTCAAAATGGCCGTTTCGCACCTACAAGCGTAGCTCTATTTTCTATTTGATCTAATATTTCGAAAACGGCGTGGTGAACATATCAAATGGGAGGGAAAAGTTATAGCCATGACAGTAATGAAGGTATTTTCATAAGTTTTAAGTTTCCCCAAGCGAAGATATTTTCCCAGACGTATTTCAAATTTGAAAAATGTAACATTGCATAAGGCTTTAACGTTAGGATAGCAAAGGATCATGGGAAATATCACAAAATGGCGGCTTCTATGTTGCAAAATGTTGCCATTATTAGGAACATTTATGTTCCACCATTAATAGGCATGCTACCGGACTGTATGCGTAGTCTAAATATCAAAGCCCTCATTTAAGTTTTGGGTAATATAGTAAACCCTGTGTATCGTACTGCTTCTATCCAAGGTGTAACAAAGAGGAACACAAGTAGCTGCTCTTAGAAATTTTGGTAATACATATTAAACAGACCTCCGTGGTGTAGTGCTTTGTCCTCTCACCCGCACGTCCTGGGTTCGTATCCCGGTGGGTCTGCAACCAGTGAGTTCACAACTGGTTATCAAAGGCCGTGACCGTCTTGATATAATGCCCAGCACTGGATGCTTTCGGGGCGTTAAACTTTGCTATGCTAGGCTATAATGATGATATGAAGATAAAATCTAGTCCTGAGAAATTACAAGGACGTCCGCAAATTGAAATGGTTGCAGTTTATTTAACTCACATTTTGAAAATCTTATTTCTTCTACTTTCTGGTTATGTATATCAAAGTACATGATAGAAATCTATGCTGCTTTTGTGAAGTCATTTATGCAGAAAAATTATTATTTTCAAGAATTGTTTCAAAATTAAATTTGTGGTAGCTTTTTCAATATGTTTAGATACTAGTAAAATCGCGCTGTTCCGCCGTAATGGTCAGTAATTTGTGTTTTTTTTCGGGTCTCTAAGTCAAAATGGTTTGTTAAGGCCCCTGAATTTAGTTTTAGAGTTTGATATGATAAAATAATACCCTAGATCAAAACAGGTTTGCTGACTATGAATTTCATTCTGTGATGGTTCATCGATAATTTTATGTTCACAGTTTACTTCGCACAATGAATTTAAAAGTAAATTAGATGGGAAATAAACAAAGATATTAAAAGGCCATTAAACTTTAAAATGAGAGCGTTACGTCAGTTGCTACTCTGGCCCTTTGGGTCCGTGGAGAAATTGTCGTACAAAGCCCTCTGCTTGCGTTTCCATGGTGACATTACTTATAGCCCCATCAACTGCAAATTTACTGTATGAGATGAACCTTTCATATATAGTTGCCCCATTAACTTGATTGTCTTCATAATACATCATTTAGACATGCATCTTATGCAATTGTTTGTTTTTTAAGTGTTTTTTTAGATTTTCTATTCTGAAAGAATTATTACATGCATGCTATTCTGATAAATTGATTAACCAGCATAATAAGAGATGCACTTCGATCGGAAAGATGGTTTTCGACCAGAGCTCACCGTCACATCAATATGAAAAGAATCAATCTGGAACGGGTATCTGCTATTAAGGTTACATAATGTCACAAGCCAGAAGTATATGTTTGGAATGGTCTCCGGCTCTATTTCTGAATCTCAGGCCTCGGTCAAATATAAAAGATGGGACCTATTGCATCGATCGCTATTTTGTAATATTTCTCATCAGTCCTTGCTTTTCTTTATTTCAAGTGTTAGGCCTATGGTTATAATATTATAATATTATATGTGCGCATAGGTTTACATCAATTATAATTTGCATCAAATCAATCAAAAACATTTAAAGAGTTAAAAGAGAAAAACTTACCTATACTGAAAAAATATTATGACAAAAATTTAAATTGATCAGTTTTTCTTCCATCGTTTCACTCGTCACAAGGTTTTCCCAAAAGCTGCAAAATTTTCTCGCGAGGTCTCTAAAATAAATGACACAAATTTTGACTCTGAGCAAGTAACAACGTCACCTCTTTCAAGCATTTGAAAGTAGGGCTAAATTTCATCCAAGATTTTCATCGCAATATGTAACAATTAAAATCATTACTTTAAACATTTCAAAAAATGATAACACGATTTGTTTTAATGAAATGAATCATTACAATGTCATGATATATCCTATTATACCCCACAATTCCCAACCATGATGGTAGTGCAAATGGTCTGGCCATGCTGGTCATTTATGTGCATACGGTCCAGAAGAGTCTCATGAAAGATTCACGTCCATACATCAGCGATGTTCTAATTTTCTACATGTAGGAATCAGATCATTTCAAGGTCACCACGCATCACAGCACCCACACTCTGTATATGTATTTACAATAATATATGCACTGTACGTACGGAGTTCATTTCGGAAAATAGAAATACAACTAATTGGGCTTTTATTTTCAATTTCGAGAAACGAATCTAAGGACGCTTCAGTATTTTCAAAGTGAAGTGTCATCAGATGTAAGGGCAGGTACAATAGCGTGTACAATAATCACATACGGTTGGCTTATTTTTCCCAAACAGGAAAGCAATTGCACCCATTTGATTTCAGTAAGTTAGGGTTAGGGTCCAAAATGTGTGCCTTTGCTATCCTGTTTGGGAAAAAATTCGCAAGCGGCTGTAAAGGGAAAACTTGAATGGAGGGGAAGGATGAACATCCTTTGCTTCATTCATATAATTCAAACGTGTTTTGCCTCATACATATATAATTCAAACGTGCTTAGCTCCTGGACCCCTAAAAGATTTTGCCCTGGACCCCGCCAGGTGGCCCACACTTACGCAGTTTTGCGTTTGGCACTTTACTACTTTCCCCAAGTCAAACTCTCTGGTGGGGAAAGGGTAGGTGCCTGTTCCTAATTTCCATATATATATATATATATATATATATATATATATATATATATATATATATATATATATATATATATATATATATATATATATATATATATATATATATATATATATATATATATATATATATATATATATATATATATATATATATATATATATATATATATATATATATATATATATATATATATATATATATATATATATATATATATATATATATATATATATATATATATATATATATATATATATATATATATATATGTATTCATGTAAGTATTTATATATATATATATATATATATATATATATGTATTCATGTAAGTATTTATATATATATATATGTATTCATGTAAGTATTTATATATATATATATATATATATATATATATATATATATATATATATATATATATATATATATGTATATATATATATATATATATATATATATATAAATATATATATATATATATATATGTATTTATGTATATATATATATATATATATATATATATATATATATATATATATAAATATATATATATATGTATATATTTATATATATATATATATATATATATATATATATACATATATATATATATATATATATATATATATATATGTATATATATATATATATATATATATATATATATATATATATATATATATATATATATATATATATATATATATATATATATATATATATATATATATATATATATATATATATATATATATATATATATATATATATATATATGTATTCATATATATATTTATATATATATATATATATATATATATATATATATATATATATATATATATATATATATATATATATACATGTCAGGTATATTTGTCTTACCCTTCTCTCAGATTGATGGGGCAAGAAGACGAGTGGTTTGGCCCCTCCCCTAATGAAATGTTTTAAAAATTGGTGCCAGGAAATGCAATCTCCTGGCTTTGGGCACTTAAGAATCTTTAATCAATATTGGGCCTTGTTCCGATGCTAATAACATACGGAACCTATGCTGGCGTGTGTATGTATGTAAGGGTGTATGTATGTGTGTGTCTGTGATAGCAAGCTTGTATGCACGATATCTCAAGAAGGATACACTGATTTCATGTCATATATAGTACACAGATAGCCCATGGTCTGCAGATGTGTCCTATTATTTTTGGTAGTGATGTCATGCATATTAATGAGTAAGCGGGGCTTAATATAAAAATAATCAAATGTTTATATTTTAACAACTTAATGTTTGTTTTGTTTTATATTTGGTATAATTTTGATGCTAGCTTGTGTGCACATGTTCGTGGTTTGAAAACATTGATTTTCATTAATATGCATAGTGGGCGGGGCTTAATATGACTCTACTGAAAAGAGCTTGTAAGTACGGTATCTCAGAACGGTAACCTTGATTCATGTTACATTTGGAAACAGATAGCCCATGATCTGTAGATGTGCTATATTGTTTTTGGTGGTTGGGTCATGCATATTAATGAGTAGACGAGGATTAATTTAAAAATCTTGAAATACTCATGTTTTAACAATCACATATAATTATGTGTGTATATATGTTTTCATTGTATAAAAACGTTCAATTTCATTAATATTAATAGGCGGGGCTTGATATGAATTTGCTAAAAAGAGCTGGTAAAGATGATATTTAAGAATGATGAACTGCAATCATGTCATATGTGTTACACAAAAAGCCATGGTCCGTATATGTGTCCTATTGGTTTTGGTGTTGATGTCATGCATATCAATGAGTAGGCGGGGATTAATGTAAAAATCTTCAAATTATTCTCATATTTTTAACAACTTCATGTTTTTTTATATTCATAGTTGGCATATTAATATTGTTAGGTAGTGTATACATATTCATGATAAAATAGTTGAATATCATTGATATACATAGTGGGCGGAGCTTAATTTGTTCACTGAAAAGAGCTTGTAAACACATTAACTCAAGGACAATGCAATGGATACAGGTCACATGTGGTACACAGATAACCCATTGTCTGCTTGTGTGCCCTGTTGGTTATGGTGGTGATGTCATGCATATTGCTTTAAAGTGGGGCAGGAGGCTGAATATAAAATTTTAAAATCTTGATAAAGTGTTGTCAAACAGGTTCTATTTCATTGATGTATCATGTACATGGTGGGCATGACTTATGAATATATGTTATTGGGCATATTTTGTAATATAATATGCAATGCCAGTTAAATCAACCAACAATGAAAGAATGCATCGGAACCACTAAGCTTTTTGGTTTTCTGGTTTGAAGAAAACCTTTGGTATACAAAGTGAGTATAGATAATTTTTCAAATGCATGGGAAGACATGAGGCTGAAAACCCATTTGACATATACCCTAACACCACTCGATGTCGTTTTTATAGCAAAGAAAACTTAAGAAGAAGAAGAAAACTATGTTCAACCAAATTATTGGAGAGGTGTATCATGTGCCCCACCTGCCCACCCGTTCCTGCGCCCACTTGTTGAGCCACCTTCTCGGATACAAATGACGCGCCTGAAAGATCATGTGACTGAATTCCTTCTGGTAACACAACCTGACAACTGACACAACGCAATACCTGGATTCATTTCACAGTCTATAGTGTGTATATAAATATGATATATAGGTGTCATATTCTGGTGTGTTTAAACAAGGCTTATGCAATCAAAAATAAGCCTGTTCCAATAAATGCTATGATAAGTGTTTTATGTAATGTCGCCGGGAATAAAACAGTCATGTCTAATTTTTAGATTTGTCCTTCAATTCACTTTCATCGCGATGACAGACAAGGACTCTATTAATATTGTCTTTTTAAAGGATAGCATCAACTCCAGACATGCTACAGTTAGTCGCTGACAGGTCAAAAGAATAAGTTTAATCGCCAAACAAGTTTATTTAATTATCATTATTAGGCATATATAAGTAAGTTGGATTTGGGGCAAGAACAACACCATGCAAGAGCCAGGGACCTCGCTTTTAACGTGACAGTCAACAATCACGACCTTTCACTTATATAGTAAGAGTTGTGTTCAAATCATACTTGGTCAAAAAATGGACTTATCTAATTTATTGTTATTTAGATCTATTCACCTTTCTTTTCCCCACCTTGTAAGTATTCCTAATACGCGAGGTACCAGGTGCAATGTCAAACGTCTTATTGCCATGGAAATTGTTGTTAAACATATTTCTTTATCAAAACAGAAGATTGATATTAAAACTGTGGACATAATTATCTTAAAGTGCATTGTCGAGTGGAAAGGGTGATATCCAGAGCCGCAACTTATAGGGACGTTGTTCCCCGTGGACAGGTGGGGAATTTGTCCATTGTGGCCCCTATTCAAGAATATGACGTTGGTATGCCTTGTTTGTGACAGTGGCTCGGGCCCGTGGAATTGCCCGAATGGCTTTTTTTATAGGAATTTTATGTGGTGGGCCAATTGATGATAACAAATTGCATCGGTAGACAGAGAATCCATAGAGCAGAGGCGATGCCAGTGAGCTGTGGAGAGGGGGGAGGGGGTTCTGAGAGAGACATATCCTCCACTTTCTTATTCAATTAAGAAAATAATGGCGAGAATGGATAAAAGAACCCCTTGAAGATCTTCTTCCATCGTTTGAAACTTGCTAATGAACTTTTTTATATTGGCCCATGCATCAGTCCCATACTTTTTGAATAAGAAACTATGGTGAGCCAAATAAAGTCGGATATACAATTGTCTTGTATCTCATTTTCCTCAAATTTTACCATTTTATTGTGTGCTGGGAAAGAGAAAGAAATGGTTATTTAAATTTATCAAATAAAGTAACAGAATTTACAACATGCGTTAATTGTAGTGATGCATCCTGCTTGACCAGCAAGAGCGCCAGTAAACTGTATGCATGGTGTATATGCAGAAAATGGGTGAAAATTCAGGCGCAAACTTGCCCCATGCAGGCTGTCTGGTGAATTCTCATAAAGAATACAAGAAAGTAACATGGATATTTTTGAAAACGAAATTGTGATAGATTGAATATCGTCAATTTGGACCGAAAACTTAAGACTTGGTCCAATTCCAAATTTTTAAAGCACCCTCCCCCACCCCCTCCCCCTCCCCCCCACACACACACAATGAGGAGGTATTTTCTATTTGTTCTGTCCTTTAAGCAATGACCGATTTTATGACCATGCATGTGCTTACATATGACTAAGGTGGTGCCCCAATCGTTTTTTTTTTTACCCAAACAGGATAGCAATTGCACTCATTTGAGTTAAATTAGGGTTATGGTCCAGAATTTAAGCCAATCAGACAAGAGGATATTTTTGCCATTGTTATCCTGTTTGGGAGAAAAATGATTCGTGCCCTGGCCCATCGAAAATTTCACTGGTGGAACATATCACAAAATTGATAGTTCCTAATCTAAAAAACTTTTTAATTCATGTTTCCATAGCTTCCCTGACTTATTAATTGATCTAATAAACATTTAGACTTAACAATTAACGTCACCTGTTCTAATCTTTCACAAGTCTACAACTGATTTTCTTTTTAGGATACATGATACGCGGTGCATAATTATGTTGCATAGAAGGTGGAGTTAATAGGTGTGTGGGGCGAGGACTTGCAGTGGATAGTAAATTTATCCTGCGGTTTATGAACGCTGAATTATTCACGTGTCAAGCGTCGATAACAGTTACACATAAACGCATGGGCGGATTTGCACACGGGCAGTGTAAGAGGGGAAGTCACGAAAGTGGGAGTGGGGATCATAAAATCGCACTAAAATACTAAACAATCACCATGTAAAAGATAAAAGACGGTATGGAAAATGGGGAAAATGCCTCTTGCATCCTAATGCTTTAGGGTAAACTAATTAGAATAGCTTGGCGGCGATCCGGGGGAGGGACGGGGGACATACCTCTCAATAAATTGTTGGGGGACAAATATCATTATGCCCCCCCCCCACCTAAACAATAAAGTCTTATGTAAAGCCTATGCTGGCAACACCATTGTCCCCCCCCCCCTCCCTCCTTTATGTTGAAAAGAAATCGCCGCCACGCTTCGGGGGTAGGCCTATATACAAGGTAACGTCCTTTCCATATTTTCTTGCCAAAAATAGCATCGTATTACTTCAATTACGATTGTGTTTTACTTTTGCGGATGCATGCCGCGCCATGAATCAGCAAAAACAATAGTTTTGCCAAGCTCACCCAGCACATTATTACAACGACCTTTGACCTGTTGTCTATTTGTTCTTGGCGCGTTACGACCGCTCACAGCTACCCCAGCAGCGCAAGCTTCACATAAACTATATATTAATTACTTCAGATCAGGGAGCTGGTATAAGAGATTTAAATAGCACTCCAAGCAAACATGAGCTTGAAGAACACTTTGATCACACGAAAGGTAAATTAAAGTTGCATGCTCTGTGAAAAATACATTGCAAAATACTTCAAGAAAGAAAACCTCGACAAAGTTTAAAGTAAATTAAAATAAACTTTATTGCAGAGTAAAAGAAATAAGTTTAGGCCAAACACAATACGTGCGGAAGAGCTACCATATCCCTGCCCCACTTCCTTCCTTCACCCCCCAAACAACCCCCCCCCCTCCCCCAAGCCCCCTCTTACCGCCGAAAAACATTCTTGCTGTAGGCGATTTACTGAAAACTACATTATTAAAACGGGAAAATATGATTATAATTAAGTTTATGTTCATAGGTCTACTTTTGGAAGTGATCTATTTTGTACCACTACCCTGGATGGAACAAAACGAGCAAATATTTGTTTCAATGTTATCAATCAAGAATGTCAAAATTATGAATAAATTCCCATTCCACTACCTAACAAGAATCAATCACAATTGGCTGCAGAGCAATTGAAATGCATATCATATATGTTCCGTAACTTCTCTTCTGAAATATCAAAACTAAACAAATCTCCCCCCCCCCCCCTTCCTCCCACACACACACACTTTCCGGAAAATGACAAGGGTACCCCTATTGAAAATGAAAAGTGCCCCACAATTACTATCAAAGGTCAAGAACTGGTGAAATTTGGACACACATTTCAAATTACGAATGTGCCACTTTCAAAATGAAATGCCCCTTAATTACTGACCCAATAGTCAGATAGTAGGAAACTGCCAACTTTTGTCAGTCCCATGTACGGGAAAGTGGATTCCCATTGGAAAATTGACGCTTTCTTAAAAAGGAGTGTCCCTTTTACTTTATCATCTACAGACAGGTGGCAGTACCCCCCCCCCCCTTCCTCACTTTTCGAAAGCTTCCTACACCCCCATCTGCCCATTGCTGTTTATCCCATGCACTCTTGAGGGCAAATGTTTATATTTTAGGGAACAAAAAGGGGAAAATATTATCTTGGTGTTTGACCCTTCCTCCGTTCCGACGCTAACAGGCTAAAGACTAAGCACTGAATTAAACCTTGACAGTGAGCGGATTCAAATGTGCATTTGGACCGGTCTGAGCATGTCACCCCGGAGAATGGGTTGTTTTAGTTTAAGTAAAGACGCTCTTGAGACTTGTCCCTCTCACTTATTTAGTTCCTCAAGTTCAGAAGATCAAAATTGAGGAGAAAATTTCGAGTGGGAGGAAGAAGGGAAGGCGAAGTGATGCCCTTACACTGTCTCTACTATCTTTTCATGTTTTGTCGACAGATGGTTATGCGTACTTTAGCGTTTTGAAAGCAAGTGTACGGTAGCCTTTTTGAATGCATTCGTCCCGCCCGCCCCAGTTCGTGATGCCTGGCGTCGCCACTTCATGCGATGCAGAACATACGTCCAATTATTCTTCCCTTCTTGATAAAACCGAATCTGCAGTGTCTCAGCCAGATTTAAATCTAAAATTGATTCAAGTACTACTTTAACTTTTGTTACTCAAATAGTACCCTTGATACCACTCTGCGAACCAATTCCAGTGAGATACATCAGAGACTACATGACTACGGTCACACGAAAAACAACCTCGGTGATGTTTGTATCAATGTACTTTTTTTAAGTTCAACAGGAACACTTAGTTTAACTACTGCGTAAGTGAAAGAAAAGTTTCGTCTGTGCTACAATGAATACGAGAAAGTGCCGGATGTTAAGTCAGAGGTGATTGTGATGACGAATATTAACGGCGCAAAAGAAGTTAATGGAGGTAAGGGCTACGCAATTTTGCTATATATGAACTACCCATTTAATACAATTAAGAAAAAACAAAACAGTTCAGTGAGCTGAGAGCAGTGTTCAGTGAGCTAGCTGTTCAAAGGATGAAAATAGCAGGCAATGCGGAATGTTGCAATTTCATGACTGAAAAATGATAGAAAAGTTATTATGCTCGTTTACTTGGATAGATGTAGAACTTATTTAACTGCTTTTTAGCCATGATATGGCTTTTAAAATTGTTTGTGATACCCCTTTTAAATAAAAGTAAGAATTAAACCGGTGTTCAATGAGTGGTTCAAAACAGGCGCGTAGCCAGGATTTTTCTAACGGGGAGGGAGGCTAGACCATCAGCCCTTGGTGAAGTTTGCCCTATTGTAAGTGCGCTATGTACGCACCACTATGGGTTGGCGTGTAACGTATATGGAGACATTTTTTGAAAAACGCCCCCGAGACTTGCAGGAACTGCCCCCCAAAATGGGAAAAAGTGACAATATTTTCTTCAATTTTAGTCAGTTTCCCCTGATGAAGGTTCCTTTACCCTCTCCAATTACGAAATGATCGATTTAAGTCCCCTTGTTCTCGCATTTTTCCTTAGAAATAAAAAAGCAAAACTCAATAACAAAGGAAGTGATTTTTTCATCTTTCAGAGAAGTGTGCATGAAAGTCTGGGGGTATTTACCCCAAGGTTCTCCTAACTAACTTTTTTCTATCGGGGGGGTAGGCCTGGACCATCGACCCATATTGAGAGAGAAAATTAAGTCCTGTTTTATAGTATATACCGCAACTTGTGTGCGGGGGATCATGAGGCCGCCAAGATGCGTCTTATAATTATAGATGTAAGAGGCAATCATAGCAATGATGTTAATATTTGGAACCTGGCTCATGAAAACAATGAAGAGTGACGTCACATACATCCACAGTCGTCAATGTTCATCGTTATAAACCTAACTGTTTCTGCACAAATACCTATTTGATATACTAAAGACAAATTACAAAATCTTCCATGTTTTTCTTTGTTCCTTTATTTACGATCTGACGATTAAAACACTGTTCTAATACTAACTATGATAAAAGCATTTTATTTTAGAAATATCTGAAAGTCACACCACGGATTTTGCTGAGAGGACAAATAGACATAAGATTAAAGAAAAAGACTTTCACACTGACTGTCTGGCAAAATGTTTAAAGGTATTTCCGTAGTGAGTGAAAACTTTTTTTTTGCAAAGGGAGGGGCTAGGCCCCCCTCCCCTCCTCTGGCTACGCGCTTGGTTCAAAAGGTGAAAGTGGCAGGCAGTAGGGAACGTCGAAATTTAAAAAAATCGATCGGTTCACGGTTTACATGATTTAGCGTTTCTGCCTTTTGCATTAATAGCCCATGTTTCCCCCCTTTGGATCCACCAGTAGAGGAAAATCTATGTTACATGTAGCAGGGATACGCAGTTTTTAGATATACAGTTGAAATTTTGCGGACAAGAGGAGTCAAATCCCTGCCCCACCCCCCCTCCCCTCCTTATCGTACTGTATATTATGGTTATATACGCACAGAAACAACGTGGGACCAGATTTGAACCTTCGGCTTTCACAACTGGGGGCAGATCTTTCACAAATCTCAGATAAGATATGGCGTCCTAAAAACGAACGATCGTGTGTTGCCCTTAACTGCATGCTTAAACATTATTACCGGCAACCATATGTATGTGAGCCATTTGGCCCTCCACATTTTTCGAAAATTCCACATTTGAACGAAGGTTATATTCCCATAGATATATGATTTGTTGTACCTTTTTGGAGGACATAGACCAGCATAGGCGTAGGAACATGTTCTTTATTTGGCAGGAGGGAGGGGGAAGGGGGAGAGAACAAAGACATGTTACAACACTCAATAGTAAAAAAAATAGTTGGGGGCACCAAGTATATCACTGTTCGACCCCTCCCCCCTCCCCCCTCCCCCGCCTGTTTCTACACCTATAAAGACCAGTGATATAGAAGCGGCCTGGTTAGGCATAGGGCGAGGGGACTGGGGATGGGGGGTAATCACCGAGATAAAATTGTTACCTGTGAGATATGGTCATTTTACAAATTGATAAGATATTTTGAGTGTGACGAAAATAATCTCTTTACCTGCAATGATGACCTCGTTACTCAATTCTTTCTTCTCCTTTTTTAATTATTTTTCTTAGGATTGTGAATCACGATCAGCGTCTTTTTCATAGTCCTAAAGTGTTTTGCAAAACTAGTTGAACTGTTTGATTTACTAACGCCCTTCCTACCTGATGGATTACTTATGAAGGAGGAGGGGTGGGGAAAGCATTGCTGCAACGAACATTAGAGATCGAGAGCCTGTTATATGGTAAACGCCGCGTTATATGATACAATTTTTAACGTTATGTAACAAAACCACCCACCGCGTTTTGTTATAAAATATTCCGCGTTATGTGATAATGAAATTAATAAAGACATTTTAAAACGGGTAGTGTAATAACGAAATTACGCGTCATATTATAACATGTTAAAGTGTTACATCTCCTTAACCATTATCCACTGGCGGATATAGTCGATGAAGTAGGGGCGTCCTCTTACTCAATAGTCTTTGAAATAAAAATAAAAAAATCGTGAAATTGTTCACATTTTTCAAACATTCAAAGCCTAGTAGAGTAAAAGAAATAGAAAGTGCCACTTTATTGAGACTTTTCCCCGTCCCCTATACCATTTCGACGTCTCCAGGCTGGAATTACAGTAGTGCTTTCGATCCATTGGCGAGAGGGGAGAAAGAATGGTCGAGGAGATGCGAAGACGTCAGATATTCATGTTCGAACTTATGTAAAGACAGGTTATCATATTTTTGGTTCCGATACTATCAGTATCAGTAAGCTAGGCAGTCAGTCGTCTGTCAAATATATGTATGTATGTATGTGTGTGTGTGTCTATATGTCTGTGACGCTTGGCTTGTAAACACGATATCTCCCGAACAGTACAACAATGCCATGTCATATTTGGCACATAGATACATCATAACCCATAGATGTTTCCGATTGTTTTTAGTACCGGTATCGATATCGTGTATATTAATTAGTGGGCGTGGCAAAATGTACAAATCCTTCTAATGCTCATATTTTGATAACCATATATCTGTTTTGCATCTTTAGCATAAATAAGGTGTTAGAGTTGGTGTAGATGCCCATATTTTTTTAATGTTCAAAATCACTGATATGAATTGAGGGCGGGGTATAATGTGGCTTTACTGAAAACAGCTTGTAAACACGGTATCTCGTGAAGCATACATCCGTGCTATGTCATATTCGGCACATTAGATGCATTATGCTTGGCCCATAGATGGTCCCTTTTGTTTTATTACTGATATCGCGCATATTAATGAGCGGGCGGGGCAAAATGTACAAATCTTCAAATGTTCATATTTTGATAACCATATATCTGTTTTGCATCTTTGGCATAAATAAGGTGTTAGGGCTGGCGAAATGCCCATTTAATTAAAAAAAATGTTCAAAATCACTTATATGAATTGTTGGCGGATCATAATGTGGTTTTACTGAAAAAAGCTTGTAAACACTGTATCTCGTGAAATTTGGCACATTGATTAATCATGACTCAAAGATGGTCTTATTATTTTTGATGTCGATATTGCGCATATTAATGAGTGGGTGGGGCTTAGTGCAAAAATCTTGAACTTTTTAAATCTTTATAAGTGCATTGCAGTTTTGCTTCTAATGTGGCATGCTTGTCGTTAGGTAGTGTGCACATGTAATGTTCTTAAATTGTCATAGGCCCTATTTAATTAAATTTAATCAATTTCAAAAATAAAAAATACATATCTTGACTCCACCCACAATCTGTAAATTTAAATTGAATTAATCTCTTTTATACTGTTAAGAATTTCTACCCTTTCATAAACCTAAGTTCCTTTATTTACTGTCTATAATAGCATTATTGTTCTCCCAGGACAAGTACTAGATTAAATAATAGACGGGTCACAGTGGCAAAATTGCCACCTTTGAATCTCATTTGAATTTTGAAGTGCATTCCTTCTCAATGCTGAACAATCGCAAATGTTGCAAAGGATGTTTCACGGGTTGGTCATCATTAGTGACTTTGTATAATTATCTAAATGCTTAAATGAACCAAATACTTTTGCCTATACATACATATATACATAATACACACTAACATTTATAGGAAACGCATAAACGCGAAAAATGGTGGAACTTAAAAAAAAGATTGTGAGCAACGTATTTTAGAGGTATCTAGTAAGTCTTACAGATTATTTAAAACAGCTTCAGGGGAAAAATCTTTGTAAGGATGTTATAATATTCACTTTCATATGAAAATCCGAAATTCATATAGGCTTTGGTATTTTCAAATCTTGCAAATTGACTGTTAGCCGGATATTCAAACATTCATTTTGAACTGAGTCCCGACATCGGATATATTTAAAGCTATACAAGACAAGTTAAAAAAATCAGCGCTTTACGCGTTTTTTTTTTTCCTTTACGTACATATACATATATATATATATATATATATATATATATATATATATATATATATATATATATATATATATATATATATATATATATATATATATATATATATATATATATATATATATATATATATATATATATATATATATATATATATATATATATATATATATATATATATATATATATATATATATATATATATATATATATATATATATATATATATATATATATATATATATATATATATATAATATAATACACACTAACATTTATACTTAAAACGAAAACGCGGAAACACGCAGGTAAAACGCGGAAAATTGTGAGGAACGTATTATATATATTTTAAAGTTATCTAGTAAGTCAAACAGACTTTTAAAACAGGTTCAGGGGAGAAAAATCTTTGTAAGGATATTATGATATTCACTTTCATATGAAAATACAAAATTCATATAGGCTTTGGTATTTCTAAATCTTGCAAATTGACTCTTAGCCGGATATTCAAACATTCATTTTAATCCAAATCCCGATATCGGATACAAATAGTTTAAAAGCTATACAAGACAGGTTAAAAGAAATTTTCGCGCCTTCCGCGTTTTCGTTTTGCCTATGCTTATACACTAACATTTAAACTTCAAACGAAAGCGCGGAAATTTCTTTTAACCTGTCTTGTGTAGTTTTAAATCTATATCCGATGTAACTTGTCAGTTTAAAACACAGATATTTATTGTGTATTAGCACCTACCAATCAAAGATTAATACCCTCACTAGCAGACTAGCAGGGTAGGGGTAAAATTGATATCATTGAGTCATTCACACAACTGGGGCTCAAAGTTGCTATTGCTTTAAAACCTGCTTTATATGACTATACTGTTCAACATTTCTCTGTTTGGAGAGGAAGGGGCCATGAAACATGCCTACTTGAAAATCAAATGGGGTCTAATTGGTGGCTCTAACTGATTAACAAAATTAAGCAGATCTCACTATCTTCAGATGTTAATTACAATGTAAGGAGTGACATTTAAGCCTAATCTGTTAATAGGAGTCCATAAAATATATCATTCCACCTGCACTACAACAGCTTCCAAAAAACAAACAAAGATAAGACACCAGAACCACACAACCTTTTGGTTTCTGACATTTACGCCATACAAGCGTTATTACATGTTACTACGCGTTTTAAAAATGTAATTATTACATATCACGGAATGTTTTATTACAAAATGCGGCGGGTGGTTTTACGAAATTTCTACTCTAAAATTGCCACTTATCGGGAAATCTGCAGAATTTGGAGAAATCTCCTTCAGTTTTCAGGTTTGCCTTTTCAGATTTTCAGGCAATTTTCACTTATTTTTATTTTTCGGGATTTTTTCTTTCCTTTTTGGGGAAATGTCCTATAATCGCAAAGGTGAATTCTTCTCAGGTAGTCAGGGGAACGTTTGACCCCCTTCTCCCATTTCCATTACCTCTGAGCGGTACCTTCTTATGGAGAGCATCAAAAATTAGGGATGCCAGCTATATACCTGTTTGATTGGTGTCATATCTGAATGTTACAACCCTGTATACAAATAGGGTTCTGTAATTGGGCAGTCTGTTGGTAATGCGAAGGGGAAATATTTGACCACTTGACTAGATATCATTTAATAAGTGTGCCGTTGTTTAAACACTGCATCTCCCTGGTCCCCAGGTGCTTGTAATGGGTAGAATGTTGACAAGGCTAATCATAGCGGCTGATAAGGCTAGATCATAAAAGTTGTTTTAGGGAAGTAGACACTGCAAATGTTTCAATGTCACCTTCAGCGTACAATAGATCTGACTAAAGTGCGCCAAAAGTGAAAGAGAAGAAACATTTCAATCTGTACCATAAGACAGTAATGGCAGAATTAAACAATATCGGGGGCCCAGTGGCGAGCGCGAAGTAAAAAGCTCAGCGGCGGAACGAAATAGCTTCAGCCGCAAGCACATGTAGGTGCAGGGTCCCTAGAGGGGTCGAAACGAAAGCCTCGGTGGGAGAGCAAGCCTGGAATATCCAAAAGCTCCACAATTTCAAACATTCATGCATGTTTCATGTGTTCACAACGACTGCATTTATAAAGAATTATGCCGAAATGTGCCAAAAATGCCGAAATGTTACGAATCGGCCCTCAACTAATATATATTAACCTGATACTGACTGCAAAATTGACATTTTTTTTCTTCATTAAACTGCAAGTGGAGCAAATCATTCACACTTGTTGTTTACGTTTATCTATGAATAAACTCACTGTAAATGATTAGAAAACTTAACATACGAATTTTGTCCTGCTGTAAATATCATATGAAAACCCATGTGCATTGGTAGGCCTATTAAGATTTACAACTATACTGTATACTGCTAATTGGTAGCCGGAAACTGGAACATCTGTGGAGAAGTCCCCAACTATCCATCTCTGCAAATGTGAAATTATTCTACACTACCTGCGTGACTATCCTCCTCTATGGCTGTGAATCATGGGTGTTGTCCCAGGACATGGAGTGTAAAATCAACGCTTTTGCTACCTCCTGCTTTAGGAGTAATGTTAAATATCAAACGGAGAGATCGTGTCTCAAATGCCAGCATATATGACATGACCAACACTGAGCCTCTTATCCACTGTGTAAGGAATCGCCAACTGAGATTCTTGGGACACATCCTTCGTCTCCCAGAGGAGGAACCTGCTAGAAGATATGCTCTCTACATTCCAACTCATGGCAAAAGAAGACCGGGACGTCCACGCACTTCTTATGTTAACTGCATTGTGCGTAAAAAAAGACATCCAAGCAGAACAGATAGCCTCACTTGCCAAACATCGCTGTGCATGGAGAAATCTTGTGGTCGCCTACTCCGCAGCCGAAGGATGATGACGATGATGATGGTGGTGGTGGTGGTTGTGGTGGTGGTGGTGATGGGTAGTGGTGGTGGTGGTGGTGATGGTGATGGTGATGATGATGATGGTGGTGGTGGTTGTAGTGGTGGTGGTGATGGTAGTGGTGGTGGTGGTGGTGGTGGTGGTGATGGTGATGATGATGGTGGTGGTGGTGGTTGTAGTGGTGGTGGTGATGGTAGTGGTGGTGGTGGTGGTGGTGGTGATTGTGATGGTGATGATGATGATGGTGGTGGTGGTTGTAGTGGTGGTGGTGATGGTAGTGGTGGTGGTGGTGGTGATGGTGATGGTGATGGTGATGATGATGGTGGTGGTGGTGGTTGTAGTGGTGGTGGTGATGGTAGTGGTGGTGGTGGTGGTGGTGGTGATTGTGATGGTGATGATGATGGTGGTGGTGGTGGTGGTTGTGGTGGTGGTGGTGATGGTAGTGGTGGTGGTGGTGGTGATGGTGATGATGGTGGTGGTGGTGGTTGTGGTGGTGGTGGTGGTGGTGGTGGTGGTGGTGGTGGTGGTGGTGGTGATGGTGATGGTGGTGGTGGTGGTGGTGGTGGTGGTGGTGGTTGTAGTGGTGGTGGTGGTGGTGGTGATGGTGATGATGATGATGATGGTGGTGGTGGTGGTGGTTGTAGTGGTGGTGGTGATGGTAGTGGTGGTGGTGGTGGTGGTGGTGATGGTGATGGTGATGATGATGGTGGTGGTGGTGGTGGTTGTGGTGGTGGTGGTGATGGTAGTGGTGGTGGTGGTGGTGATGATGATTATGGTGGTGGTTGTGGTGTGGTGGTGGTGGTGGTGGTGGTGGTGGTGGTGGTGGTGATGGTGATGATGATGGTGGTGGTTGTGGTGGTGGTGGTGATGGTAGTGGTGGTGGTGGTGATGGTGATGATGATGGAAGATCATCAATACATTTTCTACAAATAATTTGATATATTTTGAATAAATACATATACGTAAAAGTAAAACAAATAATACAAAATTCCTCAAATCACGTTGCATACACCATGGAGATACTATTTACTATATCCCAAATAGTATCTCCATGCATATACATAGTGCTTCGTGATTCTGATGAGATATCTCCACCGTGCAGGGCCAGACGGTCATCAGCAATTCGGGTTGTTTTTACAATGCTTAAGGCAGTGTATGTTCATCAGTCATCAGTCCAACATGCTGCTAGTCTTCAAAACAGACCATGGTAAAGAAAAAAGAATCGAGACAGTAGCCAATAAATAAAAGTAAATGAATATAATCAGCAAAAGGTAGGAACATAAACAATTTGAAACAGCTAAGAAATATGAAGCATTTAAACTTTACCTAAAAGCTATAAAATATTTCAGATTGTCAGCTTTAAGAAAGTTTTTTTTTTATAAACAAAAACATCTAAAACACGTTAAATCGAAGGAAAGCCCATAATAATCATAAAGATGTATACAAGTTAGTATATAGTAGAGGACCAATACTAATAATCCTTGACCAAATCATAGGTTTGAAAGTGTTTTTGACATGATCGAAGGATACTAAACAAATTTGGCTTGGGCTATCCTCTTCAAGATTCCAGGCATTTTTGGTAGGAATCAATTAAGGTCAAACAGGGCGTCAAAATTGAAAAAGATTCGAATTCTTTTAAAATGTATACCAAATTACGGTCTGGTCATAAGGAATCCAAAAATATATGTATATGTGTAGCACCTTTTTGAAAAATGAAAAATGCCCTCAATTACTATCAAAGGTGTAGTAATGTACGCACACTTTAAAGGCCGGTTATCGTCTCAATAACGCGGAGGTAAATATATTTCAATTCCTGTGTTTTGATTGGTCAAAACACAATGATTCAATGAGCACTTAAATTGATACGCCAATTATGATCACTTTGGAATCAAATGTACGCCCCCAAATTGTATTCATGATAGATGGCTTTTAAAAGAAAAATATTGCAAAAGTACTGGTCTTTTCAAAATGGGGTGCACATTTTACTGTGTTGTTTTGGGTTTACTGGATTTATCTAGGGGTTAAGGGGGGGGGGCATAGGTATATGACTTGGGAAGTGCCGTCTATGAGGTCATGCCCCCACTTATCGAATGAATTCCTACACTCCCGACCATGTTTCTTTGTTAGTCGTTCCCCTCTTTTTCGTCACCTCTGAGAAACAGTTTGTCAATGAAATACATTTCTATAATTATTTTTCCATAAAACGTGTGCTCCTTCTTAGTTCATCAACATTTCATGATGACAGCTATACCACGACTCATTATTCTACGCCTACCGAGTCGCCTAGTATAACTAACTTTGTGCTATCAAGGACATATTTGGATTGCTATCTTTGGTGAAACGTACATTTGTCATCATGAGTGAAATGAAATAACAATCGACTTAGATAACATTTCTCCCAAATGTTTTTCTGAAGGTAAATTTTAATCCAATTTTACATTCACTGTCGATTAATCCTACCGAAATTTAAATATCCCAAACTTATTCCTTCTTTATATGGCAACCCTCCCTTGCCCATGTGAATTCGACATTGCTGGTTTCGCTATTTGTATATATTATCCAGAAGAGATTAGTAGGCCTACTCCCTGAAGTCCCGACGTACTGATACCAACCGTGTAAGTTATTGCTGCGTTTTTACTAATCGCTGACTGTACAACGGCACTCCAAAACCTTACTAGCCCATTGCGCATTTGTAAGGGGATCACTACACAGTAGGCCTACTATGTTAAAACGTAGGCAAGATAACCCGCAAGATAAGCGAAACCATTGTACCTTTCTCTCGCCGTCAATACTTATTCTTGATGTTTCAGTAAAGCCCTTCCCTATCTTCAAAAACTATTTTTACGATGATTTTAGTTAATTTATTTCACCGAAACAGTTACTGGATTTTTCTTTCTTTTTTCTTCTTTCTCGCGTAAAGTTAGAGGGACAAGCTCTCCAGAGTACGGTCGAAGTTGAATAAATTGATATCGGGGCTATTACATTTTAGCAGAGGAAAAAAGTTATGGATGTTTTATTTATTAAGTTTTTACCCACACTTTACAGATTTAACTGACTAAACTATTGATTTCATACTCTGAAAGGAAATGATTTTCAGCAAAATATCAACCTGCAGTTTTGTGGAACATTCTTAAATTTATTTTGTACATGTTTCAACACATGTTTACAGTGTCAAGTGCCTGAACTGCAGTAATTAGAAAAACTTACAGATAATGAGCAGGCACTGGAAAAGTGAGAAACAAAATCGTAAAATCATAACCTCAAATGACTCAAGCAAAAGAAAGATCAGGATAAGAACACAATTTAAATGGGTAGATCTGAAAGTGGGAGCAGAGAAAAACTAGCAATGCAACCACAAGTTAACTTAGTTAACTAAAATGTTGAGAATATTTTCACTGATATATTTGAGGAAATGAGGGTTTGAAACGTACTTACAAATTGACAATTTCAGTAAATAAAAAAGGGACGTAGTTTTTGCTTATAAGAAAATCAAACTGGAGAATGTTAAAACGTCGGAAACCCTCAAGGTTTAAGTCGACACTAGGTTCAAATGAAACATGCGTATTCCCTTACGGGTGTTAAAGGAAAGGTATCGTCTCATGATAAATTCAGAAGTGTTCTGATAACGTCACTTCCGGTTTTCAATTTTCGTTATTGATTACGAGAAATCTGTAAGGTTATATATCTTCAATACTGTGGATGTGTGATCGATAACATCGCATATTTCTCACAATCAATAAGGAAAATGTAAAACGGGGAGTGACGTTACCAGCTTGGCGGCGTTCACTTCTGAATTTATCTATGGGACGATACCTTTTCTTTAAGCAATACTTTGAAAAAATCAACGGATGTCCCACGGCCTATCCTGAAGAGGAGCAATACTCAAGCAAGAGGACCACCATACATCCATAAGGTGACCACTCAGCCCTCGTCCTTCTACTATCTGACTATATAGCAGTTATATAAACAGTCCGGGAGCATGCCTATAACAATGGGAACATAAATGTTCCTAAAAATGCGAACATTTTGCTACATGGAAGCCGCCATTTTGTGATATTTCCCATGATCCTTTGCTATCCTAACATTAACGCCTTATGGCAATGTTACATATTTCAAATTTGAAATACCTTTGGGAAAACATCTTTGCTAGGGGAAACTTTAAAACTCATAAAAATACCTTCATTACTGTCATGATTAAAACTTTTCCACTCCCATTTATATGTTCACCACGCCGTTTTTGAAGTGTTATATAAAATAGACAATAGGGCTAAGCTTTTAGGCGCGAAACGGCCATTTTGAAAATTTAAATGTTTTTCAACACAATGATTTTTAATATTCCAAGTACATAAATTAGAACTATGACATTTTATTGCAACATCTGAACAATATGGCTGGCTACATGACTTCATTATTCTCATGTGCTATAAATGTTCCTATTAATAGGCATGCTTCCGGGCTGATAAATGCATTTCCAATTTACTCATGTTGGATAACTACGTTCTGTTAAAACTTGATGAAGTCCAAAAGATCTGTTTATTGCAATCGTGCTTTTATATTATGAAACTTCTCAACTATTGTAAATGCACACAGCCTCCTTACCTTTACAGAATGACTAGCTTTAATAGTGCAGGACCAAGAAGGTTTCTGATGAGGAAAAGGCGTCAACTAAGAGACACGGAATACACAGAGTTCGATTAACATCGATAATGGAAAACAAGCTCACAACTAGTACAAGAAACAAACGACAAAAATACTGACGCTCCTATTCATAATGAATCAGAACACTATGATCTCACAAGTTCTAAAAGGAAAGTCACCAAACCAGATCGGATAATCTTATGAGTATTTCATCATGTAGTCAGTAGCTATTCAACTTTATCAGTCTTCTATTTTTCAAGGTATTCCTTCAATTGTCTTTTATTTCTTCAAATAATTAATTATCAGAATGTTCAAAATGATTTTGATCATTTACTTGTCTGTTTGTATTGACTTTTCAGATATGGGCAACAACACGTCCGATACCAGCACAGTGAACGGAGGCAACCACGTCACCAATTACAACAATACAACTCCTGCCAGTGACGCAAATGGAGTAAATCTAAATCAACCTACCAACAATATTGAAAACGCAAGAAAATTAGTAATAGGATTTGTAATTGTAATTGGAATAGCTTTTTCATGGGTTGGTTCTACACAGTTCTCGCAAAGTACGTATTCCGAAACATTTTACGCGCCATTTTTTAATGTCTGGTTTTCAACTGCATGGATGATTACGTGCTACCCGGTTTTCATCGTTGGAGCATGGGTTTTAAAACCCGCCAATAGGAGTAAAGAAGGAACTAAAAAATTACATAGGTAAGTAAAGTGAGCTACGCAATTTTTGCATCTACTTATTTTACTGCGTTAACTCGTAGCACTGATTTTATGTTGACTGTACAACTATCACTCCAAGAATCTTGCCAATATATATATATATATATATATATATATATATATATATATATATATATATATATATATATATATATATATATATATATATATATATATATATATATATATATATATATATATATATATATATATATATATATATATATATATATATATATATATATATATATATATATATATATATATATATATATATATATATATATATATATATATATATATATATATATATATATATATATATATATATATATATATATATATATATATATATATATATATATATATATATATATATATATATATATATATACAGGCCCGTAGCACCGTTTGTTTTAGTGGTGCGGCGACGTTGATACTATCTAAGCGGAGCGCCACCATCGGTTGGCGCGTAGCGTGCAGAATTTTTTGAAAAAAAGGTACCTCTAGATTGCTAAAAATGACACTTCCCAGGTCTTGCAAGCTGTATTTGAACATCCTCTATTTTGGACAAATATGTGAATAGGTCTATCTGTTTTGTCATAAAATGGATCATTCCAACTTTACACAAAATTATGCCAACCACGTTTCTTCAAACTGTCAAAGTTTATTTCCATACAGAACTATTTATCATAATCATATCGGAACATCACCAGATAAGAGTAATTTCTATTCCTTTAAAAAAGCACAATTTAACAAGTCAACTGACCCTAGTTCTGAAGGCAAAATACGAGTCTGGGCAAAATTATAAAGAAATACAACTTCACACTTCTGACTTTAATCTTCTTAACCCCGGAAAAACGTATACATATGTATTATTTTTTCACTTATGGAGGGTGTAGAGACCATATCCTTGCCGACACTCACATCTAAACCACCATTTTTTGTGGCGGGTGGGAGGGAGGAGGAGGGGGGGGGGGAGGGTATTCGTAAATTTGAGCTCCATATCCCTTTTTTCATGCTATTATCAGATGTGTTAGTCCGTGAACTTTGCCCTGTCATTTTTTAAATTATGGGGAGGGGGAGGTTATTCTCTTGATATATCATAAATGAATCAACTTGAACTGTTGAAGCTTGTTTGTTGTCACATCAACTTCAGTCTGATTTGCTGATATTAGTAATCTATCCAAAGTATCGATGGCAACAACAAAACAGAAAGTCCAACAAAATGTTTAGATAATTTTTTAGATAAATTATGGAATGAAGTAAGCTTGTTTTTAACAAAAAAAACTAAAATGATAAACTGATAGTCTTATAGGATAATATTTCGTAAACTATACAATAGTTTTACTGAATTCAAGGACACGAGAGTGACGAGACTATAGGCCTATTCCTGTATTCGACTATTTGCCGGCTTGGAGAAATGATCCAAAGACTGCACGACGGTGAGCAGTGTCGGCAAATTCACTTGCTATTTTCGTCAGATCCAAGCTATCTGTCGTGTCTTTGTAGACATGGAGGAAAAGTAGATGGTTCAGTCGTTTCTGTTTCATGGTGGCTCGCATGTACGTCTTGATGCGTTTCAGAGCGTTAAAAGAACGTTCGCTTACCGCGTTTGTAGCTGGCATGACAAGTACAAGTTTAAGCAAAATGCACACTTCAGATAGAAGCAATTTCGTACCGAAATCTAAAGACTTCATATACTTCACTATATCAGAAAGCGAATACACACTGACACTGGTACATTCAAAGAGCTTCTACGGTTTACATGTGTGACCCAGCGTTTCCAGCTGGACTCTGAGCTGACTTGAATCAATGTCGTCTTTGTAGAAATCAGAAACGAAGTGAAAACCCTCCCCAATTCCTTTGCCATTACATGCATCTAGGAGGAGGTTCTGTAGTTTGACATAGGTTTGGTACCCCGTCTGCTTAAAACGATCTCGTATGCAGTTAACGATGTTGTCGATAGCCTCTGTGTAGATTCGCTTGAAATAATCCTTCGCACTTGCAGGTTGATCATCAACAGAAGGACCATCAAGCCGGATTGGGACTTTTCTTCTTCGTGGTGTCTCTGGTCGGTTTACATTGAGTGTAGAAGCAAGTAATCCTACGGCCTCCCAGAAAGTGTCGAACTGACTTCGTATGCCTTCAATAGTGGAAACGGTTTTCTCTGCGACACTCTGCCCTTCCGCAGCAGAAATGTATGCGTGTTGCAAAGTCCTACTCAAATTGTCGCTATGACTTAGGATCAGGTGTGCTAACTTTATACCAAATAAGAAATCAAACTTCTTCATGTACGAAGCCACACCTCTCAGTCGACCCTTTGTGCTAGGATCCTTTTCCTCCAAGAGACACTCCTCCCAAACATTCTGTAGAACTTCGTAGTTTTCCAGTATGCTCCGAAGTGCATCTGCTTTAAGTGTCCATCGAGTTGGACACATGACACGGATTCCAGTGGAGCACTCCTTCCCAATCCTCTCCTTCATCTCGATGAACTTAGTTCCACGTCGGGGGGGAGTTCTTAATTAGTTTGGTAATCTCCCTTGTATTTTCCGAAGCATCACACATCAGCCGGTTTCTCTTTATGGTGTCACCACATGCAAGATTAAGGCATGACCGTAGCAATGTGTATACAAAGCCTTTGGTTGTTCATCTGTTATCTTCTTTGCAACACCTCCGTGTACACCCGACATGGCAGCCGCTCCATCATAGCATTGACCTCTTGCCTTCTGAAGGGATAACTGCATTCGAAGGAGAACATCTTTGATGACGGCAACTAATGCATCGGCGGTCGTGAAGACACTTTATACAATCCAATGAAATCTTCATGAATTTTAAACTGGTCGTCGACCCACCGTATGCATATCACAACCTGTTCCTTGTTGGAAACATCGGGATTTTCATCCACCATAATTGTATAGAATGGAGCTGTCTGGATATTTGAAACAACCTCACGTAAAGCCTATAAAAAAGAAATGGTGCATATACAAAATAAGCACGGATGTTAGTAACTATACGTGCGTGATAGTCGCCAATTGTGGCTTTAAATGAAATTTAAAGGGGTCTGGCGAGCTATACCATTTCAACGAGTTATGCCATTTTATTTTATTGAAAATTAGTACACAAATGTTTAAAGAAGTATGCTCAACGCACACTTGCATGGTACATATGCTTCATAGATGTGAGTAGATATGTTCCAAAAGAGATTTACAAATTAAAAGGAAGGCGAATGCGATAGTGACGCGTAACAAAAATAAATAAATAAACAAAAAACAAACATGAATCTGCGCCCCATGCAGCTTAAATTAAAAATTCAAACAAAAAATATAGCAGCACTTCAGAACCATTTGGGGGGTGGGGGTAAGAGTGATAGCCTGGATTTTTTTTATAACAATGGTCCCCTGCGCCCAAGTCGATATTTCCTTTGTTCCGCTGCAATTGGTATAGTGATCCCTATATCATTTTCTGTTCCTCCGACGCTGGGTAGGGGTTAAGTCTTTGCTATTCTGATTTTGTTTGCGCAATTATGAAATATCTTCCGCCGCCTAAAATGTATAATTGAATTAAGTCTTACCGTTAGTGCCATTGTCTGTAAAACTTCGTTTTGAGTTTCAGCAGAGAGATACTTGTCAGATTTCCGTGATAACTAGTTTTGAATCCGTGAATCATTTTCACCACGCAACTTGAAAAGAGTTATAAGATTAGAATCCGACTCATCCCCATCACCCCTGAAAGCTAGTCCTTGCCGTGCCAGGAATCTCACAGTAGAAATGATTTTCATAAAAATTTGTCGTCGCTCTTCCCTTTCTCTTCCAATCTGTTGTAATAAACATGAAGGTAATACTACCTTCATGTGCCTTGAACCTCCGAGTCGCTTCTTTCCAATTTTTAAAGCCTTTGTTTTTAGCGATAAATGCAGAATCCATGTTTGGTGAATTATGCTTCTTTGCCTTGTATGCCTTGATACATGTATAGCAGAATGCCATATCATTTGATTTGTCATAATGCAACCAAGCAAACTGGTTAAACCAACTTGGTTGGAACGCACGAAGTTCTGGTTTTTTCTGTCCAAAACTTCGTTTTGGGAAATTGATTACTGGTTGATTTGGTGTGTTCCCAATGTCCGGAGTTGTTATAGAATAATCCATCTTAACTGGCTCTGTCCTTTATCAAATTTCATGCATATAAAATAAAACGCGACTTCTTTAGCGTACAGGTAGGTCTAGCCTAGATCACGCACGTGTATGGTGCGCCGAGTGTGCCATAAGTCCACAACTCGACCGTGACTCCAAGTTGTATAGTTTCTCGCTCTGTGATTGGATAAGCAGGTTAATTTGCATCTGATGTCAACTCCAAGTTGTGTTGATTTCATGCAAATTATGTCGACTTGAAATCAATACAACTTGGAGTGGACGTGGACTTCAGCTCGTAAAGAAAAACTTCACAACTATGCCATGCTTGCACTTATTAGGTTAAATTTCACGCGTACGCGTGCCAACGGATTGGACAGTTCGGATGATAATAGTGTTGCGCATTCTTACGAATTACCAATATAATCGCGTAATACTTAAAGAGGGGGTATTCCTTCAGAAAGTACTGATTTGTTTGTATTATTAATTTTTTTAAGCATTTTTTTAAATATTTATATTATTATTATTATTATTTATGTTTTTATTGCGAAAAGTGGTGCGGCGATCATCTGCACCAGCCACAACAGCTGCTACGGGCCTGCATATATATATATATATATATATATATATATATATATATATATATATATATATATATATATATATATATATATATATATATATATATATATATATATATATATATATATATATATATATATATATATATATATATATATATATATATATATATATATATATATATATATATACATATATATATATATATATATATATATATATATATATATATATATATATATATATATATATATATATATATATATATACATATATATATATATATATATATATATATATATATATATATATATATATATATATATATATATATATATATATATATATATATATATATATATATATATATATATATATATATATATATATATATATATATATTTATATATATATATATATATATATATATATATATATATATATATATATATATATATATATATATATATATATATATATATATATATATATAAATCATAAATGAGGCATGGTATACAATAATTTTATTTTCACTGAAAGATGGTAAGAACCCGCGTAAGGAGAATATGCCTGCGAGGGGAATTCATCTGTACTTCTTACACAATTCAGTTGAAAATACGTTCGATACTACCATACAATACTAACTTACCTAAAAAGATTTGTAATTAATCTATAAACAGGTAAACAGCCATGTTCATTTTTATGTCCTCCAACTCGTCGACCAATTATGAAGTTTCAGGAAAAAGTATGAAATTACTATGAATATTTTTTTCCAGTGATTGAATTATGAGAATATACGTTTTCAATATATTATAATAGTCCTTTAACTATTAAACGCCTACAATTGATATATCACAAATAATAAAAATTAATTGACCATAAGTACAGCTAGATTTCTAGAACTGAACAAATAGTTCCTCAGCTCACCTTGGTAACGACCCCTCCTAGTCCTTACCCTCTTCATGATTCCAAACACCTTAAGCCTTCATCAAACCATTGTATCGTTCATGCATGTGACTATCAGGGACAAATACAATTAAAGACTAGTTTAAACAATTTCAAAAACAAGTTGAAAGATGGAAAATCTCTGCTTCAACGTTTATGTTTGCACCATTTTTGTACATGTACATACCTGTAGCCAGCCTCCAAAAAGCGGTCGGGCAAGTGTAAATTTTATTGTCAACATTCGAAAATGCGAGGGAGGGAAGGGTCCATGGTCCGTGATAACGCTTTACTGATCGGAAAGGTGGGAGTGTCCAGATTTCTTTCCACTCCCCGTGGCTACGCCATTGAATAACCGCACCTATAAACAAAGCAAGAACTTCTTTAATACTTTCAGAAATTCGGAAGAAATTTTCGGTACGAATGGACTTACCATTCGCTCATTCGCCATGTTGGTCATACCGTTTTGTTTGCTGTGGATGGCTACCAACTATATGTACGTCTGGGCACTCGGACTCATTGCAGCAGCTGACGTCACAGCTTTATTCTCCAGTAACACAGCATTTATTTACATCTTTTCGTGGATATGGTTACATGAGAGATTGATACTCCTACCGGCAAGGGTAGGAGAAATTATTATGTGTACTTATTATTATTAGTATTATTATTATTATTATTATTATTATTATTATTATTATTATTATTATTATTATTATTATTATTATTATTATTATTATTATTATTATTATTATTATTATTATTATTATTATTATTATTATTATTATTATTATTATTATTATTATTATTATTATTATTATTATTATTATTATTATTATTATTATTATTATTATTATTATTATTATTATTATTATTATTATTATTATTATTAGTAGTAGTAGTAGTAGTAGTAGTAGTAGTAGTAGTAGTAGTAGTAGTAGTAGTAGTAGTAGTAGTAGTAGTAGTAGTATCATTATCATTATATTATTATTATTATTATTATTATTATTATTATTATTATTATTATTATTATTATTATTATTATTATTATTATTATTATTATTATTATTAACATTATTATTATCTATTTATCATTATTTTTTGTTTTTATTATCTTTTATATCATCATTATTAGTAGTAGTATTAATATGATTATTATTATTGTTATTATCATTATTATTATTATTTATTTATTTTTAAAGATTTTTAAAATTATTATTAATATTATTAGTTATACATATATATATATATATATATATATATATATATATATATATATATATATATATATATATATATATATATATATATATATATATATATATATATATATATATATATATATATATATATATATATATATATATATATATATATATATATATATATATATATATATATATACATATATATATATATATATATATATATGTATATATATATATATATATATATATATATATATATATATATATATATATATATATATATATATATATATATATATATATATATATATATATATATATATATATATAAATATATATATATATATATATATATATATATATATATATAAATATATATATATATATATATATATATATATACATATATATATATATATATATATATATATATATATATATATATATATATATATATATATATATATATATAATATATATATATATATATATATATATATATATATATATATATATATATATATATATATATATATATATATATATATATATATATATATATATATATATATATATGTATATATATGTGTGTGTGTGTATGTTTGTATGTATGTATAACACTAAATCACACCTTAGGAGGACATTACCCAAAGGTGGACATTAAGAGGACATATGTCCTTTCGGTCATATATCTCTTCGCTACGTTTTCACAACTTAATAATGCATTGTTTAGTTCTTGTTGAGCATTAAAATCACATTCTCTATAGAAGATTATGTTTGTACAATTCAGTCAATCCCCTTTCACCCGTTCCCCCGTCCCCCCGTCCCCCTCCCCTAAAAATGTGTTTTCCTCTTTACTTACGTAACTGTCATTGACCACTTTCGTTGAAAAATACAGACACGTTTCAGTGCCTCTGGAGTAGTAAGTAAGCAGCTACACAGCAAAAACAAGGGCGCTGTGTCGCATTTATTTCCAACATTTAGGAGAACAAATCAATCAAAGCGAACTTTTATCGAAACGTTTTTGCATTTAACTGTTTAAGAAACATTGTTTTTACAAAACATGTCACGTTTAAGCGACGGTTTTAGAAGAAAGTTCACTAATCTCAGAAGTATTCATAAAATGATTTGAACTGAACTGGGGATGAAATGATTAGAACAAAGAAACAGTCAGAATTTTGTGAATCATACGATAAGTGTATTTTTTTGCGGGCGTTCGGTTTTGGCATTAAATTGAAGGTAAATATTCAAAATAATTAAATGCTTCGGCCGAACAATTTGGTAGACATTTTTATATAGATACCGAAAAGACAATCAAAAATCGCCGCGGAAATGACGTCAATCAGTCCTGCAGCATGCCTATTAATGGGAACATAAATTTTCCTATAAATGGGAATATTTTTCTGCATGGAAGTTGCCATTTTGTGATATTTCCCATGATCCTTTGCTATCCTAACGTTAAATCCTTGTGCAATGTTACAAATTTTAAAAATTTAAATACGTCTGGGAAAAATATCTTTGCTTGGGGAAACTGAAATCCTATGAAAATACCCTCATTACTGTCATGGCTTAAACTTTTCCACTCCTATTTGATATGTTTACCACGCCGTTTTAAATAGAAATTCAAATGTTTTTTTAACACAAAGATTTTTGATATTTTAAGTACAAAAATTATAAACTATGACAATTTATCGCAACATCTAAACAATATGGCTGCATGACTTTAATATTTTCATACGTTATAAATGTTCCTATTAATAATCAGATTTATCGGCGACGTGTTAAAGACAATCGCTCGCCTCAAGAAATTCAAATTAAATTCAAACACTAAATTTTCTTATTGGCATTCTATTGACCAATCACCGATCACGCACACATTCATAACATACGTAGTCTCGATTTAATTAAGATTTCACCCATTGTGTGTCGTTCAAGCCTTGCTGTAGGAAGCAGCTGATTGTGACGTCAGACAAAGCATGGCCGGATTTATCCGCCTTGTTAATATGAATTTCTTGAGCCGAGCAATTTCCTTTAATCAATTTTCTTAGGACGAGATTCCCCCGTAACAGCTCCTAATTTAATTATTAACGTGGTTTTTTCTTCACTAGGGAACTTCCGTTTTAATGTCGACGGCCGGCATTGTATTGATTTCTGCTTCAGAAGGTTTTCAAGGCTCAAATTTAAAAGGTATTCTACTATCTTTAGGATCCGCTGTTGGTGCTGCTATTTATAAGGTGAGAAACGCTTTATTAGGTACGAACACAATGTCATGTCTCTTCGTCTTTTTCAATAGGGTCGGTTGCCATATTTTGTCAATGTATATGCCTTGACGGGGCTAAAATGGGGGCCGAGGTTGCCCACCCCTCTTCTTTGCATATCATTTTTCGTATGGCGATTTTCATTAAAGCAATGGACAGTGGAAGAAACAACGAAGATTCTGTTCATAGACAAAATGAGTTTAAAAAACTGTTGAGGTCTTTAGACTGACTGAACTTTTCATTCTTGAGCAGCTCGGATTCCACTTTTGAAGTTCTGGCTTATAAGTCCTACACCCTTTACAAAAAGAGAATGAAGAATAATAATTGTCAGGGTTTGTAAATGCTCCTTGGTGGTTGCATGGTACAGCGGTGCGTACACTAATTTTCGCTAACCTAAATATAAGATGTCATCCCGTACTGATTTATGCTATAAAGGTCATCAACAATTTGTCATCTATACGTATTCAGAAAACAACGTAGTACCTCTTATTTACATGACAATGACAGAATGAGAATATCATTTACATTTAACGTGCCCCTTATAAAGATCAGACAACTGATGAAAATTCGGAGTCATTTGGACCATCAGTCACTTCACTGAAAACGCACCGCATGGTTCAAAAACTGTAGTTACTGGTCAGCTGGTGGAACAAGCTACATATTTTCATATGATTTGGACGGAATATTTACTTTGAAGGAATGCCTTTTAAAGAAAATGAGATATGAAGGTTTTAAGGTCGTGACACACCAAACGCGACGCGACGAGCGATTTTTTAGATAATCATTCAGGAAACAAATATTATAAGAAGCTTTGATTTTTTGCTTACACACGATGAAGTTTACAATTAAGGCTGTCTGATGATACTGGAAAATTTGCTAGAAATGCTTTTTTGTTCAAACTGTGGAGAAATTCGCCTCTTTAAAATTTATGAACAATAAGAGAAAGTGAGATACAGAGTACCAACCTTGTAAGTTAACTTTAAACAACAGTCATTTGTACGAAATGAGACTAAAATCATGTCCATAGCGGAATAAGATATTGAGGTAGCGTCTTCACCATATGTTTATTTTAAGTCTTCTAAAATAGGATGAACTGTCTTAGCCACTGAAGTAATCGTGTAGATTTCTTTTGACATTGCTCTGTTTTGTGAATCTCTTTGCAAGGTTGACAAAATGGAAGGAATTGAGTTGCAAAACTGAAAAAGCCAAACAGTCCGGTTCGTACCCGCAATCAGGAGAACAGTTTTGTTCCCCGATCGGGGGATCCTTTACAGATTAAGTATCCCACAATGCATCTATCCAAATTACACATTTGTATAGGAATAACATAAGAATCAGATACATTTCGAGCGCGGGAAACTTGACCACTGCGAAGGGTTCCAATTTTTCTTAACGATTTGAAATAATGGCATATGAATGATCTTTTCACCGTGCGCTAAAATTCACCGAGCGGTTTTCGAGAAATTTGAAGAAAAGTGATGAATTCTTATTATGTGTTACCGTTAGGCAGTTGCGCTTAAACAAGATTTTCTGAAATTACGAGAAATAAGTTGGGGATTTGTGAAAATTATTTAGCTATAACAGCATGATAGTAACGAAGTTATTTTACTTTCGCGAAATTGAACATGAACAAAGCAAACTTTGTTTACAAACCTTTAATGAAACGGCTGATAAGCGAGGCTACATGTATGACTGAAACTTCACAATAAAAATGACGGCTTCCATATATCACTGTAAGCTCAGTGAGCATGCTTGACTTATTGAGTCCCCCGATCGGCGGTACGAACCGAACTGAAAAAGGTTATTTGTTACTATATATTAATTGAAAATGTTTTAGCAGGTTAGGGATATGAGGGAAATTATATAAATACATGTATAAATATTATGTAATAATATCATGTTTTCCGTGCCTATCGTGTAATTTATTCATGTTTGTAAAGAGATTGTCAAAGCCTGTAAAATTTTGGCCCTAAATTTAAATAATGCATCCTTGTATCGAACGATTAAGATACTTTTATATCCTTGTATATATTACAGTGGCGTACGAACCGGGAGCCAAGGGCCAGCCCCCTACCCCAATAATTTTATTAGGGACCAAGTACCATTTTGGTCCCTTCCCCCTCCCACAATTAAGAAGGTCTAATGAATTGGTTGTGAAAAGTCAGTTTCCATCATGACATCTTTTCTTCCGTAAATCTTTAATTTTTGAGAAATCTTCAATTTTCGTGAATTTTGCTTCCATTTTCCGGAATTTATTTACAGTTTTTTACGAAATTTGTTTCAATTTTAGGGAAATTTCCTTCACTTTCGTGAAAATTGGTTCAATTTTCGTGAAACTTTGTCCTGAATCTATTTTCGGGATAAATTTCCAATAATGTTACGACCACGTTTACCGTGATAAGAGACTCGTACATTGTTGTAGGTTTGTTGGGACAAAAATCAAATCTGCTTCCCCCTTCCTCCAATTTCAAATAACTTCCTACGCCGCTGTGTATACATATTTAGTAGGTATATATGATCATTGGAATGGTACTAAAAGTGAATGTAAGTAGAATGGCTTTATGGCATTTATGGCTGTTTCTTTTGCATTTCAGGTGTTATATAAACGCTTCATTGGTAATGCAAATTATGGTCAGGTATCCCTCTTCCTTTCACTACTCGGATTGTTCAACATCGTAGTATTGTGGCCATTGGTTCTTATCGTGTATTATACTGGATTTGAAACTTGGGATTGGAACGATATGCCTTGGGACTTCTTATGTGGAAGTGCTGCGTTATCAGTAGGTAAGATTGATTCACTTTCATTGTTTGATCAATGCAAAACGTTTATAGGCCACACTTTAAATCAGAACCATTGTGGTAATTTTCTAGTGTTAGTCCCCATAGGACTTACCTAACACCTAAAACCTTGCATTCTTTTCCCATTATTGCACCAAAAGATGAATGTTTTTTGAACACTTTTCGCATGGGTTGGATTTTAAGGACTTTTCCTTGCAATGTTTGATAGTTTTTGCAAGATGCAAGAGTTTTTAAATAAGAATCAAAATTCAACAAAACCTAATTTAGGTTTTTCCTATGCAGCCTAACAGTACTCCTATGGTTGCCATTTTAATTATGGCCTTTTCAAGCATAGTTCATGTCACGTGAGAAAACAATTCCATGTACGTGTAGTCGGAAATGTCATGTTATGTCATCAACCGTACGTATTCGAGGCACTTTGACGTGACATATCACGTGACAGCAAACCCCATATGTGTGAAGTTGGGAGTGTCACGTCATGGAAGCCATAACAACATTATGCGATAATATGTAGCGTATTCGGTACACTTGACTTTATATATCACGTAAGAACAAACTCCGCATGCTTGAAGTCGGAAGTGTCACGTCATGGAAGCCATATTAAGCGTATTCAATATGTAGCTTATTTGGTACCCTTGACATGACTTCCACGTTGGCAGTCATAGTAGCAACCGTTAAGCTACCAGGAAAGTTTCAAACATAAAGTCTCATTAATCACGTTTTGGATCATGACTTTACAACATGGCTCGAGGGAAGAGTTTTGCCATGCAAATAATGACGAAAACTAAAAGCCGGGCCAGGTTTGGCAACCGGGTGATGAGGTGCTAGGCTGCTGTATTCGAGTATTCGGGATGACGTGCAAATCGGAACAAACAGTTTGTCGGTGAAAACAAAACAGTTTACCATTACAGCCCGTTGAAATTGGTCACCTTTGAGGCCTAAATCTCTACCTTCGCCTGGGAATTTTTGCAGGAATATTGTTGCAGATTTGGAGGCAATATCGTAGAAAATATCATTTCGAACTTTAAAATAAATGCATCGTGCGTACGTAGGCTAATGCGTGGCGTTCACTTGTGCACAAATCGTAGCATGTTTTCACCAACAGAGAGTCCCAGATGTTCAAAATGCCCGGATGACCGAATACTCGATACAATTCATTGAGGACACTTTTATACTAGATTGACTTTTATACGAGATTGAATCTAACTGTATATTATCTTATAATATATCATTAGTTTTAACAAAGTGCAAACGAATGGCGTAAAAATATCCTTTTTTCTTTTCTTTTTACAGTTTTCAACTTTTTAATCAACTTGGAATCGCTCTTACTTTCCCCTTATTCATTGCGCTTGGAACTGTGGTCGGAATACCTCTCAATGCAGGTTCGTTTCTTACAATGTTTATTTTGTCTTAATATCATTTCTTTTTATTACTGTAAAAACAAGTGTTTCATTTAAAGAAATTATATTATATAGCATCAACATTGTACGCATGAGAAGACATTTGTAAAATTGCTTAAAATTGTAAAATGTTGGTATCACGTGCACATTAAATATTGCATTTAGGCTATAGCTTTGATTGATCATCAATTTCAATCATCTTTACAAACGTCGTTATGTAAAGCCTAAGAGTTTTCTCGCTTTTTAAGAAAGTATATTAGTAAATATAATATAAACTGAAAATAAACTTGGTTGATAATACACAAAAACCTTTCATTAAAAACAACCAGTTTAGAGGCGGAATCGTCGTCTGGACGCAACAATTATAATTCGATTCAAATTGTTTAATTGGTTGAAATTTCAACCAAGTGCTGCAAGATTCGTTGGCTCTTATTTCACGATATGTTATGAATACAATCTCTACCGTACGTATCAGATATTGCAGCTCAGGTGGTTCGGCCTTAAGCCATAAACTGTTAAAGTTATTTTTTAAACCAACAAGTATGAATCTCGTCAGAGTCATTTCTCTTCAGTTATTTTATTTTTGATTTTTTTTTCTTTCTGTAATTGTAATTTTCGTCTAGTACATTCATTGCATACATTCTGGCATTTATAAGCTGAGCCTTTTGTCCGAACAATGGTTACAAAGCACAAGAAAAGATGATGTCCCTGAGTTCACATTAAAATATAGCTAAAATGTGTACTAGTGGGTTTGGAGAAGTTTCTTAAAGGACGCTGAAGAACGAGCACTATTAACGCTAAAAGGGAGACGCTGAAAAGGTTCCATACATTGGGATCAGCATCGGAGAAGGAGAGAAGGCAATGACGGGTCGTCGCCTGCGTATTCGGTTATGATAGAGATAATGTACGACCCGGACGAGAGGTACGACGTACGGACAGACATAACATCGACAAAGTCAATGTCCACGGCCTTTGATAAATGGTGCACTAACGAGTCTGAGATAATGTTCGAGGAACAGAAATTAAAAGCTTTGAAGTTGTACGGAGACATCGAGCTGTTGTTTATATTTGGAGGCGGTTGCCTATGTAAGATGGTGACTTGTCCATCAGAGTTGTATTTATATAGAGGAAAATCTTAAAATTGATTCTCTGGGAGACTGGTAACCAGCGAAGCTCGTTCAGTAAAAATTGGGTGATGAGAAGTGAGAAGTGACTACTATATTATCTTATTAAACTTTCACTTGTACATTTTGTTTTATAAAAACGTTTAAATTACCTGAATACAGGGACAACATTCTATATATATGTATATATATAATATATATATATATATATATATATATATATATATATATATATATATATATATATATATATATATATATATATATATATATATATATATATATATATATATATATATATATATATATAATATATATATATATATATGTATATATTATATATATATATATATATATATATATATATATATATATATATATATATATATATATATATATATATATATATATATATATATATATATATATATGTATATATATGTATATATTGTATATATGTATACATATATATGTATTTATATAGAAGCATATGTAGAAGCATATATGTAGTATACAAATTGACCACATTTCGCCTATATTGTTGTTTTCCACAGTTGTTGACTTAGTGTTTCGCGACAGACCATTCGGCCCTTACAAGATTGGCGGCACAGTATTCATTGTTATTGGATTTCTGATAATGATCATTCCAGAAAAATGGCAAGAAAAGGTTGCATGTTGTTTTAAAAAAAATTCAGAAGATACCAACTCCCAGCAAGAGCCACCTCTCAACAAGATGTCTCCAGATTATGATAATTCTGCTTATGTAAGATCCGAAAAAGACACTTTAGGCTAATCTTGCCAAAGTAGAATAGTCTTATTTCAAAAAGGTGTTTTGTAAAGTCAGAGCAAAAGTTTAAACAAAGAGCCTGAGAAAATGGTTTAAAAAACGAACAAAAGTATGTTGGGCGACTTCCGCAGAGAAACACACTATTAGAGCTCTCCTTTGCAAGCAAGAGAAGCTCATCTTCTGGGAAGTTGTGTTTTTTAAACACCACCTTGAATAAAAACAAACACTCATGCTTTGTTTTTCTTTAGGCCAAATTAAACCTTGAGAAATGCCATGAATTTAATGTAAGCAGAACATCTCGTTGATAACAAATAATTGTATTATAATGCATAAGTATTACCATGTAAGGAATTTCCATCAGCTTCTAGTTCAGGTAGGCGAAAGACAACCTGTCTGTGAATTGAGACAAAATGTGTGCCAAAAAATATTGATTTTTATCATTATAGGAGGTAAAAAAATTCTGACCAAATCCTTCTTTCATATGATAGAAGATAAAGATGTAGACCATTTACCAAAATCAGCAAGTCACAAATCTTATTCCTATCTTTAGGTTTACATGTTTGAAGTCAACACATGGAGGCTGCCTTTTTTTTTTTGATTCTGTATTGAAATCTTGCACATGATGACACTATTTCCTCAACAGACTGACAGAGACAATAATTGTAATGTATTCCTTTATAAATTAAATAAAAGTTTTTCTTCCAAAATGGTGTGACAAACTTTTAACAGCATATTTTGATAATTTCATGTATACACAAAATGTCCTTGACCCTTACAAAAGGGAAACATTTTTAATCAGCTAGAGAACTTGAGATAGATTATAAAGAAATATAAAGCATTCCAACATCCTGTTGGGTTGATGACATTATTTTCTGCTTGTTTTAAAATAAAAATGGCGACTCCCATAGCAGTAGTATTAAAGTTTGTAATAATTACAAAAAATGTGTTAAATTGCTTCGGTAGGTATGTAAGTTGGTCAGAAATTTTTTTATTTTTTATTCTATCATATGAAATAAAGATTATGCCAGACTTTATGTTCCCTTTAATGTTCGAGTCACCTTCAAGAGCAACTAAATATATTGTACTCCAAATTACTCTTTTAATTTGATCAGGAACTTGTGAGTTGTGTACACAAAAAAATTGTTCAAGGGTTAAGATAAAAATACCGTCATTAACTGATAAAGGAATGATGCTAGGAGTGTTGAATTCTATCCCTTAAAAGAGGGAACGCTTGAAACACGCCAAAAGATAACTGTTCTTTTCCTATTTGTCGAATGTGTATTGTTTTGACCGATTCAGGGCTTGCTTTTTACAACAATTCCATGGTATCGCATTGCATTACAATACTGTAGTTAACCTGATTACTATAAAGAATGTTTCTGGAAGTACAAAACACGTTTGTCAAACATTAGTTATCGATGTGATGTACTGCATAGAATATTGATTGCACGTGAACAAACTTTCTTATTTTGATCTCGTTGGTTTGATATTACATCTGCCGAATTAATGTCAACAAATCTATTTTTATTCTCACCTGCATAGTGCTGGTGTTTACGAAATCTGACCTACTGTGAAAGATTTTCAGACGTTAGTCAATTCAAAATAGTAGCTTACGCCTATTTATTATAATACTTGGGCCAATTCAATTCAATTCGTGTCATTTAAGAATATTATATATTTAACATCATGGTAACTGGAAGAGCAGTTATGGATATAGCCAATCAAACAGCAACCTTTCACACCTACAAAATCATTAGAGCCTAATTGGAAGGAGCGGTAGAAAAGGGGCTGGAGTCTTTAGACCCATCTTCTATCCGGGCAGAATAAATATAATTATGAAAATAAAGCAATTATGAAATTTTGTACTGATAAAATGCCCCATATCGCGTAGATTCTTGCTCTGAACTCTTAAAGGCGCGGTCTAGATGCATCGGCAGAGAAAAGATATGGGCTTACCCATTCTAGTGAATAGATTGCGCTCTGAAAAGTTGAACATTTATGAAACGCGTGGTGATATTTAAATAATATTTTCAGTAAGGCTAGATTTGTTCAATTTAGGCTCTCGACGAAACAGGCAATCATAACAATTTTACTCTCTAAATCAACTGATTGCGGTTAGCAATTTTGTTGCCTTCCTCAGATTCTTCGACAAAATCATTTGACCCCGATGAAAGATAGATCTATTTCAGGATCTCTCGACGTAAGAAAGGCATCATTTACTCCACCCTGTCATCTTGAACATACTGGATGAGACGTAGATGAAGCTAAAGCCTTCATGCTGTGTACTTTAGACTTAGTGGAGAAATTTGTTATTCAAGCCAGGACCTAACCTATTGCCGTACCATAAAGTCGTTTTGAGCATAAAACCAACACAATCTGATTGTGATTTAAAACAAAATATTTTTGCTTTCACTTATGTAATTGGGAGCCCGTTTTCGTTTACTTTTTAATAGTATTCTCAACTCGCTCGCTATTGACTTAGCCGCTGACACATTCATATGTAAATTTCGACAACTACACCTATGTTCTGAGTTGGACATGCTGAGAAGGAGTAGGATGATATGTTAGCTGCAAACTATTGCCAGTCCCATTATCATGTAGGATAACCTTCTTGGGTCTGTTCTCTTTCCGTTAACAAAATGCTGATCAGCCAAACCATGAGTCTAACAGCAAAATCTGTTTCATCGGCCAAAATGTGGGGATGTTTAATGCTACTTGGAAACTTCCCTTGGACAGGGAAGTTGTGAAAGACTCACCGCAAGGCATTCAAACTAATCAGCTAATAAGCCTATTCCTTTTTGTGATATTATTTATTTCATGCTTCGATTTCGCGATGACATTTTTACAAAGTTGTACCTTTTAATGTAAGGAGCCGGTAAATTTAGATATTAACTACAGTCAAACCTGCGTTGCAAACTTTTAAAATGAGAATTCTCGAAAAGGAAACTCTAAATTTTCAGCCGAGCACCCTTTTAAATGAAATTTAATGAAGTTGAATTCGATTCTTCATATGGACTCAAGATAGTATTCTGCATTGTCACCATAGAAATAGACTAAGTCATTTATTTTTCATAAATTATTGGAAACTAATGAACTAATCCCATTCATATAGAAACCAAAAAGTATTCTGATACTATTGTTTTCATATAAGAATAGAAAAAAAAAGATGCCTCTTTCAGAAAACATTTTCGACTAACAATGCCATCAAATCATATGTGAATTACAAGGCATTCATTCTTGCATTCAAGATATATGCACACATTTTTCAGTTTGTGAATTTTATAGAGAGTACTTTAAGTATGCATTTATTTATGAATGATCAAAGCTTGGTCAATTTTTAAATTATGTGAAATTTGTGATGTATTACTAAGGCACACAGCTCAAAATCTGTACATTATTCTTTAAAAACATTTCCTAAATCGTAGTGAAAATGATGGCAAAGCCTTTTCCGCCGAAAATCTTGTCAGTTCATGGTAAAGACTCAAAAATAGTTGGTCAGAATTTGCTGCACCACTTAAAAGAATTATGATTGACATTTAAAACAAAGGATTTACACAAATAGAAATAACAACTTAGGTCGCTCTGTAATCTGGTAATACGTCACAATTTGTTTATACATTGACGAGTGAGATTTCAAAACACTGTAAAATTCTCGATGTTTAATCGATTTCTATGAATTCGTTTTGCTGATGGCATGGTTTTTAATACTTAAAGGTTTTCAAAGCAGTTTAGCTAATGATGCCTCTAGACGTTCATAGACCATACAGTATGGGGACTAGTACGTTCCAGTTTTGATACGGAAAATGCTACCAGATAGAGAAAAACACTGGGTATTTTAATCATTTTCATTGGTTGGTGATTTTATGTAAATTGGCACCGTCTGTGCATTACATCGATACACTCCCTCCTACACGCCACAGTCTCATTACAACAATTACATATTAAATAGGTATAAGGAAGAGTTATTATTTCACCCCAAAACGACCGCATAGTGTAAGCTATTGTATATAGAACAGTGAGGAACTTTAGTGCAAGTAAAAAAAAGGTGTTGATGTGGATGGTAACTTCATTATTATCTAAATTCTAATTCAAACTATCAATTCTTAGACTATTTAAGAAAGAGAGTATTAAATTTAAAGTCTTTTGATTTAAGATACCATGCATGCGCATTTTCATTTGTACTATTACACGTTAACTTTGCTTACGAAGTTACGAACATTTGTTCGTACAATTGTTGATTATAAAGCATTAAACATAATTAAAAAATCCTTACTTAAAGAAAATAATTAACCGATCCTTGCTTAAAGTATATATGTAAACAGTTCATTATATTATAAACATTCATTGAAAAGATACCAACGCGAGGCACCTTTGAAATGAATATAGAAAAACTGTACAAGGGCAAAAATTGAAATGCCGTAATTAACTGATGAAGGAATAATGCGATGAATGTTGAATTTCATCCCTTAAAAGAGGGAACGGCTGAAACGCGCAAAGACAACAGTTCTTTTCCTATTTAACATATGTATAATGTGTTGTACTCGAAGCATAAATTGAAGGGTATACAATACAACAACTCAGTAATACATTCTAGGAGATTAGGGAAACAGACGCCTTGGTTGGTAGAGTACCGAACTAAGATGTCAGTATTTTCATGTTGGAGTCTCACGAGGTTCATCTGGAAGTTTTTTCACCGCCACGCATACAGAGGGATAAGCATAACATCGAGGCAAATCAGCGTCGTCTGCGTCACTTATCATTTAGACGTTGGGAGAAGTATACAATGGCGGCATTGGATGGTGCTTACCGCCCATTGATTGACGGCGCTAGGTGGTGGTCCCGACACCCATTGCTTGCAAATCTGAAGACCATACGTACAGAAACGCCTGAATATGTAACGTGTCTATCCGTTTCCCGACACGATCCCATTTAAGTTCAGCGCTGATCTTAACTGCTCTAAGTGGATAACACAATCATGTTAAAAATGTAGCCTGGTAATATATTGTTTCCAAATTATAGTGTGCGTTACTATTTTTGTTCATTTTAAAGAACAAACAAATAAAATCGAACGCGCGATCTAAAGAGCGGTTTTTAGTTTATGATTTACAGATTAAAGGATGATCAAAGTTCAATTATTAGTATCTGCGAAATTGTATTAATACCGCCTTTGGAGTTTTGCCTTAAAATAAACAACAATCTAACATTGTGAGTGCATTGATCGTACAAGATTACAGCGATCACATACTTGGAAATATGTTTTTCATGTCAATGATTCCAATTTTCCACGGGTCGGTCCATGCAGTTTTTAAAATAAAAAAGAATGGACTATAGTTACAACTACAGAACAGTGATATTGCATCAAGCTGAAATGAAAATGCTAATCCTATTTCGTTGTAGGTAATAATTAGATTACTGTTCCTTTTAGGCAAGGTAATTTTGAAAACATTCGTTCACAGCTTGCTCCTCATCGCAACAACAGCAACACTCTGTAACAACTCGGCCAATTTGAATGCCGAGGTACTTGGTCAGTGGAACACCAATGATGAGACCACCCACAGAAGCAAGCACTAACTTGGGGGGCTGCTCTGGCAGCAATGATAGACCTATCACCATAAGGGTCATGATAGATTGCTCAACAAGCATCTCAAAAGCGGCCGCTCCCGCATCCCGACCATTTCGAGAACTTCTTTTGTATTCTTTGAAGAGACCGTACAGTCTACACAGGACGTATAGTAATTCCAAACCAATGATTATGCCTATTCCAATCCAATTTTTTGTCTGCTCGCTGTATTTAGAAAAAGCCTCTAGAACTTCGGCAAGGAATAAAATGATAAAATTAAGAGCCACTGGTTTAACAACCAACGCGATTAGCACGCTTTGCCAGATTGTCATCAGATGGAGAACTTGGTAGCTTGCGTGCACACCGGTCTTGCAGTGTGTTGCAAAATGTTCGCAGTTGTTTTTGAAAAGCATGTATCGATTATTACCCTCCTTAGACGATATGTACTTCTCCGCCAAAGCCTCTGCTCGGGCAACAACCAACTCCGCCGGATCTGCGTTGTCTGTAGTGTATTCAATTCTATACACCCTTCCACGTTCAACGAGTTGAACTTCCCCAC
>JAIGNY010003554.1:937500-940000 GCA_020152595.1 Chiridota heheva
AAATAATTTAAACAGAATCGTTAGCACAAAATCAGACAATTCGCTTAACTTACATGTGGCAATTGGTTAACAAATAAACATTAATTTAAAGTTATGTCATTAGTGCCAGAGCCCATTTGCCGTCCTTTGTTCGAACCTCTACATGACGGTACCAAGTTGTCCTACATACTGACAGACGATGGGATCCTGTGCCGTGGTGGGGCACATCCGAAGTTTTAAGCCAGATACACATCTTAAACCCAAGCACATCAACACACAAAATGTCAAAAATCAATTTTTCAAGTCTATATATTCATTTACAATAAAATTCCATATCCCCATTCCGGGGAATAACGTTTTTGTAAAGTTTTCACCGAAGTTTATTTGCATTTGCTTATTCGGGTTAATGCATATACACATATATACGCATATACACATGCAAGTCAAAATTATTGTCATCTGATTTTTGTCTAATAACCAACAGGAAATGGTCAGTTCCTGGTCCTTGGACGTTGGTACCTTGAGGATAACTTAACTATAAAATACCCCGTACTTGAATAAGTATCACCTGTCTCCGTTGCGGAGGTAACCATCTTGTCAAAGCTTGCAACACTTCAAGAGAAACCCCGACTTGCGCAAACTTTTCTGGATCCCATCCGTCTTTTTCGACTGCTATGCCTATCAGACAGTCATACGCAGCAACAGTAAAGGCCAAAACAAACAATCTGCCAACTTACCAAATGTGGACAGACCAAATACAATCAAGTAAGCAGCCAAAGCAATATTCGACGAAGTCAACCATCACTGCAACCAGAGAGGTCAGCACTCAACAGACCTTCTCCCACTTGAAGCGAACTCTTTAAAAGACATCAAGAAACTACATCTGATTGGCAGTTAATATTTACGAAAATGCTTACCATATTACTTCTTCCATACTCCTAAGCGAAAATTACGAATCACATCAAAGAAGGACCAAATTCAAGAAATTCTATCCATCATGCGCAACGTCAAAACAAGAGACAATTTCATCAATCACTTCACAGAAAGGAATATCTCGGTCGACCTAACAAAAGCAGAGAGTGATCCAGACCGCTCAATCTTCTCAGAATAATTGCCACAATACTAATGGACATCAATGTAAATGGACTTATCAACAATAAAGAAGAACTACTCAACTGTACATACAATGATGACATCGATCTCATTGCAATCACGGAAACCCATCTTACCGCGGAAAGACATTTTTAATTAAATAACTTCACCACCTTTCGCAAAGACCGTAAACATCACATTTTTAAAACAGCTGGTGGCGTCGTTATCTAAGAAAGGACCATTTTCTTTTAGTTCTGATTCCTACAACTTCAAACTCTCCAACAAAACTACTCGCAATTAATGTCACCATCAAGAACACTGATATCATTATTGTCACTGTCTACAACCCGTCTGAATTAAAATTGGATATTAGCCAATCGAACAACTCCTCAACTACAGAAAACCTACCATCATCCTCGGCGACTTCAATGCTCACCACAAAAATCCAGGAGATAAAACCTCCAACACGGCAGGCATAGCTCTCAATATATTTGCCAATAAGCATAATCTCACTCTCATATCAGATGGACAGCCCACCAGAATCTCTACTTTATTAACATCTCCTGACACAATATTTACAACCCACAACATCATCAAACTTATTGACCATTACTACATCGGCGAAGACATTGGCAGTGACCATTTACCCCTTCACCTTGATCTTTCAACTAGTAATCACCACGTCAATTCCCCAACTTCACCGTCGAAAACATTTAATTTCGCTAAAACAGACTGGCATATTTCCACTAAAACCCTCAACGAACAGCTACCGAATCAAATCCTAGTACCTAATAATACATAGGAAATTACCATCCTAAACAACACAACCATCAAGGCATTCGAAAAAGCAATCGTATTTTCAACCCCCACTAGAACCATTAAATCAACCAAGGACAACCTCACCCTTCCAGATAACATATCGAAAATGATTAATAAAAATAGGATTCTCATCAAGCTTTTTCAACGTACTCACCAGCATCAAAACAAGACCCAAGCACAACACCTGAAACTCAAAATCAATGATTTAATCAAGTCCTTAAAACAACACCGCTGGGAAAAACTTTGTAATACACTGGAGCAACAAAAAGATATTAGATCCTTCTGGAAAAACTTTAAAACGATCACCGGTCAAAAAAACGCTCCAACATCCCTACGATTACAGTTAACAACACCGAATACCGAATGAACTGCAAAAAATGTAACATCCTTAAGGACTCTTTTCACGAGACACAAACTGATAGCCCGCACGATAACCAGACATTTAACAACACCGTAAACGACTTCATCGCTAATCAGACCTATCTTCACCACCACCGTCCCTTATCGAAGGAACTTTCACATGACCCCATCACCAAAGAAGAAATCACTTAAGCAATCAAGAAACTGAAGAATAATTTCCCAGGTGTAGACCGGATTCCGAATATCTCTC
>JAIGNY010003554.1:945000-1000000 GCA_020152595.1 Chiridota heheva
TATTCCGTGTGATAAAATTCTGAATTGTATTATGTTGCTAGCCAAAATTGTTTTTGTTTTTATTTAATTGCTACTATTAATTCTATACAAAGCAAGTTCGATGATAAATCCAGATATCGACATTTCTTTTCAATTAATTTCGTGCAGTGATTTTGTAAAATGATTAAGGATGAGATTATACGGACTTTATATACTGCTATAAAGCTATATCACATTTGCAATATTATGCATTATCTTATAACAATTTGCAGATTATTGTGAAAAAAACTGCTTGTTGATATGAAAGAGAACACTAGATTAAAAATAATCAAATCGTACCTGCAGAACTAGGACTACAAAAAACATCCAACAATACAGTTCTTTGGAATCCTTATGAAAGTACGCTAAGTCAGATTGGTATACACATGGACTATTGAGTCTTACAATCTGGAACTCTTCATGTGCTCATATCTAATAAATTTCAAAAAAGTGTGTACATACACTTACTCCTTTTTAATCCGGTGTTATGTACATTTATCAAATAAAAAACACGATTATTGAGAAGCAGGGGTGTAGGAAGCTTTCGAAAAGTGTGTGTGTGGGGAGGGGGAATAAGTGTTTTAAGCGGATGTGTCCCCCATCCTAATCTGTAGATAGAATAAGTGAGCCAAAAACAAAACAAAAAAGTAAAGAGGCGCTTCATTTTCAGAAAGGGGCACTTTTCCAATGGTGAAACATTCCCCCATTTATGGAATTGACAAAAGTCGCCAGTTGCCTACTATCACGACAGTTATTGAGGGGCACTTTTGTTTTTTTACCGAAAGGGGTGTATCCAGTTAAATTCTTAGAAGTTTTTTAGAGCATTTCTTTTTCACATCATACCTGAATATAATTTGTACAAATGGTCGTACTTTATAATTTTATTGGTTCAATGTATATGTTGCGAAGAAACATAATTGAATTGAATTTTTCGTAAAAGTCAGGAGGGATATGCCCCCAAGTGCTCGGGTTCATGCACCATTGCAAGAAACAAATTGCGACACTTTTAAAAGTAGTATTAGTATATAAAAAATACTGCAAAAATAAAATGTGATGACTGTTGCACTTCATCTTCAAAGAGAGAAGGGCAGTTAGGCCTGATCACTACTCTAGTAATACAGCTTTATAGTAAAAGTCGTAAGCTTCAAATAAAAGTTGATATGATACAGGAACAAAATAATACATTATAATAGAAGGGAGGGAAATAGGTGCCGAGTCCATAGATTGCCCGACTGAGATGCAGGAACTCTCATGTTGGAGTTTCACAAGATGCAACTGAATGATTTTTGAAAAAACCATGCAAGCAAAAAAGCATGCTGTTAAAGCAAAACACATAAAGCACATACTCCTCATTTAACTGTTGGGAGAAGTAGACAATGGCGTTTGTTGGCGCGCAGCGGGTCGTCCATCGAATTAGGGCGGTAAGTTGTGGTTCCGAAGCACGAGAGTCACCCATTGCTTGAATCTCTGAAAACCGTATGGATAGAAACGTCCGTAAGCGTATCGTCTCCATTCGCTATCTTTTACTTTCAAATAGCAGTGTTCCGCTTGAAGCTAAATGTATGACTTAGTATTTTCAATTCAGATTACAGAAGGTTGCATATAGCCTAACACAAAGCTTGAATCTCATCAAATAAGCTTTCCAGGTTTAACTGAAGCAAGAGGGTCGAAAGTTTAACGCCTAATAGTTACACATTTGAAAATGTATGAACTATAGTTTGCTCCTCAAATTTACTTTTGTTTATTGGACAGTTAGAAAAAAAACTAAGCACTGACAATATGACAAAACCGAATGCGCGATGTTAAGAGCAGTTTGTAGTTTTGGATTTCAAGCTGATCAAAAATCATTAATATTTGCGACCATTGTGTTAAATTCTATAATTATTTATGCTAAACCTAGTCAACAATTACATTGATCGTATAAAATTGCGATCAAATATTTGTCAAATATGTTTTTCTTTTTCAATGATTATGTTTTGTGAGATCCTTGGTTTCTTTTGACATCGAATCAAGCCTGATCGACAATCCTAACCTTTCTTTCCCGTATAGCTAATAAGATAGCAGTCCTAGTTAGGCAATATCATTTCCAAAATACCCGTGCACAGCATTTTGCTCCTCACAACAACAGCAACACTCTGTAATAACTCGTCCGACCTGAATGCCCAGGTACTTGCTCAGTGGAACACCAATTATAAGGTAACCCAGAGATTTGAGCATTTGTTTAGTGGGCTCTTCTTCTGGTATGTATGATAGATATATCACCGTGCCAGTCATGAATAATTGCTCAAGAAATATTTCAAAAGCGGCCGCCGCTGCATCCCGACCGATTCGAGATTTTCTTTTGTATTCTTTGCACAGATCACACATTCTATACACGAAATATAGAATTTCCAAGCCCACAATAATGCCAAGTCCAATCGCATTTTTAATCCATTGGCTATAGTTATTAAAATCCTCGAGAGCTTCGGCAAGAAATAAAATAATGAAATTAAGAACCACCGGTTTAATAACTAGCGCGATAAGCACGGTTTGCCAGATTGTAATCAGACTGAGAACTTGATAACTTTCGTGCACACCACTCTTGCAGTGTGTTGCAAAATGTTCGCAGTTGTTTTTGAAAAGCCTGTAATAACTATTATCTCCAATCCACAAAATCTTACACAGAGTTTGATACCACCGTTGGGAAGGGATGTTTTTGTACTTTTTCTGCAAAGCCTTTGCTCGGGCAATAACCAACTCCGCTGGATCGGCGTTGTCTGTCGTGTATTCAATTCTATACACCCTTCCACGTTCAATTAGTACTTCCTCTCCACTTCCATCGCTCTGCTGATTTTCCGCAGCACAGCAACAGCAGCATTTTTCTCCAAAGTCGTAACAAAAACGAGAGCACACTACCTCACTGGCTTTTTCCCTTTCTTTCAGACTTGGAACAACAGTAGCATTCTTCACTTTCACCGCCGATAGACCATGGGCTGGACTAAAATGAACAACCTTTACTTTGTATGTCTTACTGGCAGGATCCGTTATTACTTCCCTAACAATTGCATGATGCCAGTGACCAAACCGTCTTCTCCATGAGATATGATCCCCTGGCTTGAGTGGTCTGTCGGCTTCGCAAGCTACTCTCAGATTACTAAAAGAGGACCGCCCAAAAGCTGTACAACTACCCCGCTTGTATAGTTTAAAGTCGCCCGTGTTTGAGGTTAGATGATCAGCATCGCCTGGTGTAAATGAGTTCTGGAAACCCTCTATCAACCACTCCTTCCCGCATTTCTTTTGACTGCATCTATAGCCAATGAAACGATCTCCGAATCCTTCGTATTTCAAGAAGTCCTGTTCGTTTGCATTTCCACAAGGACATGGTGGAAGGGATGTGTGATCAGCAGTGCTCCCGTTGTTTGCCATGAGCTATATGGAGAAGAAAAGGTATAATTTTCAAATCGAAAACCAATTAAATATAATTAAAGGGAAAATCTTGTCTCAGTAAACTAATTCGTAAAAGTGCCACTTTTATATCTTTCACGTCACATCCGGTTGTGGATAATTTTAATTATAAGTGCGTACTGTACATTGCATTTGTGTGTATTACAGTGTGCTAGTCACTTCAGCGGCGGTAATTAATTGGTTATTGGTATTTGTGTATGACCAATCAGAAATGTAAATCTTTCTTATATTTTTGTCCATGTTAACACGATGACTGGCCTTTAAAGGCCATTTATCCTTTATAACGTTGAGGTAAATATATTTCATTTCGTGCGTTTCGATTGGTCGAACACAATGATCCAATGTACACTCATACTGATACGCCAATCAGAAATCGTTTGGAATAAAATGTGCGCCGCCACATTTTAATCAAGATGAATTACAAGATTAAAAAACCGATCAAATTCAATTCAATTACATCTAAGAACTTTTATGTACTGATGTAAGCAAAAATGTTTACATTATGAATTACAAAATGAACTATTTATACAATTTCTAGGTATTTTTTTTTTTTTTAGATTTCCGCCTTGTTTCAACCATGACAACGGGGGCATTATATCCCTGTATTTGGCTTCCTATTGACACACTGCATCTTATTGTCGCACGCTTCTTTTTGTCGCACGAATGGCAGTGTAGCTTACTTCTTGTTGTCACACGCTTCGTATTGTTGCACAAAATGTCATCGAATGTACTGTTTATTGTCACACGTGTGTGACAATAAGAACCTTCATTCGTAGGATAATAAGAAGCAAGTGTGACAAAAAGAACACATATTGGTGCAGAACACATATACTATTGAAAAATAAGAAATCCTAATTTAATCAATGCCGTTGTTGGGTAATAACCCCCTTCCCCCTAGTTCTACTATGACGACGGAGCTTTTTGAACAGGGGTGTCACAAATTGTAAAATAATGCCAATTCATTCAATGCCGTTGCTAAGTAGGCTTAATAATTAATACTGGGAGTTTCAGAAATTGCTGAATGAATACAATTATACTGAGATTGCCATCGGAAGCGCTGCTATTTTAGGTGTTTTGTTGGTAAAAAATCTTACATTTTCATACGTTTGTTTTAATCATATTTTCCCCATCCTTCTTCGCCATCCCTGCCCCTCCAATAGAATGAAAAATTCGCCTTCCTTTGCGCAGTTCCGTTCCTGAGGTATGTGACCCTTCTTAATAATAATCTTATACGACCTAACCCTTCAAAAACCTCCATTGTCGCAGTAGCTAAGGGGAGGGGGTATTACTCAACTACTGTAATGAATAAATTGGCATTAATTATTTTACAATATTTTGATTTTGATGTTACCTTATTGTCACACCATTTGTCCACCAATATGTATTCTTATTGTCACACTTGTTTCTTGTCCTACGAATGGAGGTTCGTATTGTCACACACGTTTGACAATAATAAGCACATTCGATGACATTTTGTATGACAATAAGAAGCGTGTGACATTAAGAAGCACCATTCGTGTAACATGATAAACTGTTAAGCGTACGAAAATAAGACGCAGTGTGTCAATACTGCAATATGAAGCCGCACAACCCTGCGATAGTGCTCAGGTGATAATGTATTGCGCGCAGACTGACGATTTTTTTAGGAGGGGTAATGATCAATTACATTTCATTCTTATGGGGGTTTTCATTCTTATTTGGTGGAGGTGGCGGTAATGGTGGAGGTGGCAGTGGAGGTGACGGTGGATGAGGCGGTGATGGTGAAGGTAGCGGTGGAGGTGGCGGTGGATGTGAAACTGGCGGTGGAGGTGGCGGTGGTGGAGGCGGTGGTGGAGGTGGTGGTGGTGGTGGTGGTGGAGGTGGTGGTGGTGGTGGTGGTGGTGGTGGTGGAGGTGGTGGTGGAGGTGGTGGTGGTGGTGGAGGTGGAGGTGGAGGTGGTGGTGGTGGAGGTGGTGGAGGTGGTGATGGAGGTGGTAGTGGTGGAGGTGGTGGTGGTGGTGGAGGTGGTAGCGGAGGTGGTGGTGGTGGTGGTGGAGGTGTTGGTGGTGGAGGTGGTGGTGGTGTGGTGGTGGTGGAGGTGGTGGAGGTGAGCCTCTGAGGGCGTGTGGCTGGAATTAGCCTCACAACAACGTTTATGTAGTCCTTCTTGATATATCGTCTCTTACCTGATGGTTGATCAGGCATTGGGATATTGCTTGCAGACACATAATCTCGCAAATCGTTCCCCTTCCATGTTCTTAATAGTCATTGTTATCTGTTTCATGTTTTGTATTCTATGTATATAGCTCTAATGGAGATTTATCATATACGATATATATATAATCTCTTTCTCTAAATGGATAACCAATGCACTACACTATAGGGTCAGTATGGCGTAAATAGTAGATAATTTTCAAAATGTTGATTCTCGAATATCCTATTAGAGCTATAGGCATGATAGATATAGACAATTATGCCTGCACATGCGTTATTGAAGAATTACAGTCAGTGGCTTATGAGGGCTAAAGCTAAATCTAACCTTTGCTCAAGAAGATCATAAGGAGAGTATTGCGCCCAACAATTATTTCAAATCAAACGTGGTGCAATGCCTGTTAAACCATACAAAATTTATGGCAAAAGTAAAACTAAGCGGTTTAGACTAATTTGCGTAAAATGTGATGATAGCAATTTTCATCAAAAATTCTGCGCTTTTATAAATTAATTAGAAACGCATGTACATTAATGCCTTAAATCTCAAACAACGCGATAGATTAAATTACACTGATGATAGCAAATTGTGTTTTAGCTACTGTAATAAACACAAAATGAAAGTAATAATTTTTTTTAAGCCACTTTATAGGTCAATCTACGGTCGCTTAATCACACTGTAACAATAAGATTTTGTTATAGGCACTTGATTAGCAATTAATCAGTTTCGGTTTCGTGTTTATGCAGGGAGATATGTCAACATATCCGGCCGTGTCCTGTATAATAAGAAATAGGCCTATTACAAGTTAACCGTCACAATACTCTAACAATGGTTTTGCACTCTAACACTGTTTTGTTGGTTTGTTTTGGGGTTTTTTTGGAGGGGGGTGGTTGGGGGTGGGGCGGGTAATGAGGAATGTGGGTCAAAACCTAGTAGTATATGTAAAATTGGGTGGGTAGTGTAAGATAATTGCAGCACACTTTAAGATCCTGATAATAAAAAAGGACACAAAAGTAATGGTATGTAACATGATTGCGCCGGTCAAGCCTAGCTGTAGCAACAGTGATGTCATCGTCGCTGATTTAGCGAGAAAACCGGCGATCAGAGTATTAAAATGTGTGTGTGTGGGGGGGGGGGATTCCAGAACCCGCAATTTACATACTACTTAATTTGTTATATGACCTGATGACTGCTATAGTAAATTGCATTGGCTGAAATTTAAAGAGTTAAGTTTTAAGAGGTTTATTAAAGTCGAAGTCTTACATCACAAATTTACCTGGTTCGCATCGAAATTTCTTTAAATTTTTGAAGATGCTTGGAAACTAAAACAGCTGCAGCGGCATTTCTGGAATTCAAAGACTGTTCTGCCCAATTTTATACTCATTTTAATATGGTATTCATCTCTCAGTCCAGAGAAATGTAATTAAATGGGCGTACACAGACAGACAGGAGCGTAGGAACCAGGCCAAGACCCTCAATAATTTTACTGGAAACAAGTACCGTTTTGCGCCCCCACCCTTAATAATGAAGGTCTGACAAATTAATTTTGAAGAGTTAGATTCCATTTACATCACTTCTTATTTCAAATGAAACATTTTATGGAAATTTCCTTTATGTTCATAGGCTACTGTATAAACGACCCTTTTCTAACTGTCTAATCCGTTCGAAGTACAAACGGTTGATGACGGCATAGCACTTCAATCATATATAAGGTGTAAGGCAGTTATAAGGTGTAAAGCAATCGAATTATGTAAGAAAAATTTCATTAAAATATATAATTTCAGTGATGGCGTCTCGTCTATAAATGTCTATATTTGTTCATCAAATTTGATTTGCTATTTAGTTTGTGACTAATACTTCAAAAAGTCAAACATAAGAAGACCACTTTTATACCCTGCAAGTAGTCTAGCATTTTATTCTCATTTGCCCGTTTTTCGTAAACGCTATAGTCTGATAGTGAAAATATCAAAAAGGGAAATTCTAAAGTAAGCCCTGTGCTAGTAACAAAGAGGTTTTGAAAGATCAACAAACACGATTCAGAATTTAAAACGTCATTGTTTTCAGGACAATGTCCGGTTATGCATACACCAGTATAGGCACAATGGCAATAATATTTAAAACTAAAATAAAAGTCTTGAATAAACGAACCAATCAACTTCTCATCCTCAGGACAATACAATGTTTTTTTAAAGGTTTATGAATGTGTTAATAGGTAAAAGCAATGATAGCTGAATTTCTATTCCAAAATCGTTTAAAATCTTTCTTAGTAGCAAACGATAGCCTATCATCAAAATCGATTCAAAAATCACCATTGAAACCTCAGGCATCAATCATGTCAATATACACATTTTGCAGTTTTGAACGCAAATTCCGTGCGACTTCTTACAATTTAACACGGCGTCCTTGATATCTTGCTCTACAACAAAATTATTCCTTGAAGTGGTGCTGAAAATTCTGACCATAAGGCTTTATTTTCCATTGCCTAATCAAATTTCTAGCAGGTTTAAGCTCACCATTCATATTCTGTGAATGAGATTTAGGATTTTGCTTAACTTACATAAAAACTTTGAGCTGTCCAAACAGCGAAGTCGGAACCACGGGAGTAATCAAAGGGGAGCCACTGCTCCCTTACCCTAGGGTAACTTGGGGAGAAGGGAGAGGACAGGAGGTGCCCTTTTGGAAGTTGGGGCGGACGGGGGCAGAAGGTGACCTGCTGAAGTCTTACTGGGACAGGCGGTGCCCTTTTGAAAGTTATATGAAATTATTCTAGGTCATTCTCAAGTTGAAGCTTGAAAACACTCACTCACAAATTCTACATATTAAATTGTTACATACATTCAGTACTTCATTGACACAATTAAAGCATGTCACTTGCATGGGGCCCGACACCAAGGACCGTTGTGGGAGGGGCGTGGCCCGCAATAATTTTCTAGGTGGTAATTTTCAAAAGTAGGCCTTTGCACATTCGCCTGATGGGCAATTACCAACATTGGTCCTGGCTCCCGAATCCCCAACTCATGCGTATGCGGGATTCGCCGACCAAAAGTAGAGGAAAAAGTCAAAAGTTTGTGCGGGGGGAGTGGGATGGGGAGGGGTGAGGAGGATCAGAAAATATTAAATATACAAATATCAAGATACAAAATAATTACCATATAAAAGTTTGCATTTGGAAAAAAAGTGGGGATGGGCAAGTGACCCCCAAGCTTGCTTCCCCAAATCCTCCCTATACTCAAGCTATCGGGGACCAGGGGCACGTTCTCCCACTTTTTCAAAAACTACCAAAAGTGCCCACTTTTTGAAAATGAGATTTCCCCCCCCCGGCCCCTAATTACTGTCAACAAATGCCCTCGCTTGCTTTTCTATCTTCTGACCCTTGTCCCGCGAGTTGCTTCCGACACCCCCTATGTCCAATCGCTAATACATCACAAATTTAGCATAAGTAAAAAGAAACATTGATCAAGCTTTCATCAGGCCATAACTCAAAATCTGATCTACTCAGATTTTAACACTCTTTAAACGTTTTGCCGTTTCATGTCTATATGCCTTATAATGCATTTGATTGTTGACCGACCGACATTTTATATCATAACTGCATGTTCCTGTTTCCGTGCAGTATGAAAATGTAACGGAATATACCATACCTCAAAAACAATTTTAATACTTCCGCTATTTGAATTACTTCAGAAAAGTTAAGTTTTAGTACAGTACAGCATGATTGTTAAAAATCGTCACAATTTATGGGGTAGGACACAATGAGACAAAAATAATAAAGATTAATTCAAGTAACAAGTGACTTCCAAGTGGGGGTCTAGACTCTAGACCCTTCAGCCCCTTGTGCCCCCACTTTTTCGACCTTAATATCGAAGCCCCGGTCAGCTTAACCACATTTTGTACTCTAGTCACGCTATTGTCCGTCTGTAAGCTATACCCCCTCCCCATCGGCAGATCGGGTAAACCCTAGGTGGTAACACGCATGGCGAGGGCCAAATCAGCAGTTACCAACCATTGACCATTAGCCAAATATCTTACAAGATTTTTTCTTTGAAATCAAAGCAATCTGTTTATGAAACCAGACTTTTGATTGAATGGACTACAATCGTGGCCACAAGTAGTTGGGACAAATCCCATGCTCCTTCTATCAAGTCGTAATTTCCTTGCCTTCATGCATAGGGGAAGGGGCGCTTTGCCGTTGGTGTTTTCAGTTATTTTGTCCGCCACTTTTGATCACGGTTGTAGCTATTGACGAATGTTAGTATGCGAAGTTTCATTTTACACCCAAAACAGGTCATGACAGGAAAAATAACTAGAAAATGGTTACACAAATCGTGACCACTGTGTTCTTGGGCGTGCCATACCACGGAAATGCAATGGTTTTCTCGCAATGCCAATGTCGTTTACATTATAAAAGGAATTATCAATTCAAGACAAATGTAACTTGCTTAATAAGAAGTCACTACGATAAGGATTTTAATTTCTGTGCCAACTTACGAATCGCAAGCCTCCTTTAACAAATCTTGTGATAAATGGGAAAGGGAGGATACACCCTTACATTTGATGTAGGTAGTAGAATAATCATAGATTGCAGGTCAAGTGATTTGTATCTTATATTTAAGTAACTATTTACTGAAGTTACTAGCGCTATACAATCTAAATTCGAATAGAAGGATCATACAATTCTCTCGCCGCTTGTATGAAAATCAGTCTAAATATTCATTTAAAAACATTTGAAAACTTTATTTTATGCCTCAATACTTTTGATTTATGAAGTTCATCTCATTTGTTTCTTCACCCTTTGTAAATTCTAGTTTTACTGTTATGTAATTTAAACTCACGTTTGTAAGTTTATGCAACTGGGTATATCGCGAAATTGCTGTAAGCCGCAGTAAACTTTTATTTAAGCTGAATGTAGTAGCTGCGTTCTACTGCACTAGCCATGCACGGTATAGCGGTACCGCGTACCGTATATTGTGGCAATTTTGCACTGGTCTGAATATAGTTTTGAAAATGGTAGTCGCACTGTCGAGTCGTTTAATGTTATGTTACAACAAAATGTTGTAATCCGACGTTCAAATACTCTCACAAAATGTCATTCACGTCCTAAAATAAAGTGCTATTATCGTACATCAGATTCGACTGTATTATTGATAGCAAACTCGAGATATTCTTGACCAATGAATGCAGTCACATGACTTAATCCTTCGCAAGATCACAATATGTTCTCAGGAACTCAGTTCCCAAGAACATAATTAAAACAATATGCTTATCTTCAATATAATCACGCAGCGAGAACTGGGAGCATATGACCCGCAGGCACGGAGAGATGAGCACAAGAGGACAATTCACCAATGCACATGAAAGGAGGCCTTAATAGGCCATAACGCAACTGTATGCCAAATTCCGAATTATCACGCAAGGTCCGATCAACTTCCTGGTCCGAGTGACAAACTCAGTTAACAGTCAGCAGAACCGAAGACCATGCATTCGGAACGTGCCCACCGCCAGCTTTCCGTACTTAAAAAAATAAATGATACGAAACAATAAGCAAAATACGAAGCATATTATTCACTTCTGATATTGAGGCTGAAATAAAGGTCATTCCCCCGCCCTCAAGAAGAACAAACTATTGAAGACGCCCCCGCCCATGCTGCTACATCTCTGACTAAGAGTCTAGTTTCTACCGTGCCAAAAAAAAACAAAAACAAAAAAACAGAGCAGGCCTAAGGCGAAAAATATTCTTGTAAGCTTAAAGTTTCAACAAACAAACAACGCTGTATTTCCTGTTAATAACTGAAACTCCAACATACCTGTAATCACGTTCGTCAAATGAATTTTGCGAATATGTTTGCGAATATACACAGAAGATCGTTGTTACGGTTATTATTATGTTCCCCTCAGCCGAGTGTAATTCACGTGAGACTTTCCTGTATCATAATGTCAAAGCTCGGACTTGTCAATTACTTTAGCTCAAGTATCTATTCCATGGTTCCCAAGTAATATTTTTTTTTTTTTAAGGTCAATGTTAAAATAGCTTTGGTGCGTATCTCGTATAATGTAGGTCCCGTACAACAGTACAAGTTTAAACTCTCTTGATATTAATGTAGCTAAATCGAAATAGCTTATTCATAACAGGAAGCTATGCCAGTAAATCTAAAAATACATTTCGTACTCTCACTACCGTTCTGTTTTGCACGTGACATACTTCCCATGGATCATTGAGTTTTGTAAAATGGCACTTCTATTGTCGACAAAACAAAAGTAAAAAAATGAAGGTTTTTGCTTTCGCAGAAAACAAAACCATTTTCACCTCAAATGGCACGTTCTCTCGGGAATTATGGCGAGTAAAAATAACGCGCATAATTTTGGAAGGAAACAAACAATATATTGTGCCTTAAAAATCCATAGGCTTTGATCTGAGCTCTGGTATGCATTTTATATATTCTTTGAGTAGATATTGATGAAACACAATGTTCCCCAGACAAATGAACATAGCAAATATATCATGATCCCCATTACACTCATTTTGAAGTGATAATGGTCACAACAGTCCTATCCTTTGTAAGTGATATAAACACAAGCACTTCAACAGACCTGCTGCTACAACACCATTATATATATATATATATATATATATATATATATATATATATATATATATATATATATATATATATATATATATATATATATATATATATATATATATATATATATATATATATATATATATATATATATATATATATATATATATATATATATATATATATATATATATATATATATATATATATATATATATATATATATATATATATATATATATATATATATATATATATATATATATATATATATATATATATATATATATATATATATATATATATATTTGGGAGGAGGGGGGGGGGGGACTAATTGCATTTCTATTTCCATTCTCCATTACAAATCTAAGATATTCATATTCAAAAATTAACCTCATACATCAAGAAAATGAACTTCATCCGACTGTCTGAATAAAAGCTTCATGAATAACTTTGATGTCATACAGTGTCATCAGGCCATTTTCCAGCTTGTTCAGGGCCGTAATCATCAGGAGACAGGGGTCTTGTCTCCCCTCCCCCCACCCCTACCCCATTCCGCACATTCCGGCACAATTTGAAAGAAATGCCTAAGTCGTTGAAAGACATCGTTCCCAATGTTGTGGAGGGGAAATGTGGACGCACGTCCCCTTCTACTTTATGAAGGAGAATTAAAGCCCCTCAGCATGCTACATGTGTGACAGTGAACTACAGTACAGAATGGTCCTAGAGGATCCTTGAGAGACCCCATTAGTGTGATAGGTAGGGGTGGGAAATATTTTACTTTCGTGGACCTTTGAAAAGGTTTCTGTAAATATACTGCAATATTCGAAACAACAATTACAAAACAGAATGCTTTCCTCAACAGAAAATATCAACTTAGTTGCTTTAAAAGAATTGTTAGTTTGTGTGTATATCTTATTTACTGAACATAATCAGATAATTATAGTCAAACAAACATATAAAATGTATTTTTCCTTTCTTTTTATCGCCTCTTTTTCTTACTGGACACCCGAAAACATTTCTGGGACCGTGGTGCCGTGGTCTGCTATATTTTCACCCTTGGTGCTATAGGGACATTATCCCACTCCCAACTATTATGCACAAGGATAGGAACGGGGGAGGAGCCACTGGAGGACATCTTCCCACTTTTTCACAAAATGGAAAAAATGCCAACCTTGCAAGTAAAAAGTGCCCCTCTTACTGTCCTACAAGAAGAAAGTGCTCCTTTTGCAAGTAAAAGTGCCCCTCTTAAAAATAAAAAGTGCCCTTTTGGAAACATTCCTTTTGAAAATAATATTGAAAACATTCCCATGGATTACTGATTATGATGCAGGAACTTATGCAAAATGGCTCCATTATTTTAGAATATTAAAGAATTAGGGCGGATCCCTGTGCACCTGCAGCGCGCCCGTTAACAGGTTAAAATGTCAGAAAATCTGCACAAATTGTGTTAACCTTCACATTTCTTAATTGCTTTTCAAAACTTTCTAAGAAGTGGGCAAAGCTTGAAAATTTTGCCTTGGAGGGGGGGGGGGGGGGGTGATGGGCGGTCTAGGACCAATTAGCGCCACTTCTAATTGATATTTATGGATTCGCCTCTAAGTCAGTAAGTGCCCCTGCAAAGTCGTACAGTTAACGGACAGTTGAATGTCCCCATAACATAATGTAAATATGATTGCACCAATTTGAAACAGAAACCTGTTAAATTAATCTAACGTGAAATGTAACGTAAAATAAAATAAAAAGCACGAATTACTATGTATTAATCATAATGTTATTCAGTTTATATAGTATACAATTCAAAAATCAGTTTCAAAACCACACTTTGTGGGTCATCAAACAATCTGACAATGCTTATAGGCAATCATACTGTCCATGTCTGGACTACTAAGCTGGCCTTTGGACTCCTAGATCACTCTAAAATACATTCACATTTAATGTAACAAAATTGTTACACTTTAATTTATCAGTTCAATAAATGCTTTATTAGGTCTATAGACACAATAAGAGATGAAGGAAAGAATTATCAAATTTCAAATATCTATTAGAAAAAAGAAAAAAAAAACCTGATAGTTTTCGTAGGTAAGCAAATTTAGTATTTTACATCCCTTTCCCAACAGCTAATATAGTAATTTCCACGGCTGTTTGACATATTAGTTGTGAAGCACTGATGGTGAAGACCAAAATTTTTAAAATTGTTTTGAATAAAGAAAATCATGAAAAACTTGCTTTCCAACTCAAACGTTTTACAAAGCTGTGAACGGACCAATTTACATGCCAATATTGTGCCCCGACATTGCTACTCGCAGCGTCCTCACTCAATATTTCTTACATAACATACACGTATCCGCTTAAACCATTCCCGAAATAAACTTCGTACGTACAGTGTAGGTATGTATATTTGTATAAGAGAGAGAGAGTTGAACACACAATTACAATGACGGGGTCGTCGCCTGCGTATTCGGTTATGATAGTACAAATGCTATCACGAAACGCTTAATACGACCCGGACGAGAACAAAGGTACGACGTACGGACAGACATAACATCGACAACCAAGTCAATGTCCACGGCCTTTGATAACCAGTTGTGGTGCACTGGCGTGTCTACCCACCCCAGGATTGAACCCGGGGCCTCGTGGTCTGTAGACAGGTATGATAACCGCTACACCACAGTAGGTAGATATATTTGTATAATGTATATATGGAGTGTAAGGGTAGTGATGCGTAAATTTCCGGTGGCCTTGAGATGTTCGATTTTCTTACATGCTGACATGTGGAAAAACCAAACATCGTTGATGTAAGGGCGCGAATCTTACATGAGGATTTTGTTGTTAATGTCATGATTTCACTTCTGTAAATCAAACTCATTTTGCCTGTAGGTGTCAACATTTCTTTACATGACTTTTATTTTCCACCCTTTATTCACTTTCGCCAAGTTTAAAGTATAAAAACCTGCCCACTAAGCTAAAAATACGAAGGTTGTATTGAATATTTTATAGCTGCACTTCTGTAACTCAAACTAATGTTGCTCTAGGTGTCAGTATTTCTTTACATGATTTTTATTTACCATGATACTTAATTAACTTTGGTCAAGTTTTAAAGGTATGTGGACAGGTAGCAACCACTTTGCATAAATCAATAAAAATACCCTTCACAAACACTCACCATGAACACTTTCTTACAAAATCGATCCCAAAATTACGCATTGTTTTTATTGGGTTTTTTCGTGACGTACGCCGATGTGATAGTAGATGGCTACGGCTTAATTGTCTGGGGGCCCAAATTTCCTAGGAAATAAAGAGCCGGGGGCCAAAATTTACTTTTACACCGGACGTAAGCTGATAAGAGTAGGACTACTGTCACATCACGTAATCCACTCCGATTGAATGACACACAATGGTACTGCACGATAACCTGTAGAAATTCTCCATTAACTTTCTTTTATCCTTTCCCCAATCGTTTACTTACTCAATAATAAATGAAGTATAACTTTCTAAATTTACGTTTATTGGTATCATTTTTGTACAATCATTTATGCGGATTCTAAATTTTGTTCCAAAAATGGTATACACAACACTAATCTTAAGTGAAAGTTACAGTATACCATATAGCAATACTTACAGTGTAATGAGTAGAGTTGGCCGATAATAAAGTAGTATACCAAAGGCTGGTTCTGGGCCACTTTTTATGTCGTTTTTGCGTCGTTTTTGTTTTCACTGGTTCTGGGCCACTTTTTATGTCGTTTTTGTTTTCACTATTTGGGCTGGGTTCTGGCGCACTTTTACGTTGTTTTTATTTATTTTTTATTTCACTAAGCGGACTGGGGTTCTGACGTACTTTTTATATCGTTTTTGTTTTCTAATTGCGCTGGGCCACCCCCGTATCTTGAAAATTTATGGCAGAAAAATATATATTTTTTAAATTTATTTATTATTTTGTTTTTGTATGTTTAATTCCTGTAGTTGTAGCCAAAGGCCATAGTTGTGGGTGATCCACTCACAACCCAGCGCTTGGTATCGAGAGGTAACAAGGAAATTGTATTCCTTCGCATGCTATATATAATGTGGTGTTCGCTTCTCAAAAGATTCATACCATGACGAAATGTCTTGCTGTCATATAGTGCTTCTTTGTACTGCTGATATCGTATATATATATATATATATATATATATATATATATATATATATATATATATATATATATATATATATATATATATATATATATATATATATATATATATATATATATATATATATATATATATATATATATATATATATATATATATATATATATATATATATATATATATATATATATATATATATATATATATATATATATATATATATATATATATATATATATATATATATAGATATATATATATATATAGATAGATTGAGATGGTGTGAAATGTGTATGCAGTTCTCCACTGGAACATTTGAATAATGAATGAGATGGTGAGAGAAAAATCATATGCCCTCATATATATATATATATATATATATATATATATATATATATATATATATATATATATATATATATATATATATATATATATATATATATATATATATATATATATATATATAGATATATATATATATATATATATATATATATATATATATATATATATATATATATATTTATATATATATATATATATATTTATATATGCATATATTATATGATATTATATATATATATCATGACGCCTTCAATATGGAGGCGGATCTCGCAGAAAGCTTAACTTGAGGCTCCACCCAGTGCTTTGAAAATAGCCTGCTGTGCCTCCTGCCGCCCAATTGTTTCCCATATTCCAGAAGCTGTTTTTTTTCATCCTCACCCAAATTAATCTTTTACCAGCTCGGGCCTTCTCTTTTAAGCGACCGTCTAAAATCACGAAGCAGAAACGTTCCCATCTTCGATGGCTTTACTGACAAGATCTACGATGCTGTTAAGCTTAGAAGAAGCAATTGTTGCAATCTGACGATGCTTCGCAACTTTCTTATCCATCCGTGTTCTTAAATAATTACAGAGTACACTACCAACACCACATACAGCAGCAAGCACCTTCGATAGCAATTGCTACTGGTACAACAACAATCGTAGTCAAAACACCTATTCCAGCTGCACAAAGTCCCATGGTTGTTAGTATAAGCACTGTGTCTACTGCTTTAAACCCATTGGAGACCCGTGTGTAATTGTGGCTTAGACCTTTTCGAGTGGAAATCTCAGCTTCAAGGTAACTTTTTAGTTGTGTCATATGTTGTAAGCGGAAATTGCTGGCTCCCTCAGCCCCTTCTCAGGAGGAGCTGGTGGTAATGTTGGATACATGCTGTCAACAACCTTCATAGCTATTTCAATCGTAACGTTTCTTCAATTGATAAATTATTATTATGTATGAGTTGCCCATAGCCATCACGCACCTCTAAGGTGATTGTGTTCAACACATCCCCAGCAAGAGGATGCATCATGGGGTGTGAATATGTTACGTGAGTAGTTTCTCCTACTTCTTCATTTTTGCCAGTCTATTGCTAGGACGTCCCTCAACAAAGTTTCGAGTGACATCTAATTCCAGAAGGTGAATTTATATAGAAATATCTCTTAAAAGGGAAGCACGTGATCACTCCTATATACACATGCACCATCCATTCATCCGTGAAATTCATTCCCAAGAAATATAAAAAGTTACTGCTGAATTTGACTTTGCAAATAGCCGGTATGACTAATTTGATTTGTGTTTTGTTCTAAGAACATGCCTCCTCTTTTCTATCTCCCTATCAACTCTGTTCTTGAGTGTATTGAATGTATAGAAGCCTGGTTCAATGGTTACTCTTTTAATTCGCTTACCCTCTGAACGTCTAATGTCTAAAATTCACGCTCCTGCAGGTTGTACCAACCGTTTGTGAAGAACACATATGTGATACCTACCTCTTTTACTTGAAGAGGGGCTTCTAGGTTTCTTGGTTTTCCGGTGACTAGATATGTGCTGTAATACATCGATTATTTTAATAGCAATGCAACTTTAATGGGGAGATTGTGGTTATTGAAAGGTTTACCATTGGTTCGTACCTCTAACTGTCTAAGGTGATGGTATTCAGCACATCCTTTACAAGTCAATGCATTCTTGGATGACTATACCGTATATGAGTCATTCGGCCTATACCAGTCTTATTCACAAGAAATTTACCAAGTCTATCCGTGGGATGTCCATCAACAAGGTTATGCGAAACATCTAACTCCCGGAGGAACGATCCATCATAAGAGGAGGTACACGATCGCTCCTATACACACCTCCTGGGTTCATTGCCAGATTTTCATCAGTAAGTTTGAATCCCAATAGCTCTAAGAGATTTCTATTTGAGAGAAGCGCAACCCCATCTGGCACACTTATACGGTTCAGTGAGATAGCCGGCTTGAAATCAATACCTCCACACCATCTCGGATTATCCCTTTATCTAATATTCTTTTAATCATATTTAAATCATTTATACAGGCCTGCCTCAATCTTCGTTATCCTGGTCTTTCCATGAGCAAATACTAGAACATCCATTCTCCCATCCTTATCAAGATTATACCAACCGCTGGTAAAGCACACATCACTGATTCCTACTTCGCTTACCTGGAGCGGGAATTGTAGGTTGGTGGGTTCTCCGGTGACGATATGCGTACTGTAAAACATCGTAATATTAAAGATCATATGATATCTTCAATTAGATTCTCTGGATACCCATGCGATAAGTTCACCACCCACTGCAAGCACAAGTGCCCACAAGTGACTCCACACCTTTGTGAATATGTTACCAAATAGATTGAAAAGCAAAGAAAGGGCACCACCAATGATGCCCGGTAGAGCTGGACCGAGCCATTTACCAAAACGTTTCATCACCCGACCCAGTACTTTGACAATATTATCCTTCACTGGCGGCGTCGACTGTGGTGTTGGCACGGGAACTCCTTCCAGCCCAAGTGCCAGTATGATAGTGGATATTATAAACCCTAATGCGGTCAGAATGGAAGCAATCGTCACACCTTGCTCTCGAAACAACTTAACCAATTTTTCTCGCAGAGAAAGGTCGCTATATACAAGCTCTTACGCACAAGGTCACGTATCTGCCGTAGGTGAGACTTCAGATCACCACGAAGTGTGTCTATGCTAGTCTGTAGAGCGTCTTGCCTATCTTCCAGCTGTTCAATCTCTCTGCGTACACTTGTCTTTTCGTCTTCATCGCTTGCCACTTAAAGTTGTTGTTCAGTTTCCATAAGCTTGCTTTCTTGAGCTGATAATGTACCTCGTATAGTTCTGATACTTGTAAGCTGCTTGTTGAGTCCCATGAGTTCCCGTAGGGGTAATGGGGGAACATCAGCCTGAACAGCTACATCTATTTTTTCTATTAATTATTTGATATCATCCAACAGCGCAATTATATCGGGATCTGTGCCATCAAGGATGTTAGACGCCGTATTCTCTATTTCGGTAGCAGCATTTTGTCTAGAATTATCACCAAATGCTTTCCTGATTACCGCCACCCCTCCTCCTTGTTTCTTGATTGACGATACAGTGATCCATTTACCAGTCCGAAGGGTGTTGAGACGGATATCACTACCCCTGTGTGTAAGATACAAATTATGCTCTGAATCCAACTTAAATTGTTAAATAGGTCATACTTTGATTTACCAGCAATTTTCATATCAGCGTAAATTTGTCTACGAGCTTAATCTTGTCAACTTCACGTTGTTGTTCTGTTTTAAACAGATCAAACCCATCTACGTTGGTTTCAGCCGCAGTGGGTATATCGGGAAGGTCAAAACCATCCAAGTACGGGTCATCAATCAGATCATCAGCTAGGTCATCCCTTCAACCAAAATCATCCATTGGTATATCCTCCATTGTTATTATATCATAGATTTTAACTTCAATTTAACAAGAAATAAGCAGATCCATTCCAATCGTAGCAATTGTAATAAAAGCCAACTCTCAGTTGTGCTGTTGAGAGGATGGTGAATAGAAGTCTTCTAGGCGAGGCTTCGAATCTAGTCGAATAGAGTCTGCACATGAACCTAATTTAAAATCTCATTGCGTCATCTACATTTCTGAAGGTCTGTACAGTACGTCTTTCTGCCATAAGTCTTTGATTCATCATGTTCAGCTTCTCTTGCCTATCACGAGCCCATTCAATTTGAGCTGCCTGCTCAATCACGGCTTTATCATGACGCGCACGTTCTTCCTGTGCAGCAGGGTCTTTGGCAGGCTGACTAAATACAAAGTTTGAACCTGAAAATGTTAGGGCGTTTACTAAAGCTCCACCAACAAGCATGACAATCGTAGCCATCATCTATCAGACACATATATTTAATTGGGTGGTGTAGTAATGATTTTATCAGGAATGATACCTTGGGAAACTAACCACTCACAAGTCATAGTAGCTGCTGTAAAATTCAATGTAAGGAGTGTACATCGCGAGGTTTCATCCCTAATGAGGGTGGTGGCTTCAAGCTCTTCATAACAGCACTTCCTAGGACTGCATAGCCCGTGGCTAATAAAGCTATTGTTCCACCTTAGTACAAGGAATTGATCACTTGGTTAGGTTGCGTCATTGTCTATTATATATAGCCATCTGCAGTTATGTTCAATTGGTTTTCAGGCATTGGGGACTAGGTGTGGGGGGGACTAAGTGTATGACGATTTTGAGCTAAAACGACAGCAGCAGAATCAACTACGACAGTGGCAGCAGCTAGTACATCCCACCAAATATCCCAAGAAGCCCTAGGTGGATCTGTCTCTGCAGCGGGTAGCCGCTGGGGTTTCTTTATCTTCCGAAGTTCCCCTTCAAAGTGCTCGGTCTCTTCGAATGCGGGATATCCATCGTTATCTGACGTTTTGCCTTGAGTGTCTCCGCAGCACATTTCCGGCTTCCACCCTCTTGGGATTTTTCAACCTCTGTATTTCCATTGTTTATATCATTTGCTTTTGTATATTCAATATGGCGCCCAGTTGTAAGAACCATACTTACTGGTGCTACCCCCATTTATGAAATAGTCTGCAACTAACACTTCTTAATGCAGTGTTTATAAAAGGATCTTCTCCAAGGTCTGTAGCAAGGGTCTGCTCACTATCAATGTTAAATATACTGGCTGCTGCACGTGCATATAAATTTATTGTTGTTTTCCCAAGCTTGTAGTCATTTTATCACCAAGACGGGCCTCATATACAGCATGTAATCGTTCCACATCTGCACCCGACATCTCTTGAAGCTGTTGAGATGAAATATGCTTCCCTAAATAGTCCATGGACATGCCTCCATGGATAACGACAGCTAGCTGCTTGCGGTGGTTATCTTGTGATGGCTCTTGCGATAACTCACCTAGTGATTATATAAGACTATCGATAGTCATTATCACTCTACGAACACACAATACAATGGGATAAATATACCACGGGTGTAGTGCAAGTATGATTATTATTAATGCTGTGTTCAACATGGTGTTATCGCTGGACATTACTTAACTATTACTAAGCATTACTTAACTGTTACTAAGCATTACTTAACTATTACTGAGCATTACTGAACTATTACTAAGCATTACTGAGCGTTACTGAACTATTACTTAGCATTACTGAGCATTACTGAACTATTACTAAGCATTACTGAACTATTACTAAACATTACTGAACTATTACTAAGCATTACTGAACTAGTACTAGGCATTACTGAACTATTACTAAGCATTACTGAGCTATTACTAAGCATTACTGTACTATTACTAAGCATTACTGAACATTAATTAACTATTACTACTGAGCATTACTGAACGATTACTAAGCATTACTTAATTATTACTAAGCATTACTTAACAATTACTAAGCATTACTTAACTAGTACTAAGCATTACTGAACTATTAGTAGGCATTACTGAATTATTACTAAGCATTACTGAACTATTGCTAAGCATTACTGAACTATTACTAAGTATTACTGAACTATTACTAAGCATTACTGCACTATTTCTAAGCATTATTGAGCATTACTGAATTATTACTAAGCATTACTGAACGATTACTAAGCATTACTGAACTATTACTAAGCATTACTGCACTATTACTAAGCATTATTGAGCATTACTAAATTATTACTAAGCATTACTGAACGATTATTAAGCATTACTGAACTATTACTAAGCATTACTGAACTATTACTGAGCATTACTTAACTATTACTAAGCATTACTTAAGTATTACTAAGCATTATTTAACTATTACTAAGCATTACTTAACTATTATTAAGCATTACTTAGCTATTACTAAGCATTACTTAACTATTACTAAGCATTCCTTAACTATTACTAAGCATTGCTTACTCAATTGTGTACTCAAAAGGTGGTCCACTTTTTATTACAAGTTTAGCATACTTTGTACTTGATAGCTTATCACGGATTTCTTGCCACTTTTCTTGTGGAATGCCACTCTTTTCTCTCATAACTATATCAAAGCAATTAGCTGACTTTAAAGTGGAATAAAGCAATCCACTCAGTCTGTTTGCGTACATCAGTAACAACCGAGTTCCATTTTTGAGCTAACACCTATAGCGAGTGCTGATGATGTCTACCTGAAAAAGCTAAATTTGATAATGCTCTCCTCTTTTTTTACAAGGTCACTTTCTGCAGAACAATCATCGACTATGCAATGAGTAGTATACCTTGGTAGAGCTTGCTTATGATTTCAAGGAATTTTTGCAATTTATCTTCAAAGGGATCTAGAAAGAAGACATTGCAGTCGTCAGAAACGGACTCGCGTTGTAAGTATGTTTGATTGTATGACCAGGTGGGGCATAATATGAAAATTCTTGTAAATGCACCTGAATAGCTGATTTATGATATGTTCAACACATACTGCGTCTAAAACAGAGCCTGTTTTACCGCATATAATCGCACTCTGTGGAGATCTCTTGGTAAGTCCATGTTTTATATAGTTTTTACATCTAACTCCACATTCTGGCTAGGCGACCGTTCTTGATAACCAGTTGTTTATCTGAGAGGACGAAGTAGTACATATTCACTGTACCTCCATCTGCAGGAATGCGGGTGATTTTCAGAGTCACGCCTACACTGCCGTTACCCAGCTTGCGGCCTTTACCATGTAGAGCATCAGCATTGGTGCTCCGCAGATCAAAAACAAGTGGTAGTGTTTTGGAGATCTCCTTAGCAACTAAGCCTACCTCGGGGTTGAGGCCCTCGCCCATGGACAATCTACCTGAGCCGAATACCTTCTTAGCCTCGTCTCAGTGCTGGTATGAAAGAACGCCTTGGGCTTATAACTGGTTAGGAACACAATGGTTACACTGAACTTAGTAATATCGGGGTTCATAAAAGTTTCAGGTTTTCGTGCAAATCCACCATCATCAACTGGTTTGACGAACAACAGGACAACACTGCTGGTACTGTGTTGAGGCAAATTCAAATGGATAGTCCACACATAGCTAGTGAGGTCTAGCATTTCTCTTCGGTGCCTCTGTATAGTTTATCGGGTGCTCATTCAACATTTTATTTCGGATCTCTGCTGCAAGGCTCGCTTGATTCACAACATCAAATTCCAGAGTCAAGTTCTTCAGAGTGTAGGAAGCGTTGGTGTCATCGCTTGCAATGATTACCTTCTCGTTAGGTGCAAAGTATATGATGTATTCAAACCAAGCATGCAGACCTAATGGGTGAAATGGGGACGTGGCCACTCAAGAGACTAAAATCTAATGGCATAGCAAATTTATTGCCAAAAGCTTTAGCAATCGCGTTGTCGGCCTTATTATTATTAGCTTTATCACCAGCACCTACACGAATTTTCAGACAATTTTCTCTGTTTATGCTCTGGTAGTCGCCGTTAATTCAGTCTTGTGCTAAAGAATTATCCTCCTTGATGGCCCATCAGGTCAAAGAGGAAATCATTTTAAAAAGGACTACATAAATGTCATCATCTCTCATATAAGTATATGCCAGCCCGCAGACCGGTTCCTGCTCCTAGAGCACCGAGACCTGTTCCTGCACCGAGACCTGTTCCTGCACCGAGACCTGTTCCTGTACCGAGAACACCAAGACCTGTGCCTGCTCCAAGGTTCAAACGGGTCCCTGTGACATTTTGCAATTACCTCCGCAGTTGGCAGATGAATATCGCAGATGAGTACCGATTGGGTGCTCACCCACTTAACCCTGTTAGATGATGTTCTCCCCGCAATTCACCGGAAGGTAGCAGAAGAGGTTGGAGCCCTTCGAGGGTTAAAATTCCAGTTAGCACTCAGGGTGGGGCTGAGAAGGATAATGGCGATGAAGAAACATAATTCACAAATCCAGTATTTTGCAGCCATCAGATGGATGTCCTGCAAGTGGATGAGATTGATGCAGCGCTCAACAACGCTTTCCCACGCATGATAGAATCTCTTGAGAAATGAACTCAGAAGGGTCAGGATGGATGGTAGATAGAGTAGGGGACCTTTGGCTAAATATTGCTCGGTATCAACCACTACGAGGTGGGTCCTATATCGGTTTTCCGAAAGAACTCAAAGCTAAAAAGACTATCATCAATGTGAAAAACCGTGATGATAACTGTCTTTGCTGGGCTCTCCGATCTGCTCATTTCCAGCCAAGAAACATCCAGAAAGATGCAGCAAGCATCCTTCAAAAGACGGCTTAAACTTTGAAGGAATAGAGGCTCCAGCTCCACTCTCCCAAATCGGGAATGTTCAAAAATAAAACAATCTGGCTATTAATGTCTTTAGTCAGGATAAAGGGGTGATCGTTTACAGACTCGGCAAACAAGACAAGAACATCCCCAGGATCAACCTCTAATTGATTGAGAAGGCATGTACGTTCCACTACACGTGGGTCAAAAGCCTCAGCCGCCTGCTCTTTGATCAAAGTGCCAATCAAAGGCGTAAGCACTTCTGTGAGAGGTGTCTTCATGGTTATTCCAGAGGAGAGCTGCACGAGGCCCATAAACCTGATTGTATGGGAATTGGCCAAACAGCTGTACATATTGAGATGCCAAAAGAATGTGAAAACAAGCTGTCCTTCCAGAACTATCACAAGCAGCTTCCAGCGCCCTACGTAATCTACGCAGATTTTGAAGCACTCACCTGTAAGATAGATGGTCCTGAATCCAACCCCGCACAATCCAGTACCCAAAAGACTCAACAGCACGAAGCGTGTGGCTATGGGCATGTTGTGGTAAGCTGGATGGTTATGCAGAACTTCCCGTAGTATATCGAGGACAAAATGCAGCTGCGAAGTTCCTTGAGGCTTTGCAGCAGGAACAAACTAAGATCAAAACAGTTCTGCAAACCCTTGACCCATGATAATCACCAGAGAGGATTGGCGCGCACACCGGACAGCACAGGATTGTTATATATGTAAAAAAAACTCTACATGGTGACTCTGTTCGCAAGTACTGCCATATCACATGTAAGTACAGAGGTGGTCACACAATTTCTGCAACCTGAAGTTGCGCCTGAGCTCCAAAACAACCACAATCCTAGTTGTGTTCCATAACCTGCGGGGCTATGACTCTCATTTGATCATGCAAGCCATCAGCAAAGTAGAAGGAAAGATAACCTTCATCCCCAACAACATGGAGAAATATATATCCTTCTCCCTTGGTCAGTTGAGGTTCATCGATAGCGCACAATTCCTGCTTACGTCATTGGATGAGCTGGTTGCAGCTAACGACTCTGTTAACTTCCTATCACAACTGAATATGAACCTAATGATAAAAACAGAGACAATTGTTATTGCGTAAGGGGATTTATCCCTATGAGTATATGGATTCATGGAAACGGTTTGGGGAGTGCCTATCTCCGCAAGATGCCTTCTATAGCAAGTTTACGGAGAAAGATATCTCCAATGAGGATTATCAACATGCGCAGGAGGTTTGGGGGAGTTTAAATGTGATACTATGGGAGATTATCACGACCTATACCTGCGGACTGATGTGCTTCTATTAGCTGATGTCTTTGAGATATATCGGAAGACTTGCTTGCGGCAGTATGGTCTGGATCCAGCACACTATCATACTAGCCTTCGATTATTATGGGATGCACTCTTGAAATATACAGGTGTAGAATTGGAACTGTTAACTGACTATGACATGTCAGTTAACATCTGTTCTTCGAGAAAGGTATGACATTATGAGAGGTGGCATTTCCATGGTATCCAAGCGTTATGCTAAAGCCAACAACTCCTACGTCTCAGATTATGACGATTCCAAGCCTAACAATCATATTCTCTACCTAGACGCAAATAACCTGTATGGTTGGGGGATGAGTCAAGCACTACCCACGGGTGGATGAAGTGCACTCGCTGGATACGTTTTCACCCGATGCAAAAAGAATTACATACTCGAGGTGGACCTTGAGTATCCTCAAGGCACGTCCACAATGCATACCCAGTTGCTCCGGAACGTATGAAGGTTCCGAAGAAGTGGTTGTCAGATTATCAGCAAGGGCTTCTAAACTCGTCAACTGTTGTGCACTATCGAAATTTACAACTCTACCTCTCTCTAGGTATAAAGCTGACAAAAATACATCATGCAATTCAGTTCAACTAAAGCAAGTGAATGGGACTCTACATCATAATGAATACAGAACTCCGCAAGAAGGCCAAAACCAGCTTTAAGAAGAACCTCTACAAACTGAATATATATATATATATATATATATATTTTTTTCAAAAAGATAATTTTGAATAGGTTTATCAAAGAAAATTATACCTGAGAGAATTTCTCATTGGTTGTTTGTTTTCTTCCTAGCTGCATGGAAGGTCAAATTGAGAATTTTTTTAACTAAAGTTGGTAAATTGAAGGAAAATTTGGTAACAACTGGATATTTTGCCATATTTTGGTAAAATTTCGCAACATTATCCGGAAATTGCGGGAAATTTTTCGATTAGCAGCAGCGTTTTATGGAAAATAAAACAATTTGCACGCTTCTTATCCTTAGGACTGTAGGCGCCATTTCGGTTTCAAGAACACCAGCACGTACTTTATTCCAAGTGCGCGTAAGTTGGGCAGATACTGTACTTTAACATATGAATACATTACACAGAGAATTCTGCTTTGGTCTTTGCCGAAAACGAAGTTATTGTGATTTTCATTCATTCCATGTTTTCTCTCAGTCCTATACGGACACACTATACATATGAAGTTGATGCATGATTAAAGGCTATGTTAAATTGTATGGGTCTCCTACGTACCTTACCCCCACCCCCCTCCACCTTTCTCTCGCTCTCTCTCCATCTTCCTTACATTCTTCACTATGAAAATGTTGGCGTGTCTTAAAGGTCCTTTGTACTTTTAAATTCTGAATTCAAAAGAACATATATATATATATGCGCCGAGGACATAAAAAGGAAACAGAAAGGGCAACAAATCATAAACAAATCTTATTCTGTTACATACATCCTTGTGTCTTAGTATACAGTTCTATTGGATTTGTGAAGCAATGACTGAATAAGGCTGGTAATGACATTTGATCTTCACATTCCTCAAAGTCAACTATACCCTGTAACTGTGACACTCCGTATTGCAATACGCATCACATGTGCTATATATTAATATACAAAATAAGTCACAAAATGATGCACAAAATGCCACATTCAAGGTAAACATTGTAGGCTTGTATTGCATGTTTAAAGATATTAAATAATATGTGTAAAATCCGCAGGATCTCCACCCCATATATCCATTTGGGTAGTATAGCCTACAGAGGTATTTCCCCTATCAACCTCCTAATTTCACCCCCACCCTCTATTCTCCAAACCTGTTGGGAACAATGAGAATTTTCTAGAGAATTTTATATAACTACCAGAGATTTCATATTTTAACCATGCATAGGCCAGTCCCTCGAGCTTGGCTAGTTCTCCCTCGGGCAAATACTAGGGTAGGAACAAGATGGATCCCGGTACATACTTTCATGAGTGAATATGCTTTGACAGTTTTTACTTTGCTAAAATACTTGATTCAAATCACTCAAAATCTAAGAAGAGTCACTCTATAAGATCACAACACATTTTAGAGATAAAATTAAAAATCAACGAAAAGAAACTCAAGCTTTTAATTGATTAATTGATTTTTACCTTATTTTTAATGATTGTGGAATAGGCCTAACAAAACCAAGATGATAGCCCTAGATGGTAGATATATGTTACCCTAGCAAGTAGCCTACGTTCCCACTGCACATTCATGTACAACATTTAATCGCAATTAATCCCCAAGAAAGAAATGAAAACAATTTTAATTTTTTTGATAACACTCTTAAACCCACAGGAATTCCTAGTGTTATGTTAACCTATATATGTACTCTTTATATATGGTAAGTATATAGGTTGCCATAACGCTAGGAACACCTGTGCTTAAACCATGTATAAAACGATCCTGGCATTTTGTGCAACGTTAGGTGGCATGAATTAAAAGTGATATAGCTTAGTGCGTCACCGCCTTCTAAAGGGGGATTTCCAACATGACGAACATACACGTACGTCAAACAGACAGATCATTCCCCATAAATAAATAGGATCACATGTTTAAATGAGCGGGATTTAGATGTTTTGATCAAGTGAGTTATTTTTATTGTCTACATGCATGATGACTGGATGAAGCAGATTCCTACGTCTGATGAAATTAATACTCATGTAAACTTAAAGAACGTAAGTACAATGCGTAGCTTAGGCGAGTAAAGTAACGTTAATAATAATGCCCAGAACTTAAGACTTTATCAATCAGTCACATTTATATAGCGCCAAACACCAAAACAGTTTTGTACTAAGGCGCTTACAAGTAATTAAGCACAACTTCACAAGAAAAAAAAAACAGTTAGCGATGGTAGGCAACTTAAAAAAGATGGTGTTTTAACAGTTTTTTGGATATAGCAAAGGAATTTGCAAGCAGGTGGTCAGGCAGGAGGTTCCAGGTGCGAGGAGAATAACATGAAAATGATCTATCGGCAAATGTATGTTGAGTACGGAATTCAATCAATCTGGGTGCTGATGTAGATGTAGATCAAAGCTGTTTAGGACCACTTTGAATTTGAAGCATGTTGGAGATGTATCTGGGACTTTGTTTATGAATGGATTTGTACACAAGGACAAGGATTTTAAAATCAATTCGTTGCCGAATGGGGAGCCAGTGTAGATCTATCAGATCAGCATGGTCATATTTGCGTTTTCTGGTGATGAAGCAAGCTGAAGTGCGCTGAATATTCTGAAGACGCTTTAGGAGGATGTCACTTATACCAGTTAACAAACTATTGCAGTAGTCCAGCCTGGAAGTAACAAGGGTATGCACAGCAAGTTTGGTGGCTTCTGTAGTAAGCATTTTACAAGCACGACCAATGTTAATGAGTTGGTAATTAGCACTTTTTGAGATGCTTGCAACTTGCGCATTCATGGTCATACTACGGTCAAACATGACTCCAAGATTTCTAACAGGGTCAGACAGGGTCAGGGTGCATACATATGCATTTCCATACCGTACTTGTGGATTATGGGACCAATGGGAAGTGTATAGATAAGGAACAACAGTGGACCAAGCACTGACCCTTGTGGCACCCCGTAGCGTAGGAGGTGTGAGGCTGAAAAAGCTCCATTTATGTAGACCCGCTGTGATCTATCTGACAAGTATGATTGGAACCAGTTCAATGCTGTACCATCCACACCGATGATATCATGAAGTCTAGCAATTAGTATGCTTTGATCTATTGTATCGAGCGCACTACTTAAGTTCAGCAGCAACAAAATGGCCACACCTCTCCTCTCCATAGCCCACAGCCTCAGGATGTCATTGTGGACCTTAATCAGAGCGGTTTCTGTACTATGGAACTGTTATATGCAGATTTTAATTGTTCATGCAGTCGATGTCTCGACATATACTCATTTAGTTGTTTCGCAGCTACACGTTCAAGTACCTTAGAGATGAAAAGTGAGGTTGCTAACTGGGCGATAGTTTTTGATGATGTAATTGTCCAGAGTACTTTTTTTAAGCAAAGGCTTGATGATAGCACATTTCATTGGTGCTGGTACAGAGCCTTCCACTAGTGATGCGTTCACAATTGAGGTAATTGCAGGCAGTAGAACATGTAGATGTTGTTTCAATAACCGCGAAGGTAGAGGATCAATGAGACTGGAAGGACACGGTGACTTGGTAATGATCTCATTGATATCAACGACTGATACAGTGGCAAAGTTACTAAAATTTAGTTCGCTAATATGACTGGAGTCAACATTGGCAGCATTTGATTGCATGCTTGATCTAATTGTCTCAATCTTAGAGGAAAAGTAATCAGCAAAACATGTTAGCTAATTCACTGGGACAGTCATGTGCAAGGAGTTTTGTGGGCTTCTTCTTATGCAATACATCACCAATAATGGAGATTATTGTTTTAGAGTTATTTCCACACTCAAGCATTTTGTTATTGAAATAAGTGCATTTAGCACTGTAAAGTGCAACACTTACTACTACGTTAGTAGACCACAGGCGTTCCTAATCGTTATATATACATCATAGATTACCGTTAGTATATTTGCTGATGACACTAAGCTGTACAGGATTGTTGATGATGCTAGTGATTCTTCACTTTTGCAAACTAATCTGGATAAGTTAGTATCTTGGTCCCAAACGTGGCAGATGTCATTCAATGTTGATAAATGCAAAGTTATTCATTTTGGTCAGAGCAATTTGGCTTTCGATTACTGCATGAATGGTTCAAATCTTGGTTGTGTTGATCAAGAAAGGGATCTAGGTGTTGTCTAGTGTTCCCCGTAATATCTTCGGACTGATGCCAGCCGTGTTATTATGGCTGGCCATCCGAGGGTACTACAAAATCATATACCCTCCTGTACTGTTTAAAATTTAAGCAAGGTGTTAAATGTATAGGAAAATCTCAGTTTTAAGATCTTTATGAAAACGAAAACATTTTAGCCCACCTTTTTTCTTCTTTTTTTGCCCACAATGATTAGAATCAATGTTTGAAGCCCATCCATGTTTTCAAAAATTGTTTTTAAAGTGATTTTAGCTACTTTTATTGAATTATTTTTGACTACTTTTCTTTCCTTAAAAATCATCTGACGAGCTCTCCAAAGTACAGTCAAAGTTCAAAACACTGCTATCGGGGCTATAACATTTTAGTGGGGGTACTATGTTTTAGATTATTTGAGGGAAAAATCAAGATAATACTTATAAAGTACAATTATATAATCTAAACATTTTCTTGATGTTTTATTTATTTGCCTTCGCACACATTTTTTTTTACCAAAACTATTTAATAAAATTACATGAACAAAAAAAATGTCAGCGGAAAATGAACTTGCAGTTTAGTGGAACATTCTAAAACGTATTTGCAGACGTTGAATAATTAATTACAAAAGTGCGGTGACTAAGAAAATGGCGACCAAAATATGAATCTCAGAGAACTTTATCCAGTCGTGGTGCTAAATAGATCAACATTTAGGAAAGTTTTTTTGGAAAAGTGTATTATTTAGACTAATTGATAAAGGAATATTCAAAAAGTGAGTTATTTTTCAATCATCAATTTTCTACATCGTGTGAATTTAAAAAAACATAGGAATTGTACCTAATCTCTAACAACCCTCGTACGGTAATTCCAATGTCAACCCGTACTGAGGGATGTACTATAATAACTAGGTGTTGTCTTTACTTTCAATCTGAAGCCTTCTAAACAGTGTGCTTTAGCAGCTGCAAGGGCAAATAGAATGCTTGGTTTGATTAGAAGAAATGTTTGTTTTCTTGGTAGAGAGGTTGTTCTTAATTTGTATAAGCAGTTAGTCAAGCCTCACCTTCAGTATGCTATTCAGGCTTGCGGAGTCCCTTTTATGAGAAGGATAAGTTCATTTTGGTTGAGAAGAGTACGTAGCGATACGATTCAGGTTTTTAAGTTCCTATTTGGTAGTAATGCTTTGACTTCCTGTTATTTCTTGCATGTTTCAGCTAATCCTCATGTGACATGTGGTAATAGTTTGAAGTTGACCAAAGAGCTCTCACGGATAGATATTCGGCATTTTAGCTTTTCGCAAAGAGTTGTTAATGAGTGGAATGATTTGCCTGAGTGGGTGCTTAGCTTCAATTCTGTTCACAATTTCAAAGTCAACATTGATCAATTCTTTACTAACTCTGGGCGTCTTTGATTTTTTTCTTTCTATTGTGGTGGTGGTGGTATAGTTTGGGCTTTTTTATGGGGTGGCTAACCCTTCTTAGCCCGTAATCTTTTTATGTTATTTTATGTTATATAGCCTAGGTTGCCATAACACTAGGAATACCTGTGGAAGCATTTACCATCATTTGATCGTAATTTCTTACACTTTAACCCGTTTCTGTGATTGCTTTTGTTTACTAATCTGCGGCCGCTTGCCATCAGTATGTCAAAAAGTGTATTGTGAATAATAATTAAGTAGACCCGTACTAATGCACCTATCAAATGAATGTCCCACCCCTATACCCCCAGCAAGCTAAGGTTGGTCATTGCAAAACAAAATGTGACTCACATGTGCGTCATTTCACTTAAGATGTCAGTCATAAATGCGACTGGGTGAGTCATTTTACCCAAAATGTTGGTCATTTTAATGACCCATGTGGGTCACTTGCTAAATCTGTTGCGTGTGCTTAAATGTACAATTTGTGAAAGCCAATAATTCTATTGCATTTTTTTAAGAATTTGGCACAAAATGTATTTCTGCCCAAACTAATTTTACTCTTTAAAAAAAAATTGTTTTTGTTGCGTCAATGTTAATGTGATGTCTGTCACTTTCATGACTGGTGTGCATCAATTACACTGAAATGTGCGTCACTTTCGTGACACTGGTACAATTATTTTGAGACAAGATGTTAGTCATTTGTGTGACTGAAATACACCACTTGCATGACACAGGTCATGCGATGACGCACCTTGTCCGGGGTTAGGGGGTGGGACATTCAATTGATAGGTGCATAACGACTGTAACATTTGACCTAGCAAGACCTACAAGACTATGATAGTATGAGAAAATGTCAACACATCATGTATTGCCTACATGTCATGTAATAGTTTAGCAAGAGAATGAAAGCAGTGGCACTACTATGGTCTTTAAGCACTGGCCATTGGGAAATTTTTCAGTTTGTGCAGATCGCTAGGCCAGCCAAGAACTTGGATGGGTACGTCCCTACAGGATACAGTCCCCCATAATTTGAACAATGTCTGCACATATAATTTTATTTTGTGATATTTTATGTCATAATTTCCCTCTTTTTAGTTAATAGGACTCCACATCTTGCGGCTACAGTGGTGTTATGGTCGGCCTTCAAATCTATCTTGCTCTGGGCCCATAATGCCTATTAAGGCCACTGGGTACAAATGGAAAACCTATACTTATTTACTGCTGGACTAGGATTTGTAACATTATGTATTGCTATGCCCCTGAATGCCATAAATCTTTAGGAATTATCATATTCGACGTATTAAGCGCCCCTGCTCTAATAAGCGCCCACCCATCATTTTTTGACTGATACTCTAATCCATTTGATTAATTTGAAGACTTAAAATACTCAAGTTTTGTTCCATGCTTTGCTTATTTTGTGTGTGACCCTCACAATGTTTTTGTGTTGGTTATTGTGGGGCTAGACCAGTTCACATACTGTATATGTATACGTACAGGGCAGTTTGAATAGCATACTGTACGGCCCCTGAGCATGGGTGCTTATTAGGAAGAAACTTTGGGCCTAAAAAGTGGTGCAATTTTATACACGTAAGCGCTCCTGGTATGGTAACTATAGTAAGGCACACTGCAAAATTTAAACTTCCATACTTCCACACTGACCTGTGTACAATAAACACTGTATATTGAGGCATTAAGTGGCAGAAGGCTGTAATTCAAGTTTTTAAACTTGATTTTGTTTTATAATAATGGAACGTTTTATTGGTATAGTTTTGAAGTTCTTTGCTCAATATCACAGTATCATCTCTCTTTAATTGTACTCTTTGGTCACAGGCAGTGGTGGCTCCAGGATTTTGGTCATGGGGGCAGAGCCTGGGGCAATTTTGTCTCATGGGGGGGGGGGGGGTAAAATCCTATAAGTTGGACAAAATATGTCACTTTACAAAATTTAATGGGGGCAAAGTGATTTAGTTGGGAGGAGTCAAATGCACCCTGTAGCGCCGTCACAGGTGTTATGTTCAAAAGTGATACTTTTCATCTCAACCTCCCAGCACTTCTAATTTTTTTTTCTTCACTTTTCAGATTTGAAGTAATTTTGAACACATAGCTGGTAAACATGTCATGCATTAAAACACTGACAATTAGAGGCATTCGCAGCTATGGAAATAAACTAGAAGATGAGCAACAAATAGAATTTAGCAAGCCATTGACTCTAATTCAGGGCGGAAATGGTTGTGGTAAAACAGTAAGAATACAATTCTATATTTTGATTGCTTTTGGTTATGTTTTCTAATTACAATATTATTGCTAATGAAGAGGGCAGAAGGAACTATTTTTGTAAAAGTTTTTTTTTTTTTTTTTTTTTAGGGGGTAAGACTCAAAATCCACTGTATAATGTACAATACCACTTGCTGTTCTTGACCTTTGAATGTACTTTTTGTAATCATACTATAATTGTATTTGACAGCTGCACTATCTATGATATTTAGTACTATTAACCTCTTTGTTCATTGATCTTGACACAAAGGCTCCATAAAAATTGTTAGGTTAGCTTATCACCCTCGCACGCATCAGTATTGAGAGAATCCTATATATATTTATATTTTTTAAAGTACCATATTTTTCTCTCGGATCAGTCATTTAGCATCTGTACTTCCGTTTCTTTCTACAAGTGATTGCTTCCGATAATTTTCAATATTTATTATACGTGATGTGTGTTGACCTGATCTGGAACGCTGCAAATCACCAAAATTAATTGGCTTGGGAAAAAAATTTAACCGCGCGCCCGCATCACTTTTCCAACTGGTTTCGGGTGATAAGCTAATCAAATTTTGTGTGCGAAAAAGAGTGTGTAGTCCAGGCCAATGACTTTGAATCAGAGGAAATTTAAACTTTGTAACCAAAATCTTGGGAAAGACTTAACAATTACATAAAAAAGTTATAAATACATCTCCTTGTGTTTTCACTTTTTAAACTTTTTACTGTTTAAGGGGCCGAGACAGACTTATGGCCCTCGGACTTTTTTGGGGAAATATGCACCCGGGAGGTGGGGAATTATTTAATTACAGATCACTTTTCTGTATAAAACATTAGACCACATTAAAGTTTTCTCTATGTATGTTACATTGTTTATTGGGTAAATCAAATATTCCAACTGATAATTCTATGATTGCTATGTTTCTTCTCAGATCATGTTTTGCTGTGAGCTCTTTTTGTTTTTCTGTCTTCCTTTCAGACAATTATTGAGTGTTTGCAATTTAGCTTCACAGGTTCAGAAAAGGAATCTTTTATTTACGATCCAAAGGTAAGCAACACAGAATAAATGAATGTATTGTACAATATTAGATCTTACCTGAACAGGAATTTTTTCAAAGGAAGTTTCTCAGTGGAATGATTTCATCACCCAAAATTTGGAGCTTTTTTAATTATTATATTGTTTTGGTGGACCATTTTTTTTTTTTTTTTTTTGGGGGGGGACCATATACCTACCCTTCAAAGGTTACAAGGACGTGGGCCACTTTAGTGCCCATGGCCCCACAGTTGTACATGGATTGTTGTAATTACAGATACTCTAAGCAACACATACTGTACTATCTACAATTGGATGTGCACTTCCTTTGTACATATTACATCCATGCAAATATTAAATACAGAAAAAGCATTTAATCAATTATTTGGAAAAGAGGTTATTCTTCCTGCGTGACCCTTTTTTCAAATGAAGCATCATCTGTTTCCAAGCATCTGGAACTTCTTCCTGATCACATCAAACTTCCCAATTCTCTTGTTATTTTAAAAAAATTGTTAAAACAACATCTTTTTCAAGTTGCCTTTCATCAGGACCTTGTTTGCTTTGTTTGTTTAGTAGTGTTTTACAAGTGTGGTATATTTTCAATGACGTTATTTGTGTTTTATATTTTCCATTTTTTTTCTTTACTATTCTTACATAGCCTTGGTGAAAATTCTTTTTTGGTTTTTGGCACTCTATAAATAGAAGTGACTGATTGATTAATTGAGTACACTAATACTAGGAAAGTTGATTTTCTAATCATAGATCTGAAACTTTAGTATACCATACAAGAAAAAAAGATTGTAAGAAAGATGCATAGTCCTTAGGAAGGAGGGGTCCCACCTTGGTGACATCTAGCCTCCTTGTCAAGTATTGTTTTTAATCATATGGGGAACAATAACAAAAGTTTTTGATATGACTGATATTTTTTTCTATTTTCCCCCTCAATCAGATTTTTGCTTTCATAATTAAGTGATTCAATATTGTCATTTCCATTCATATGATGGCCCCAAACTTGATTGGTACAGTGTCTTTTATTATTCAATTTTTTTGCAGCTGTGAATGCTATTTTGTATAGGTATGTGTCTCAAGAATTCTAGAACTTAAAAATTTACCATATACAATATGTACTGTTCAGGAATATTTTGAGTGGTACACTTTTGGTCATTTCTACGAACTGTCACATATTTTTGACCTAATTTTCTTGTAGGATGAAAAAATAAATGAAGTGACAGCTGAAGTAAGTCTGGCGTTTACGGACAAAAATGAGAAAGAGGTTTTGGCAGTGAGGAAACCAATTGCAACTTGTAACAAAGCAAAGAAAGTAAGTGGCACATTTTTTTGGTGATGATGAATACCACTGGGTGTTCTAGCAGGGTCAGAGGATATGTGGATAAACTATTATTTTACATGAAAAGAAACTTAAATTGTAAGAAAAATGTTTTAAATCAGTCACAACTGTTCCATAGATTTTCAGTAACATAAACAGGATTAACAATATTACAGGAAGCATGCATGCCATACTCTTGCTTCAACTTGAATATTATTTTATATAACTGAGCGCACCACCCAAAGCTTTCAGTACAATATCAGTTTTGACTACAGACAAATCTCAAACAATGGTGTCATGAAATGGCATAGAATATCTGCTTACTTAGGCCCAGGGCCATTGTGGGGCTGGGATGGGGAGGGGGCAAACTGTAAATCCAACCCTCATATCAGAAAATTCTGAAGAGCCCAAAAAACTCCACCATTTTCGCCATTGCCGTGAGTATTCACCAATTTTTGAGGCCCCCTTGGTTCATTGAATGCACATTCCTTTTTGTAATTTTTATGGGCTCTTACGACCCGCACCCATCTATGGCCCCATATTACCCTGGGTCCCCTAGAACTCCGGGCCTATTAGGACCCTGGCCCCCTAGGACCCTGGATCCGGGGGAAATTACCCCTGTGGCCCCCATCTTGGTGGTACTGCTTAGGTCCTTCGCCTTGTGAGGAGCATAGGCCTTTAATGTCTCTCCAGCAAGTACGATTTTTGGCCATCCTTTCCATTTCTGGCCTTATTGTCCTCTATGTTCTGCCTGACTGGCACCTCTCTAGCTGCTTTTCGTTAAGTGTTGATCAATGTGAAATTTTCATTGCCTGCTTGTTCAGGGACCTGTACTTCCTGATGAGGGAGGGGTGGAGCACTTCCATATGTGATTTATATATTTATGTGCCTCCCAAACAGGTGCCTTTTTTTGCATCATTTTCATAGTGCAGGTGCCTTTTTTCATCATTTCCATAGTACAGGTGCCTTTTTTCATCATGTTCATAGTGCAGGTGCCATTTTTCATCATTTTCATAGTGCAGATGCCTTTTTTCATCATTTTCATAGTGCAGGTGCCTTTTTTCATCATTTGTATAGTATAGGTGCCTTTTTTCACCATTTTCATAGTGCAGGTGCCTTTTTCATCATTTTCATAGTGCAGGTGCTTTTTTTCATCATTTTTATGGTGCAGGTGCCTTTTTTCATCATTTTCATAGTGCAGGTGCCTTTTTTCATCATTTTCATAGTGCAGGTGCCTTTTTTCATCATTTTCATAGTGTAGGTGCCTTTTCTCATCATTTTCATTGTGCAGGTGCCTTTTTTCATCATTTTCGTAGTGCAGATGCTGTAAATCCAAGCCCTGATATCAGAAAATTCTGAAGAGCCCAAAAAACTCCACCATTTTCGCCATTGCCGTGAGTATTCACCAATTTTTGAGGCCCCCTTGGTTTATTGAATGCACATTCCTTTTTGTAATTTTTATGGGCCCTTATGACCCGCACCCATCTATGGCCCCATATTACCCTGGGTCCCCTAGAACTCCGGGCCTATTAGGACCCTGGCCCCCTAGGACCCTGGATTCGGAAGAAATTACCCGTGGCCCCCATCTTGGTGGTACTGCTTAGGTCCTTCGCCTTGTGAGGAGCATAGGCCTTTAATGTCTCTCCAGCAAGTACGATTTTTGGCCATCCTTTCCATTTGTGGCCTTATTGTCCTCTATGTTCTGCCTGACTGGCACCTCTCTAGCTGCTTTTCGTTAAGTGTTGATCAATGTGAAATTTCCATTGCCTGCTTGTTCAGGGACCTGTACTTCTTGATGAGGGAGGGGTGGAGCACTTCCATATGTGATTTATATATTTATGTGCCTCCCAAACAGGTGCCTTTTTTTGCATCATTTTCATAGTGCAGGTGCCTTTTTTCATCATTTCCATAGTGCAGGTGCCTTTTTTCATCATTTCATAGTGCAGGTGCCTTTTTCATCATTTTCATAGTGCAGGTGCCTTTTTTCATCATTTTTATAGTATAGGTGCCTTTTTTCACCATTTTCATAGTGCAGGTGCCTTTTTTCATCATTTTCGAAGTGCAGATGCCTTTTTTCATTGTGCAGGTGCCTTTTTTCATCATTTTCATAGTGCAGGTGCCTTTTTTCAACATTTTTATAGTGCAGGTGCTTTTTTTCATCATTTTTATGGTGCAGGTGCCTTTTTTCATCATTTTCATAGTGCAGGTGCCTTTTTTCATCATTTTCATAGTGTAGGTGCCTTTTTTCATCATTTTCATTGTGCAGGTGCCTTTTTTCATCATTTTCGTAGTGCAGATGCCTTTTTTCATTATTTACATTGTGCAGGTGCCTTTTTTAAAACATTTTCATAGTGCAGGTGCCTTTTTTTCATCATTTTCATAGTGCAGGTGCCTTTTTTCATCAATTTCATAGTATAGGTGCCTTTTTTCACCATTTTCATAGTGCAGGTGCCTTTTTTCATCATTTTCGTAGTGCAGATGCCTTTTTCATCATTTTCATAGTGCAGGTGCCTTTTTTCATCATTTTCATAGAGCAGGTGTCTTTTTTTAACATTTTCATAGTGCAGGTGCTTTTTTTCATTATTTTTATGGTGCAGGTGCCTTTTTTCATCATTTTCATAGTGCGGGTGCCTTTTTTCATCATTTTCATAGTGCAGGTGCCTTTTTTCATCATTTTCATAGTGTAGGTGCCTTTTTTCATCATTTTCATTGTGCAGGTGCCTTTTTTCATCATTTTCGTAGTGCAGATGCCTTTTTCATCATTTACATTGTGCAGGTGCCTTTTTTTTCATCATTTTCATAGTGCAGGTGCCTTTTTTCATCATTTTCATAGTGCAGATGCCTTTTTTCATCATTTTCATTGTGCAGGTGCCTTTTTTCATCATTTTTATAGTGCAGGTCCAAACAAATGCTGTTTAACTGTTAATTTTGTACTGCTGGTCCATTTGGGGGGATTCATGAGCCTGGCACCACAGCCAGTGGTGTGGGGGCCGACTAGCTCACCTTGGTGGGTGAAAAGTGAAAGTTAGTAGCCTGTCGATGACCCGTAGTTCACCCAAGTCAACCTTACCTCCTTGTTGTTCCCCCTGGTAACCAGTTCCATACGGTGCTAGGCTAACAAGGCTCCGGCTAAGGGAAGGAAAACACTCAAACAAAACCTGCATGCAATGGGTAACAACCTATTCAGCTTGTTACAGAAACTGCAGGTGCACTAGCTATTGTGCTGGTAATATTATTGGCTTTGGGAGTATGATGATCTAAATTCCTGAAGATGACAATCTAAGGTTTGTGGATAACATGACGCCAATGGGTGAAAGTCACAAGGAAGCTCATGGGTTAATGACATCAATTACCAAACCCACCAGCAGCACTCTTATAGGGTGCTGGAATGTAAGATTGCTCTTCTCAATTGTAAAAGCAGCTCACTCGCCAAAGAGATGGAGCAATATAATATTGATATTCTTGGTATAAGTGAATGTAGGTAGATGGGCTTTGGTAAAGTCAAACTGACTACTGACAGAAGTATTTATTTTTAGGGAGAGATAATGAAATGCATTATCAGGGAGTTTCATTCATGTTATCAAAGAAAGCTGAACAGACACTATTAGAATGGAAACCTAAAAATTAGAGCTGTGAACGTTTAGGGATTTTAGTAAACGTGTACACGCCAAAAAAAGCGAGCATGTATCGTGTACACGAGTTTAGTACCGTAATTTTCGGAAATACACCAAAATTGCTCCAAAACTACGAGGCGAGGTAAAAAAATCGCACAACCAGTATGGCAAAAGTACTGACTGTATTGCACAAATAGACACTGAGTTTTGCTTTCCAAATCGTAAAAAGTTTACTTCTACAGTATAAATCATCATTTTTATGGAAAATATGCATGGAAATTCAGTTTAGAAAGAAGAGATAACTTCCTTTCAATGTCATTTAAACTCATTTAAACTCAACATCGCGTAACTTGTCCTACAAAGTTCAGTGAAAATCTTGCATACTAAGCCCCTATAATATACCTCGCCGTAAAACATTTCAAAACTACGCCACCACCACCAGGAAGTTCTGAAATATCAGTCCTCTCGAAAAAATGGCCGCCATCTTTGCGAAGCATGCAGAATTTCAGCTCTGTTAAAACTTTTTCTGTTTGTTTATTATGCAATATTTTTTCTTTCTTGCAAAATTGATTTGACTCATCAGGTAATATTTACATGTAAATTTACTGATTGTCACGATTCAAGTGTTTTTTAGTCGATAAAATGGGCCTTGATTGCGTGGGATTTAAAGCCTTATGGCCTAACATTAGACTTATTGTTAGTTTCACTGTTTACTGCTGCACATTCGCGGTGCATTTTTCAAGTGAGATTACTCAGATTTCGGCGAAATCAAAGTGCATAATATCCCCATTCATTGGTGATTACTGCGCATTTGTGATTCGCACATTTAAAAAGGATTATGCTAATCGGGTTTACAGTTTGTAAAAGTCATTGATTGGAATTTTGTCAGCCAAATGTGTGTGTGATTTAAATCATGAATATTGATTTTCAACGGCAAGAGACTATGATGTATGAAAAACGATTACTTGCAATGAAGTATTTAGTAAACGTTTACAAGATTTGCAAGCGTGTAGCGTGTACACGCTAAACGGTCACAGCTCTACTATAAATGAGAGGTTGATTTACACAAGGTTTTTCTCAAAGTATATTAAATTGTCAATCATTCAAGTTTATGCTCCAACAAATGATGCAACTGATGAAGACAAGGAAGCTTTTTATTATCAGTTACAAGTCCTGGTAGATGGAGTTCCCAAGCATGACCTATTGATCATAATGGGCAGCTTGAATGTCAAAGTAGGATGTGAATAAAAGGCATGGCATTGGTGAAAGGAAAGCTAATGGTGATAGGCTTTTGGACTTCTGTGGTATCAACAATTTATTGGTGACTGGCACAATTTTTCCACATAAACTCATTCATAAACAGACCTGGACTTCCCCTGGAAGGAGGACAAAGAACCAAATTGATCAGGTGCTTGTAACAAAGCAACACAGAACCTCCATATTAGACACAAGAGTGATGAGAGGGGCTGACATTTTAAGTGATCACCACTTGATACAGACCAGGATCCGATTGAAATGGAAAGGAAAACCGATAACAAAGACATATGTCGACCAAAGTATGATACCATCAAGTTACAGCAATCAGAGAAGAGTTTTTGGTTGAATTAGAAATAGATATAAAGTTTTACAAGACTGCTGTGGTGAGACTAAAATACCTGATAACATTGAAGAAGTTGAGAGTAACTGGCAGACATTTGAAGAGGGATACAATGGGGCTGCTACAAAGGTCCTTGGGCACAAAAAGAATGGCCAAAAGCCATGGATCAGCAGTGAAAGTTGGAAATGTGTTGAGAAAAAAGAGCTGAAGCTTAAGATTGAGAATGCCAAGTCAATTAGAATTAAAGTTATTATGAGAGCTAAGTATGCTGAAAAAGACAAAGATGTGAAGAAAAGCTTAAGGAGAGATGAAAGAAAGTGGGTTGATGACCTTGCTACATCTGCAGAGGAAGCAGCTACTGTAGTAATGGCAGATTGTGAGAGCTTTACAAGATAACCAAAACAATTTGCAATGAAAGGACCAAGGTTGGGAGTGCTATAAGAGACAAGGACGGGAATCTATTAATGGATGAAAAAGAAAAAAGAGAGAGGTGGAAAGAGCATTTCGAGGAGATACTGAATAGACCATATCCTGTTTTTCCAGTTCCTAACATTACATGTGACCCTAAAATAGACGAAATCAGTACCAGTTATATTACAAGAAGTGAAGTAAAAGAGGCATTGATGAAGCTAAAGAATAACAAAGCTGCAGGCAAGGATTAAAGTAAGAAGTTGTTAAAAAGCTGATATACAGTATGCACATCAGTATTGTGGCTTGAAGAGCTGTTCAGAATTATTTGGGAAAAGGAAGTTATACCAAAATCATGGAAGCAAGGACTGATAACAAAAATACATAAGAAAGGCAATACTACTGTATGCAATAACTGGCGCGGAATAACTTTAACATCCATACCAAGCAAAATATTTGGAAGAGCTTTAATCAACAGAATTAGAAATGGTGTTGACAGTAAGATGAAAGATGAACAGGCTGGATTTAGAAGAGGAAGGAGTACCACCAAGCAAATTTTCATCCTGCGCAACATTTTCGAACAGATGGCTGAATGGCAGGCAACCATATATATCTCCTTTGTTGACTTCGAGAAGGTGTTTGACTTAGTGCACAGAGAGAGCCTCTGGAAAATAATGGCAGCCTATGGTATTCCACAAAAGATATTATGTTTGATTAAAGCGTTATATGAAGATAGTCAATGTGCAGATGATGGTGTGGAATCTGAATGGTTTCAAGTCAAAAGTGGTGTAAAACAAGGTGATGTAATGTCAGGATTCCTTTTTCTGATGGTGGTAGACTGGGTGATGAGGAAAACGACTGATGATAACAGGAACGGAATTAGATGGAACTTCATGTTAACCCTTGAGGACTTAGATTTTGCTGATGAATTGCTCTACTTTCATCTACATATCAACACACGCATGCAAACCAAAGTGACCAGGCTCAATCAGTATGCTACACAAACTGGGCTAAGAATCAATAAGGATAAGACAGCTAGAGCTCATGAAAGTTAACTGCAAATGTGCAAACAAAGTTTATATCGATTACCAACAACTAAGTGAAGTAAACAAGTTCAGATACTTTGGTGCAACAGTAAGCTTACAAGGTAGTGGCGAGGAAGGTATCAAAAACAGAATCTCTAAAGCAAGAGTAGCATTTATGAGATTAAATAAGATGGAACTCGAGCACATTCTCTATATATATACAAAAATATGACTGTTAAGTCTGTACTCTTGTATGGTTGTGAGACATGGAGAGTTAATGTAGCAGGTAATAAAAAGCTGGATACATTTATGTTCAAATGTTTCAGGAGAATTTTGAAGATTAGATGGCCATATGTAATATCTAACGATGAAATACTAAGAGTCACTAAACATGATAAAATCAGCACTGAAGTAAAAAGAAGGTGGAGATGGATTGTTCATGTGATGCGCATGAGCACTATTAAGCACTGTGTGAAAACTATGACATGGAAACCAGAAGGGAGAAGGAAAGTTGGTCATCCTAGAATGTCCTGGAGAAGGACAGTCGAAAAGAAGAGGAATGTGATGGGATGGAGCTTGTGGACATGCAGAAGCCAGACAAGTTGCAAATAACAGAGTCCAGTGGAGAGAGTGTAGTGCAGCCTTATGGGCCAGGAGGCCTGAAGGGATTAGGTGAGGTGAGGTGAGGTCCATTTGTATAATATTTTCATACTTAATACTGCAGGTATCAAAATTAGGTTCTTTCATAGTGCGGGTATCAAAATTGTATAATTTCATACTGCAGATAATAAAATATCTGTCATACTGCAGGTATGGTTTTCAGTTGATGGGCTGTGCACCCCTACCACTTTTAGTATGTCCCCTGCACCCCTGGATTTTGGACTAAATGTTTGCTTTGCTGGGGGCTCTGCACCTCTACCACTTTTAGTATGTGCCCCCCCCCCTTCCTCCCTGCACCCCTGGATTTCGGACTGAATCTTTGCTGAGTGTTTTCTTTTCCTGTTCAGCGATCCTTTAGCCTGCCGGCAAGTGGCAACATACTACACATTGATCGGGTAAGTATTTTTTTGTATGTATGACCATGACAATTTGAAAACTGCAAAAAGCTATGCCTACATGACATTGAATGGAGTCAGGCAGATGTTTGATCACCTTTTTCTAAGCCAAATATTGGGAGAATACAACAATTTCATTGGATAGTATGCACTATCCGTCACATGAGGACATTCATTGGTGATACAAGATTCATCAGTAGCCTGGATCTCTCACTAGACATGCTAGAGCTCTTCAAAAGGAGAAGCATGATAACTAAGAACATGAACTTAAAGCAATGTTCCCATGAATTTTTATTTTCATATATTTTTATGTAATAATTTTAAAAATTGAAAAAGTTAATGTAAAAATCATGATATCTTTTTCGTTTGAGAGTTATTGGATTTCAAAGATTGCGCATTTGTGTTGAAAAGTGACCTCACAGCGTACAGTGTGATGTCATGAAGCAAGGCAGATCCAAGACAATTCTTATGTATTCTATCAAACAAAAAATGTTTTTCTTTTATATGTACTTAGAGTGTAAGGTTCATATGCACTTGGGCCAAGCATGTTCTTATAAAATGCATGGTATACCCCATCCCAATAAAATAAAAAAGCTTTAGAAAGAGGCAATTAATTTTCCAAGAAATACACACAAATTATCTTGGATTTGCCTTTACCACATAACACTGTACATTGTGAGGTCACTTTATTTTTCAACACACTCACGCAATCTTTGAAATGCAATAACTAAATGGAAAAAGAAACATGATTTTACACCAAATTATTCCTCATAGTCCTCTATCATATATGTATGAAAATTCACGGAAATATTCCTCGAAGGGCTATAAAACTATAATTTATTCTTACAATGTGTAAAAATTTGTTACACTTTTCAAGAAACCTGGACTGAATTTAGTCTTTCAATTCATAGATGTGTTAAAAACCTTCCGGTTAAGCCAATAAGTTGTCAACTCTTCTGATTGAGTCGAGATTATTTAGTGTTGTGTGTATGAGCTACAAATGCATTAATGGTTTAACACCAACTTATTTGGTGTCTCATTTCAAAATATAGGAAAGCAAGTATGCCCTAAAGTTTCTATATTCATCACATACCTAAAACTCAGAGTAAACATTTGGTGGTTAGGCTTTTTCCATTGGGAGACCTCAAAAATGAAACAATCTACCCACTGAAATTAAAAGTTTAAGTAACTTTTTTTCTATTTTCTATTCTTCCAGGTTTTCATTAACTTTTTTCTTATATGTCTTTTTTGTATTTCCTGGTTTGTAAATCACTCTTGAGTGCAATTTGCTTAGAGAATGAAGCAAGCCTTCCAAGATGACAATGCGATAGCCTCTGTGGAGAAGGGAGGGGGCAACTCATAAAACCTTTTTATTTAGAATATCTTAAACACTATGAAAACACATTTCTTTTACAGCTTCGAATTTGGTGCTTTGATATTCAAAGATTGTTTGTTACTTTCCTTCCTAAAAATGTTTTCTTCTGATAGAAAATGAGCAGACATCAAGCGGGTGACTGCAGTAGTTGTCGGCCATCTTTCCACAAAAAGATATATGATTATTCATGAGATTACACTAAGATCGTCCAGTTGTTTTGTTCATTTGTTTAATGTCAAAATATATTCGTGCAATCTGAAATGCAGATGAAATGATCAAAATTATTCTATGAACCCAGAAGTTCTTCAATATTTGTTGCCGACTAGAATTCGTTAAGAGCACATCGGAATGTGAAAACTGCTCACTTTTGAAGGATTTCTAACAACGGTATTCATGGTAAATATTGATAATAAGTATATTTCCAATTACATATTCAGGAAATTCAGTTGGGGGGAGGTTTAAAAGTGGAGTTTGGAGAACATTTGCAAAAAATTGTAGTTTCTGATAGGTGCAAATTCTCCAAATTTACATATGAAGTTACATGGTAACGTCCCAAGTAACCCCCCTCCCCCCTCCTCCCCATGATGGTTACCATATTGTCACCTATAACTTTTAGTAATAATGAAAAGTAATAATTACAATGTCTATTTCTCTTCCAGCATCGTATTACATATAAGAAAGACTCTATGAATGCAAAGGTCAGTTTGTTTTTCTTGTCTTTGCTCTGAAGTCTTCAAGTGCAAGAAATGCTAGATTATGAAAGTCAAGTATCATTAATTGGACTATTAAAAGAAATATTCCCATGGAAATTCATTTGATTATATTTGGTGGAGGACAATAAAGAAACAGATTGGTGAAAAAAACAAGTTAATATCTTATTCTTGCAAGAAGTTTAAAGATTTTTATCATCTGTGTAAACAGCACTTCTGTATACTATTCTTTATGTATTTTTTGAAAATTATTTTTGTATTTTCTATAAAAAAATCTTCAATTATTATTGAGAATAAAATTTACAATAATGTTTTCCAATTTGTTCTTGTAACTTATATTTAAATTATGAAAACTTTGTAAATAATTTTCAAAGAAATACATAAAGATTAATACAGGAACTGCTGTGATGACATCATAATGATGACTAGACTCAGTTCAAAAGTCATTTTTATGCAGGCAAGAAATATCTTTCAAATTCAATAAAAAAAATTAGGAATGAGATATCAACATGTTTTTTTTTTTTTACCAACCTGTTCTTTTAATTTTTCTCTATCAAATACATAAAAATAATGTTTTATGGGAATTTAAGAATCTGTAATGTAGGATCTATATAGCCGCCGCATTGAAAAGTTGTCTAAACTGGGGGTGTACCTGTCTAATGTTGCATGCAGCATTCCACCTGCACTAATTGGGAAAACCCACAATATAATATCGCCTTTCAAGCATAGCCGGATAATTTCCAGACACGATTGCATTCATAAAAACTTTTCAAATTGAATTGAATCACTCATGCTTGAATCACGTCATACAACATGGAAACTATATCCTATGATTTAATGGGCGAGTAAGCAAGCAATGCAAATCGGAAGCGGGGGTACGTAATTTGACCACCCGACTAGTTCTATATTAATGATCGGGTGTTTAGGACACAATTTTAATGCACCTTGATCGTAATGTTGAGAAGTACTGTATGACATTACAACTGAACTTGATTTCATATGTCACCCAATTAGAATGGGATGAGATCAGAGAGTGCAATATGTCATACCTGTAATTCTTTGAAAAGATTAATGAAAATTAATGTATTTGGTTTTTACGTCAAATGCAACCAAGACCCCTAATTTATTATAACATGTTTATAATAAAATCACCTCTCTTCCATGTCCCTTGTGCCTTTCTCTATGATAACCCATATTTTAAATTTTTATCAGAATTTAGTGACAGTCAACAGTAGTGAGATTGATAAATAAGGAAAATAGCACCCTTAGAAAATTGAATGTTTAGAAATTGATGGACAGACATATTTCATTTCATACACCTGCAAATTCACTCTCTGCACCTCTGTCACAATATTTTGCACATAAATCACAGAGTTTAAAAAAAAAAAAAAAAAACTTTTGGATTACTGCCGTACTGTCCCCTTATTAAATATGAAGTGGGCGAGATATTCCTCATCCTCAAAGACTATATTAAAAAAAATTGGATATGAAAAAGTAAACTATATATAAAAAAAGTGAACTAGGTGTTATCTTGCCATAACTTAATATTCTTATAACTGAATACTCCACTCAAAATGAACAAGCACATCTCTTTCAAAAGGGCTGGTAGTGGCCGTAGACTTTAGAATAAAGACGCGTCTATCAGCAAGGTCCAATTAAAGACTCCATAAAGACTGCAAATACATTTCTTTCGATTCCATAGCCATTTTACAATAATACTATTTTGGTTTGGCCAAATGAAAGTTAAAGTGTTTCGGCACTCGAAAAGCGAATACAATTTAACTCCAGATAGTGTCCCCATTATTTCAGATTTAATCCACTTCCTTCCCAGTCCTTCAGTTTGATCAGGTCTACGCAGGGCCATACGCAATCACAAAGAATGGGAGGCAGAGGCCTGGGGGTTGCTTTATGATGATGAGCCCCCCAATCAATTTTGGTGAACATGTGTTATCACATTATCTGTCCCAATTATCCCCCAATATTATTATCACATGTCACCTGACCTCATTAGCTCCCCCCATATACTTCATTAGCCCCCCATATACCTCATTATCCCCTACCTCATTATCCCCACCCACCTCATTACCCCCTCTCCCTCCCCAATATTTTGAACACTTTTCCACCCCTGAATTGATATTGTTGTTTTGACGAATTCAAGTATACGTCAATCCATGAGATTGATATACGCCGTATTATATTACACTCTAAACAACCGGAAACTGACAACACACATTTTTTCACCCTTTTCTATAATTGTAGTGCCCAACACATATTGCAATTAGGACTTCAAATAGAATTCCATTATGTAAAAAAAAAAAAAAAAATATTTTTTTGTGATTCCTACTTTGAAAAATTAATCATGCAGTATGCATTTCACATTTTTCTAAATATATCAAATGATTATAGTTTGGATTTACAAATGTTTGTAATTATTCTAAAATTTGCAAGTTGGTGTATCAAAGATAGCAGGTTTTCAGCATGTACTCAGCAATACTAGCCTGATCGTGGCTTGAGAGCCAGGACCGAAAAGCTAGTATTAACAGGAAATTAAGCAGAAAACTTCCAGGGCTGCACATATTTTTATCTCATCACCCACATATACATAAATGTGGGGATGAGATATTGTAGTCACTTTGCTGTATAGGCAAATAACTGCCTATGCCTCCTACACTACAAGATCACTCCCCTTGATATGAGGGGGGGCTGGTGGGGCTCACCAGGAGGTCTGATATGATGACCTCATAATAGGGGTTGTCATATGTTTTTGGAACGGAACAAAATTTGGTGATTTTTGCATCTGTCCGTGTGTATGTGTGTGTGTGTATGCAACAATTAATTATGTGTGGCTTATAACTCAAAAAGTGTAATACACCATGACAACACACATTTTTTCACCTTTTTCTATAATGGCAGTGCCCAACACATATTGCAATTAGGACTTCAAATAGAATTCCATTATGTAAAAAAAAAAAAAGTTTTTACTTTTTTGTGATTCCTACTTTGAAAAATTAATCATGCAGTATGCATTTCACATTTTTCTAAATATATCAAATGATTATAGTTTGGATTTACAAATGTTTGTAATTATTCTAAAATTTGCAAGTTGGTGTATCAAAGATAGCAAGTTTTCAGCATGTACTCAAAGGGTTGTTTTGTTTTCAGTTTTAGCAGTTTCCTGATAAACTTATAAGATATTCATGTTTTGATTTAGATGGAAGAACTGGTTTCCATACCATCATCTGTGCTAATAAATGTGATGTTTTGTCACCAAGAAGATGCTTATTGGTAAGATTCAAATTGGCAAAATGTGCCATACCTTTAATATCACCTGAGGAACGGATCCAGGATTATTTTTACATTTACATGTACATTTGACCCCATCAAAGCAAAAAAAAAAAAAAATGTAATACACACGTGAACCAAAATTGGTGAACAGGTACCCCTGGCCTGGAACTTTTGTCTTCAAGGTTTTGTAGTACAAAGGTCACAGGTCAAATGAGACAAGATTTTGGTGATGGCTGTATCTTTTGAAGGAATTACTTGGTATCTTTACAAATTGCATAGGTGGGTATGGTTTAACATTCTAACAAAAATTAAAAATAATTGGAGGTCATGGGTCAAAGGTCAAACAAGTGTTTTTTATGCAAAATTTTGTTGCATTTTAAACTCAAAAAGTACAATACCTATACCAACCCTGTGTTGTATCATGATACCTTGGTACATGAATTTGTGTCCCATAGACTGGTCAAAAAGTCACAGAGCTATTGACTTTTCCACCATTTTTTCCTATTGTTATGGAATTGTAAGTGTGACATGGGCATGAATGGTGTCATACAGTTATATGGTACGATAAATGTGAACAATTTCACAAGTTGTTTCAGTGATATGGGTCAGAGGTCAAATTTGTGATTTTAGGGGGTAATTATGTACTTATTTGTACATTTTTGCGCCATTTTCAACTAAATACAAGACCTATTCCAAGTCTATGTTGTATCATGATACATTAGTACATGAATTTGTCCCGTAGACTCTGGGGTCAGAAAGGTCACAGAGCTATTAACTTTTCACCATTTCCCCCTATAATTATGGATTGGTAAGTATGATGTGAACATGAATGGTATCATACAGTATAGTATGATAAATGTGAAAAATTTTAGTGATTAGGGTCAAGGGACAGAGGTCCGAATTTGTGATTTTAGGGGGTAATTATGTACTAATTTGTACATTTTTGTACCATTTTAAACTCAAAATGTACAAGACCTATACTAACCCTTATGTTGTACCATGATACCTTGGTACATGAATTTGTGTCCTGTAGACTCTGGGGTCAATGGTCACAGAGCTATTGACCACTTTTCATCATTTTCTTCTATAGTTATGGAATGGTAAGTGTGACGTGAGCATGAATGGTGTCATACAGTATACGATAAATGTTAACAATTTCAGAAGTTGTTTCAGTGATTAGGGTCAAGGATCATAGGTCAAATATGTGATTTTATGGGGGTCAAAGGGTAATTATGTACTAATTTGTACATTTGTATGCCACTTTCTGAAAGTGCAAGACCTATTCCAATCCTGTTTGTATAATGATATATACTCATGATAAAAATCTGTTGCAATAGATTTTTAGTCGAAAAAATCCTCAAAGCCTACAAGGTTGGACAAAAACATCACTTAAAATCACTCATCCGTAAACAAACAAAACCTTCACTGTAAAATACCATCCTATTTGTAAATTATTACTTCAAGCCAGACACTTTGACCACGGGAATACTTTTGTCCTTGTGTTGAGTGTGAAAGTCAGTGCAGCTGCAGTGAAATCTGTTTACTATCAATGTCAGATTATGACCATGGGAAAGTGAGGTGAAGTGTGTGGATTGTAGAAATAAGAAATCCCTGGTGTAATTGCTGATTGCTTGTGCTGGATTGTGGTTTCTGTTGTGAGCAATAATAGACCCCCTGACAGATTTGAGGTTTTGTCAGGGGCTTAAAACAAAGAATGTATTGTGACTTCAAAATTCAAGATTCTAATGTATTTTCAGTTGTTTTCATTTGCAATGTAGACCTAACAAAATAACCAACAATATATTTTAAAGTTGTTAACACTGTTTGACTAATTGGTAAATTACAAACAAAAAATCGGAAAACCCATGGATTTCCCATTAAATTAATGATAAATGAGCAAAATAGCCTCACATCGGTTCAAACAATTGCAATTTTTTCCAAACGCAGGCAGATATTAAGTTAATTTTTGCATCAATTGTGTATTAGATAATAGTTTCCAACATATATGGTAATTTTCGCTGGGGTGGCCCGTATTCATAAAAAATATCACTAGCTCTGTGACCTATTAACTTTTGACCCCAGAGTTTACGGGATACAAGTTGATGTACTACACATGTCTAAACCTCCTAAATTGAGCTTGAACTTCCGCCATTTTGTTCTGTTTTTGGACCAATTTTTACCCATTTTTATGGGAACAAAATTTCTTTTCATGTAATTTTTTTTTATTTAAATGATGTAGGCTATTAAGTAGTGCTGCCAAATATATTTGAAGAAAAATCAATTCTGCCCAGTATTTTTTGAAAATTCACAAAAATAAAGATTTTCTTCCTAATATCTTTTATGAATGCTTTGCATATTCTTTAATAATTTAAACAAAAGATTATTTTGAAATAAATTAAATCTTTTTTATTATTCTGAAGTAACCATAATTTAAATGCTTAATTGTCTCTTCATCCTTAAATTACCATGAAAATTAAAGACTCTTTTAAAATATAGATTAATCTGTGGCAGAATTAGTAAAGTGCTGATTATAATATGCCCTTGATGAGCTGTTAAAAGTTGACAGGAGGTTACACATTATAGTGAGATGTAGCAAAATGTAAGAGGAGAAAAGGCAAGTTCATTCTTCTTAAATAATTTTATGCTCGTAGAAGTGAACAGCTCTGGATAATTTATATTTTTTTGAATGATTACATAAAATAACTAATTCTATAGGAGCAGATGATCAAATGAGAGAACTCCGTGGCAGTGCTTTCTAATCTAGCGTCCCGGGTTCGATTCCTAGTGGGTCTCCAACCATTGCTCCACAACTGGTTATAAAACGGCCATGGGCGTCTTGACGTAAATACTCCAATGAAGGTCTGTTGGGATGTTATAAACCTTGGTAAACCAACCAACCAAATGTTTTATCTTTTCAGGCCTTTTGGTCCACCAAATAATGTAAAAGAGGTATTCAATAAACTGTTTAACCTGAAGGGGTGAGTATTTGCATTTTATTTTTTTGAGATTCAGGTAACACCCTGCACTAAAGTACTAATATGGTTTTTGATTACTGCATGAATGGTTCAAATCTTGGTTGTGTTGATCAAGAAAGGGATCTAGGTGTTGTCATTACTAACAATCTGAAGCCTTCTAAACAGTGTGCTTTAGCAGCTGCAAGGGCAAATAGAATGCTTGGCTTGATTAGAAGAAATGTTTGTTTTCTTGGTAGAGAGGTTCTTAATTTGTATAAGTAGTTAGTCAGACCTCAACTTGAGTATGCCATTCAGGCTTGGAGTCCCTTTTATGAGAAGGATAAGTTCATTTTGGAGCAGGTTCAGCGAAGAGCCACTAGACTTATTCCCGAAGTAAGGAATCTCTCTTATGAATCTAGGTTGTGAATTCTTGGCTTAACCACACTTGAGTTGAGAAGCTTTTGAGCGATATGATTCAGGTTTTCAAGTTCCTATCTGGTAGTGATGCTTTGACTTCCTGTTATTTCTTGCATGTGTCAGCTAATCCTCATGTGGCATGTGGTAACAGTTTGAAGTTGACCAAAGAGTTCTCACGGATAGATATTCAGCATTTTAGCTTTTCCCAAAGAGTTGTTAATGATTGGAATGGTTTGCCTGAGTGGGTGGGTAGCTCCAATTCTGTTCAAAATTTCAAGGTCAACATTGATCAATTCTTTACTAACTCTGGGCGTCTTTGATTTTGTTTTAATTTTGTTTTAATTTTTTTTATTGGGTTCTTTATGGGGTGACTAACCCTTCTTAGCCCGTAATCTTGTTATCTTATGTTAATTTGCATTATGAATGTAGCATCAAGGTTAAATGAGTTGTCGCACTAAAGCTTGTTCCCAAGAAATTCTTGACTAATATCCCATGATTTTGAGAACAGATTAAAGGTCATTTGTTAGCAAAGGCATTTTGCTGAAAGTACCATGAAACAGTAGCTTAGCTAAAAGGGGACTGACTTTTTCCTCAAAATTTCTAAAGTATTTTCTGAAAATATCACACTTTCTCAAAGTTCGACAGTTTTGCTCAAAATATCAGACTTGTTTCCTCAAAATTTCTGAAGGGTTTTATCAAAATTTCTGAAGTATTTCCTGAAAATATCAGACTTTATTAATATTTTTGACGATTTTACTCAATTTTCAAGCAACAATTTAACCACATCATTCCTCAAGATTAACTTTGCATCATAACACATTGAGGTATAAATAGTTCTTATGCTCATAGTTCATTTCACCTTTCCCCAGCAGCAAAGACAAACAATGCCAGCATTGCTTACGATTACTATTTATATTACAAAGGATTGCCATTATATTCAGATGTGTGTCACTAAAAATACCATGTAACACCAGTGGGAGTAGTTGTTATCTTGAAGGAGCCAAGGAGAGGTGAAACAAGTTTTGTGGTCTGGGAAACAAAGAAATATATAACTTTTTCTTCGACATGGCCCTGTTCCATTTGAGGGCAGGTTGAGATGTTCCTGGTTTTAAGCAAAGCCATTTCTAATGTTTTACCCAATTTTAATGGAATTTTTGCCACCTATTTACATATCTGTAGATATAACTTAAAGTAAATTTCCATATGTGTCATATTCTTTTACCTTGAAGCAATTAGTAAAATGAATTCATCTTGTTTGATGCAGTTTTGTTCTACTTTCAGCTATGATGATGCCTTGAAAGTTATTAAGGATGAACAGAAAAAAAAGGTTGTTATCATTTCATGCAATTTGTAGAAGTCCTTGATAATAATATTTGTGCATCTTGCTGTCTCTCAGCTGCTAAGATTTTAAAGGTGCAAGTTAAATTCAACCCAAGTGAAGTTTAACCCCAACAATTAATTTAAATAGAACACAAAGAAAGGTCTCAAGGTCTCTGAGACATGTCAAACCTTGCAAATT
>JAIGNY010003554.1:1005000-1017500 GCA_020152595.1 Chiridota heheva
CTTGAATTTCTCTCATTCTTCCCTTGTTTCCTTTCCTTCCTACCTCTAGAATGATCTGACCTCTCAGGCACAATTTGACCCTCGTTGTCGTGGTGCTGTTAAACCCTCATCAAACAAACAAACAAACTAGCCAAACAATTAGAAATTCAATATATACATATACACTAATTTATCTTGTAAATTATATACTGATTGATTAAACCTAAATGAGAGTAACATGGTTTAACAAATATAAACACAGTGGCTGAGGAGATTTTGCAAACAACTACCTAAAGCTTATGGGTGCAAAACCCCCTTATGATACAATAACAGACAACAAGACAATAGATAATCAATTCAGTATGTATATACACCCACCCTTCCCTCGTCCCACCCTACCTAAATCCCACCCATTTGATATGTAACTAAGTGCTATTGTGACCATGTAAAGACTGTTCTGCTCAGAATATAATGCTCTTTCATCTGGATAGAAAATCTCTACATGTCCATATAGCTTTAAATTGTGTGGCATCACAGAGAGAAGTTCCTTACAGTATGTTAGTTAATTGTTGTTCAATCCTCCACCAATGTTAGTTGAATGTGAGCAGTTGAATTTGACCAAGAGGTTTTCAATCTACAAATACCTGGCCCCAATCAAAATTTAATAGGAGAGAAAAGCCGGATGATTTTCAATGACTGAAATTTATTATTATTATTATTATTATTAGTAGTAGTAGTAGTAGTAGTTATTATTATTGTTATTCAAAATTTATTGTTATCAAAATTTATATAGCCCTATCCAATCAGAAATTGCGCTTTATATTAAAAGACATACAAATTTAAGAAAAATATTCAGATATATAAATCGTAAATGTAAATATAAAATGGTAAAAAGAGTAAAAGAGGGGCATATAAATATGTGTAAAAATGGGAAATGCATAGATTAAACCGACATCATAAATAGTATAAAAGCACGATTAATAGAAAGTAGATTTAAAAAGAAAGGTTTTAACAAGTTTCTTAAAATTATTTAAATCTAGGACAAACTTAAATAATTACATTAATTGCAATGTGTGCTCTGATTGTTTTAATTTAAGAGACATAGCAGATTAGAACCTGCAGGTGCGATGGACTGGGATTTGTGGAAAAAAAGTTTGCATGCGCACATCACAAATTTTTAGCAGTTTTTAAATATTTGTATCTAGAGCCCACCCCAAGTTTTTTTTTTCTTCAGAACTTTCCCCACTGAAATATGCATTGACAGACTGACAGAAAACTTATATATGTCTTTCTACTCTGCAGGCAAGACAAAGACCAATTTAGCTTTTACTCATTTTAAGAATCATTCGTTTTCTCTGGTGTAAGTAATTGTTGTCTTCCATTTTAGATATATCAATTAATATCCCAATTTTCCTCAAATTCTAACACAAAAAACTCTTAGTATAATCCAATATATGTTTGTCAATTTCCCAAGAACATGCAAATGCACACGACAACGCTATGCTAGAATTGGTATTGGAATGGGAAAGTAGGAAGAGTTGTATGTTTCTATTAAAGAGACACATTTTTTAACATGAAGCAATATCTTTCCTTAGGAGAAATGGTCCATCAATCATTCACAGTTAATGCACACATCACCTCAGACATATGATACGTAGCTATTTTTATCACCAGTTTGAAAAGAAACTTCTTCCACTAAGACACCTAACACGGATGAGTGATGAGTGATTTTAATCACAAAAGTGCTTTGATTATTCAGCTCTGGCTTTGTGTAATCTTATACACACAAATAGCTTTAAGCTACTTGGCTGTGGTGTGCATGGGAATGGCAGATAAACAATCATTGTTTTGAGTGGAAACACAATACACTGAACAGGAAGTCAGGTTGGTAATTGTCATACCTGAGTTTTCCAGATTAACTCAGGTGTCAGGTGCAGTAAGGCTTAAAGAGAAACTTTTCGGCATGAAATGGGACAGGATAGTACAAATTCTTGAGGGTGAATCAGTGCTTATTACAGCTTAATTATTAGTGTAAAAGTCCTTTTTTATTCTGCAACTTTGAAACACTGAATATCACGATTGTGAAAGTTGGTTTTATTAGTGTAAAGAAGTTTCATCTTCAGTCTCTGAAGAATGCAGATGAAAAAATCATGGATGCTGAGATGCCCAAAATTCACAAAATTTTGGTGGAGATCATTTCTAGCTGTTATTGAATTGCTTAGAAATTTTTTGCCACATTTTCTATGTGTGTCAAAATTTGACTTGAAGCAAATAAGAGAAAAACAGTTATTATGGCTAATGGCTATTTGGTATGCAGTAACAAGATTATGTAATTGTTTTCCTCAATAATTATTATGAATTTACAACCATTTAACAACTTCCTTGTTATAGGAGGAGTATACAGTGCCATGGAATGAGCTTGAGAAACAGAAGGTGCTGGAGACAGAAGAAAGTATGTAACAGTTTGTATCATTTAGCATTAAAAGGGACATAATTTCTGACAATCATTATTTCATTTGATAAAGGATACAAATTTAGACCAACTACCAAAATCAGCAATTTAAAATCTTATTCCTTTCTCAAGTTATCCATCTTTAAAGGAGACATAAAGTCTGATACAATCATTATTTCATATTGTAACGCCTGTTTTATTTGACGCCCTCACTTTTGCTTTTACCTCCCAACAGAGAAAAGTTTTCTTTCCCACTGAATAATCTTAACTGTCCTACTTTTACTTCCAAACAGATATAAGTTTCCTTACCAACCGATGAATCTTAATTGCCGTACTTTTCTAGGCTCCTACCAATCAATGGTTTTACTTTCGTTTCTTACTATTGGTTTAAGATTAGTCAAATCACAATCTCCGGCTGGTGGTATTTGCGGCAGCCCTCTAGAGTATTACTCAGAACTAGGTTAGATAAGCTTGATTCCCCTAAACAATGACGCCCTCTTACCTCTGGTTATCTCGCCCTTAACATTCACTCAATCTGGAGCTGTGATCCAAGGCACTAACACGTAATTTTGTATTCGACGGATTGTGAAAGTTTTATATATAGATATATCGATTTTAGTGTTTGACCAGATTTAATCGGACTCACTTTATCTGTAATTTACTGTTTACGACAGAGAAACTAGTAAGTATTCACTTATTACCTATTAATGGAATCATTTAAGAAATCCGCCAATTTGAGGAAATTAACCCGTCTTAAGGACACCCAGAAATCATGATTAACGCCCAGAAATTGGACTAAACGCCCTGAAGTGCATTGTACCGTAAAGAGAAGACCAGTTAAATTATCCAGAGTCTTGCAATTAATTAACCCAGGCGTCCGTTGTATCTCCTCACCAAAATCAATACCTGTTGATATGTGCCGTATTTAAGTATCGTATACCTGCGTGCGTGTGGGTGTGTGCGTTGGTAGTTGTAATTTGGAGTACACCAGGAGTTATGCACAGCGTAAGGGATTGTGCAGGGCAGATGTACAGGTAGAGACGCAATGTGTCAGTAGTTGAGTTAACGATATATTCTTGTAGTACGTATCAACTTGTGAACTGCGCTGATGCAGGAGAAGTGTCATTGTAAATAGAAGTAGTGTGTATAAGTAGAAATGAGATAACAGATTACCGATACTTATACACCGCTGTGTGTCTGTGGTTGTGCATAAATCGTAAGTGCGCATCTGGTTTCGCAGTAATTGGCCTGCGCTACACTATGATAGAGGATACAAATCTTAACCAACTACCAAAATCAGCAATTTAAAATCTTATTCCTTTCTCAAGTTATTCATGTTTGAGGTGACATATGGAGGCTGCCATTTTGTTCAATTCTGTATTGAAATATTGTGCATGATGACATAATTTTCCAAACAAAAACAAGGATTGTATTGTATTTCTTTATGAATTTGAGAAAAGTTTTTATTGCAAAATGATGTGCCACCAAGTTTTAACAGCATTTTTTGATAATTTCACGTGTATATACAAAAGGGAAACAATTTTTCATAAGCTTAAAAATATGAAAAATACGAAGCATTCCAACATCATGACATGGCTCATGACATCATTTCCTGCATGTTTTAAAATAAAAATGGTGGCTCCCATAGTAGAAGCGTTAAGTTTTTAAAAAGTACAGGGTATGAGACTTGGTCAGAACATTTATTATTTTTATTTCTCATGACTTGTCCTTCTCCTTAAAAATTTGTTCCAGCAAATCATAACCACAAACTTACTGTAGCAAATAGTGAGACCACTTTATCTTAATTAAAATAACCACACAATAAGGACTTCATCCATTGCTAATATGATACTCAGCACCAACTTCCACAACAACTAAGGTTTTCAGAATAAAGAAAATAAAGAGGAAAAATCTGACCCGACGGGGTTATTTATCAGGTCGGGTCTGACTGTTTGAAACTTTAAGAAGCAGAACAACTAATGCTATCAGTGGGTCTGCAACCAGTGAGTTCACAACTGGTTATCAAAGGCCGTGGCCGTCTTGATATAATGTCCAGCACTGGAATCTTTCGGGACATTAAGCCTTGCTATGCTATGCTATATGAACTAAGGATTGTGTCAGACTTTTTGTCTCCTTTAATAGAAAGATTTTAAACATTAACATCTCAGAAACGAGGCAACTAAATGGAGACTGAATATACATATCTGTTCCTATAATACGCAACACTATGTTTTCAGGCGTGTCTTTTCCAGTAGTGTTCAGTAGGCGGGGCTGCCATTGGGACTGACTTTCAACATGCTCATCCTGTGTGGTGGATGTTGTGCACTAAAAATCACAAAATTTAATCAAATTGATCATTTTACACTTTTTGGTGACAATGCAGAAAATAAGAAAAATTAACCTATGTTCCCATGCTAGCATATGTGTGTGTGTGTGTGCGTGTGACAAGATTGTTAATATGATATCTCATGATTAATGTAGGGGAGTTATGTCATACTTGGTATATGGATGTGTTGTGGTTTGTAGATGATCCCTATTGCTTTTGGTGCTGATGTCATATGTACTTATATTCTTAATGCCCATTGCCAAGCTGGCACATAGGGCAGCAACCAATGTCTTCCACTTCTGCCTGCCTGTCCTTGGCTAACTTCTCTAAGCTCCCCAGATGTGCCCATCTCTCTGATCTCTGCCTACACAGAGCGCGACCACTGGCATTTTGTTTCAGACATGCCACGTTTTCTTCTTTCATCTCCAGCGTCTCCTTATTAGCATGGCCATGTCATCAAATTGACACTGTGCTAACCGTTAGTCATAGTTGGATATTATCCTTGGCCAGAAATGCAAAAAATCTGCTGGGACATTGGTATGAAAGGCTGATAGCTTTGCAAGATCATATTCTGTTATTCGTTTACACTCTGAGCCATACAGTAACGTTAAAACAACACAGCTCTTGCTTGGTATGAACTCTGTATTGGGTTAACTTCCATACATTATTCAAACTTACAAAAAGTTTTCTAGCTTTGTTTAGTCTGCTCTATATGTCAAATTTTGTGCCACCGTCTGGAGTAACTATACTGACCAAATATGTAAAGTTATCAGTCTTGCTGAGGTCAAATCTCATCTAATTCGATAGGTCAAAGGTGGTTTATGTTGATGGTCATTAACTATGTCAAGCCCAACTTGATGTCGACAGCTAGATAAACGCAAAGTTTTCTCCTTCATGTGATGATGGGTATGTGTTAGTTGAGCAAGATTGTCTGCAAAGTCAAAATCTTCTAATGTGGAAAAGGGTGTCCAGTGATTGCCACATAGTTTGTCTTCTGTTGTGCCTCTTAGAACCCAATTGATTACAAGGTTGAAAAGCAGGGCTGACATAACACATCTTTGTGTTATTCCAGTTGTGACATTGATGCGAATACACCGCAACCCACGTTGCCAGTGAAATTTGAAACTATTAATGAGCTGTACCATATGGTCTGGAATGAATAAGTAGGTTGTGCTTAATGTTCTACAACGGTATGTCCGATTTGCCATCAGACTCAACATGATTGTGTTGATAAACAATTTGTCCAAATCTCTGACGGAGGGGGGGACATGTTCCCTCAGTCACTGATGTAGTAACTTTTTTAATTGCAAAAAATCTGATGATAAAATCAGGAAGTCTTTAATCTCATATAGATAAGACTGGATAAGAGGAGCTTAAATTAGGCCTAAGATGAGAAGCTTTTTCTGGTATTTAAGGCTTCAAATTTCCTTTCTATTTATGCTGAAGCTGCAACAAAAAAATAGGTGCACCATGTAAGAATAGAAGCTAATTACAGAATAGGGTCTTTACCCCATTGATTTGTACTTTTTGATCAGTTGACTATATAGACAGCCCATTCAGCCAGTTAATGGTCACACATGCCTCGTGATGTATTTTTACATTGAATGAACACTGTAATAAGATCCCCTTTTCTGAATATGATTTGAGGTAATTTTAACAATGAATGTGTGGAAGCTTAGGGGTTCAGCGAGCAAAAGGCCTATTTTTCACATAGACACTGGTCTCTAAAAAGAAGAGCAGTGAAAAAATGTGTTCCGTCATCCATCATTAAGTCAATCTAGGTATTGATGAAATTTAAGTTCATGTTTATACGACATCTTGAACAAAATTAGACTACTTCAATAAAATTACAGTTGTAGTATGCTGTATTTAAACATGTTGATTGTCTGAAATTAAAAGCTATATAGTACAATTTCGGAGCATGTAGAGGGTCAAAAATTATAGTGGATCAGAGGTCATTTGTGAAATTGAGGGGTCTGTGGAGACTAGTCATTTTTAACAACAAAAAAGGGCTGTGCCACCACAGGCTTTTAAGTCAACCCTCTAATAATCTTTAGCATAAAAACGTTGGCCTCCGTGTTTCTGAACATGATTTGAGGGTATTTCAAATGCTAAAAAAAACCAAATGCCTAGGGGGTCAGGAATTATTAGCATTATGAGCTTCTGACTAACTGCTTCCCCCCCCCCCCACCCTTCCCCACCCTCTTCTTTCTCTTCCTCCTTCCCTCCCCAATGCTGCAATTGTTGGTGGCTGGCAACTACCCTGAAACACTCACAAATAGCAGTTGTGTTTCTGGTTGAAACTGCAACACCTTCGATGGTTATCACACTTAGGTCAGTGTGGAAGTGCAGCTCCATGCATCTAGTTGTTGGTGGCTGGCAACTACCCTGAAACACTCACAAATACCAGTTCTGGTTCTGGTTGAAACTGCAATCTCCTTTGATGGTTATCACACACAGATCAGTGTGGAAGTACAGTGCCATGCATCATAAACTCTCAAATGTGCCATTCTAACTCATTTCTGGAGATTTATGTCTGGCCTGCTATACTTGATTTTGATATAAAAAGCTAAATCCATCCGAGCCATTAGGTGCTTATTCCCAGTTTCCATGGCGTAAGCGGATGAGAGTACATTACTCCCCCTAGACGGGATGCCAGTCTATTGCAGATTAACTCCCCAGCAGTGCTGGTACTCATTTTACAGTAAGGTGGACTGAACAGAGAGTAAAGTGCCTTGCTCAAGGACACAATGCAGTGCTCGCAGCGGGAATTGAACCCGGTACCTTTCGCATACGAGCATGACTCCTTGACCACTGAGCCACTGCACCTCTTATGAAATTCTGATTCGAATATACCTATACCTTATTGTCAGCTATTTTGCAGATGTGTGACAGAAGCAAGTTATTATATGAGTACGTGCCTGTTTTTTCCTGTATGTCTTCCATTTACGCTCTGCAGGGCGCTCGATGTTTGAAGGACTCATGTTGTGAACTTCCTTGAAAATAGCAGTGAATCCAAGTTTGGTATGTCTAATTTCAAGAGGTTCCCACTGGAGCTTACAAAACATTGAAATTTAAGTCAGGAAATTGAATATACGGCCACAGATATCATAAAATTCCATCAGCTTAGATGGTGAATACGTTATGAATTAACTTATTGATTTGTTGACCTTTATTTACCTTTATTTTACTGTTTAAAGACCTTTATTTTATAATTACCAACTTTAAAAAAAAGAAGTAATTTTGTTAAAGAGCCCTAATTTGGAGGCCTGCATCATGCTACAATTCAAGTAACTGATTAATTTGGTAAAGTGCCCATTCCTGCATGCATAAACTGTTGATAAGTGTGTGAAAGTGCATTTTTAATGGGCTTGACTCCATACCCTAGTGATTTGTGCAGAAGATCAGTATTCCCCCGAGAGAGAGAGTTGAACACACAATTACAATGACGGGGTCGTCGCCTGCGTATTCGGTTATGATAGTACAAATGCTATCACGAAACGCTCAATACGACCCGGACGAGAACACAGGTACGACGTACGGACAGACATAACATCGACAACCAAGTCAATGTCCACGGCCTTTGATAACCAGTTGTGGTGCACTGGCGTGTCTACCCATCCCAGGATTGAACCCAGGGCCTCGTGGTCTGTAGACAGGTATGATAACCGCTACACCACAGTAGGTAGATAAGGGGATTCCCCCAAATTTGATTGGTCTTTTATAGTCACATGAATTTCGGCCATGTAACATAATGTGAATAAGATTTTTCGGAAATTGCCTATTCCGATATGAAAGGTCAAATCAGTCATGTTCATTTAAGTGAAAATAATCTGCACAGACGGACTAGTGCAGTAGGACCCGTATCCATATACCAATCCAAGTGAGGCCTTGCTGGCTAGGAAGCAGTTTATTTTATTAGTCATTTTAAATCTCCCTGGATTTATCTAGCATATACTAATGCTTGACTAATAAGGTATAGGGATCTGGTATTTAGACTGATTTGACTCTGGTATAAAATAGACTTCTGCAGTTCTTCAGGTGATAAAACTACAGTTACAAAACCCTTTTCAGTTCTCTTCCGAGTCCTGACAGTATCTAATGACTGTAAGTCATAAAATAGTAAAATACAAAAAGACTTTGGAATATGAGGATGTGATGTCACAACTAGTCTGATTTCAGTCATTTCTACACAAATGAAACAAAAGTTGAATATCTACTTATAGAGGGATTTCATCATGTGACTAACTCCAACTGTAAGCCATTTTGCAGGGCAGAGCTTTGCGCGTTGAGTATTTCACACATCTGATCTTCGCACAGCTTAGTCACATCACACGTAAAACAAACAGACTCAATCTAAAACATGCGCTAGCATGTGCTTGTTATGTAAAACACATGCTGGGCATATAAACATGCATTGGTTCAAATAAACTGGCGAGATGATTTTTTATTTTTTTTTAAAGAAAAAATTACCCTCCAAGTACTTCAAGTAATCTTAATCAGTGGATTCTAAACACGTCTATTAGTTAGTGCAACCAATGGCACAGCAAGATTCCGGCATACTACTTACAAAAGTGATCTTAAATAACAACATGCAAACGTATGTAAGTGTACGGCAGATGGTAGTCTCTCCTACAAAATGATGATGTAAACAAAGTCATGTGATCTCATGATGTTAGCTGAAACATCGTTATTGATAATATGAATTTAGAAACTTATTTTCACCATTTGTGTTGCTTTTATTGTTCTCTCATATAAGATGATTGACTTATCCTTGAAAATAGAAATGCGAAACAGCGCTGTACTTTTATCTAAATTTTGGGCAATGGAACCACAACATAGCTCGACCTAAAGAAAGAAAAAATGATTTATGCAGGACGTCAAGACTATCAAGGACTGAAAGGATTGGTTTAGTGGTTAAGCAAGTCTATCTTATATGAAAGAGTAAAAGAAACAAAATGGTAAAGAAAGCATTCAAAAAATCTTATTTGGTTAAGGAGGCATTCTAAGCTCTTGTCTCATTTGTGAAGAAATGACTGGTGTAGTATACTATGGAAGGTTGGAGCCCATGATTCTTGCATTCTTACCAATTTTTAATACACTTAAAGAAAATTTAATTAACATTTTTAACTATTTGAATTATTTTACCCCCAAATTTCTTCAGATGGTGGTAAATTATAATTACCCGTACTAGATACTATTTTACTACTGTCCTGACACATCCAATTTTAGGCCACAAAATCATGAACTGTATGAAAGAATACATAAAGACTGAGGAATCTGAGGCTGTGACATCATAACTAGTCTGATTTAATTCGCTTCTACACAAATGATACCAAACTTTAAACTTAAATATCCCCTTAACAGAATAAGATTTTTGAATGCTTTCTTCACTATTTAGTTTCTTTTGAAGTCCTCTTTCATAAAAGATAGACTTGCTTGACACCTGAACTAATTATTTAAATATGAATCCTTGGAAGAAGTCGTGTGCAAATGGTCAGATTCATCAAAAGTGATGGTGTCATTTGGCAATAGTCCTCAGGTATGTGAAAATATCTGATTATGTGCTAAAACCTTTTTGTGGTCCAGATCATTCAAAATATATCTTTTATATAATCTCTTTTCTTTCAAAGAATTTTTGCTGAAGGAATGCCGGGGGGACACGAAAAAGCTGAAGAATATTTCAGCTGCTTCTATGAGGCAGCAGATGGCTAGCAAGGAGGATGAAATAGAAAGCAAGCAAAAAGAGATTGAGGAGGTAATTGTTTTTATATAACTTTCAAGGATATTTTCACAGTTAGTTATTATTAACTTTTCCCTGTTATGCATTTCATTTATATATCTTAAAACAAGGACAGTCTTTTTTCTATGCACTTTAAAAAATAAAGTCACGGTTCAAAAAAATTATAATTCTTCGGAAGTTATTATTTTTTATTTTTTTTAATAAGCCCAGAGAAACTTCATGGTATAGAATGTAACATTTAAAGATTTTGAGAAGTGACATTTTGAAGTTCAAAATGTTTCAATTAAAATAAAACAATTTTATTTTTGACATAAGTATATTTTATTGCATATGATTTTTGTCCCTGTCATGATGTCTATTTGACCTCCTTAGAGTTTACATGGAAGCAGGGTAAAGATTTGCCTGTCACTCAAAATCATATTGCTATTTGTTTTCAAAATCCAAATATCAATTAATATTGAATGGTCAAACTTGAAAGGTTTGGGGTCCAAGGGGCTGTTACCCATAACATAACTCTTTCCTAATATACTCCACAACTTTAAAGGCTTTTTACAAACTCACAAGAAGCAGAATGAGATATACATTTTATAAAAGGTGTCACTAGGCTTTAATAAGATGCTAATTTTATTATCTATTTTCAGATAGAGAATGAGAAAATGAAATTGCAGGAGACTTTAGCAAGCTTAAAGGTGAGAAGTGTTAACGATTTTTCTATATTTGTTGAATGAACAATTATAAATCTTCAGAAAGATGAACATACCTGGATTGGTGGATTTTGCTCAATGTTGACATGTGGGAAAAGTCCTAGCTTAATTACAAGAGGAAGGGGGTGGTGGCCCCCACCAAGCTTTGGGAAGAAAATTGTTGTATAATTTGATCATATGGAAAATAATTTTTTTTGACCTACAATCCTAAATTTGACCATTTTCTATGTATCTTGCGATTTTTCTGATGCATGATCCTAAATTTTTCTACTGGTTTGATCATGATCCTAAACTTTTTGGTTCCTGTGCTAATAGCATAAGGAACCTGTCATGCTGGCATATGTGTGTGTCTGTGACAGCAAGCTCGTAAGCATGATATCTCAAAAACAATACACCGAATTCATGTCATATGTGAAACACAGATAGTCCATGTTCTGTAGATTTGGTGGTGCAGTCATGCATATTAATGAGTACTGTAGGTGGGGCTTAATGTAAATATCTTTAAATGCTCATATTTTTACAAGCGTATGTCTGCTTTGTTTCATATTGGATGTAATTATGCTGTAAGCTTCTGTGTACATGTTCATGGTACAAAAATAATGAATTTTATTAATATGCATAGTAGGCGGGACTTAATATGGTTTTGCTCAGGCTACAATTACCTTGTAAACATGGTATCTCAAACAGGACAAACTGGATTCTATGTCATATTTGGTACACAGATAGCCCATGGTCTGTAAAAGTGTCCTATTGTTTTTAGTGGTAATATCATGCATATTAATGAGTAGGGGGGGGCTTAATGTAAAAAATCTTGAAATGCTCATAGTTTAACAATCACATGTCTGTCTCGTGTCATATTTTGTAGAATTATGATTTTAGCTAGTTTGTACATGTTCATTTTATTAAGATATTGGAAATTCATTGGATTTTGTAAAATGTATTCAATTTTATATCAGAACTTCCAGCTGTTTGGGGGAGGAAAATACTTAATATTTATGCCTATTTAAACATACCAATATGACACTGGAGAAAGGTGAAGGTTAGATGTGGGGGAGAGTGGGTGCATGGGGGTTCTGAGGAAAGGTAAGAACATCTTTTGAGGAAATGGGCAAGTAGAATTTCTATGGAAATCTGGGGTTTAAAGGTCATAAGGATGACTAAGGGTTGCAAAAAAAGGTGGAAGTTCTAAGGGTGGGTGAGGTGTCTGAGGGAAGTAAAGATTAAGAATGGTTAGCTTGTGATGAGAAAATTTTGAGAGGAGGTAATGGGTTCTGATGAAAGGGGTGGAAAAGATTT
>JAIGNY010003554.1:1022500-1062500 GCA_020152595.1 Chiridota heheva
GCTTCCAGATGAGTTAGAGTCACGTGATTAAATCCCTCTATAGATGTTGCAAAGAGACAAAACATCTGATGTGTATAAATTATATCTGAAGCCACAACATCTTACTGGTCATAAAGCAGGTGAAATTTTATCAAATACGTTGAACAGTACTAGTTCCTTCATCCACAAACTATTTCAATTCTATTTTTAAATGTTTTCCACTTTCAGTAGAGGTGTAGGCACCAGGGGGTTTACACAAGTGTCCCTTTTCAAAATAAAAAGTGCAAAGGTGCAAGAACTGGTAGAATGTGCACATACTTTTTTCTTTAATGTTACAAAAGTACCCCTTTCAAAATGAGATGCCCTTAAAAAAAAAATACTGACCCAATAGTAGGAAGCTGGCAACTTTTGTCAGTCCTATGTACAGGGGAATGTGTTCTCATTGAAAAAGTGCCCCTTTCTAGAAGTGAAGTGAAGTACCCCTTTTACCTTACTTTATTATCTACAGACAGGGGGCGGACACATGCATATGACTTGAAAAGTGCCTCTTAGAGGTTGTCCCCCACCCACTTTTTGTAAGCTTCCTACATCCTTGACTTTCAGTAGTGCTTTTGTTCCAAAGAATTTGAAAATGTTGTTCTCAATAACATTACAATGAAGAAAATGCTCAATATAAGGACTTAAAGGTCACAAAGTTTATTTTTAAAGGGCGATATAGATTTTACAAGTTCACATTACAATTGATTATGCTTTTTAGCTTGAGCAAAAGCAAAAGGAGATAAGGCAGAAGATGGATAAGAAGGAAAAGCTGATGTCTCAAGAAGTGAAAGATGGTCTTTCTGGTCATCAGCTTGTTTGCTGCAGCGAAAGGGTGAGTTTAAGGCTTTGCTTTATTTTAGCTGTCAAAGAGACCTTGACCTGTTCAAACCATTATATTAGAGACCCCCAGTGTCTTACTTGATATAGCTATAGATGATGAATTAGTTTAGATAGAACACCTACACTTTCATGGTACTATTTGAATGGAAATATTGCACTGATACATTAAATTTCCATCAAACGTTGCTGCTAATCAGGAAATCTGCTTCAATGTTTCGGAAATGTCCTTTACTTTTCTTCAGTTTTTTATGAAAAATTTCCTTCATTATCTGAAACTTTTCTTCAATTTGTGGGAAATGTTGCCAAGCTTCACCTAAGTTTCCAATGATTTTTCAAAATTTTCCCTCAATTTTATGTTAATAATTCCCCAATTTTACCACCCATCCAGGAAGAAAACATTTCCCCTGTCTCTTCTTCCGTCAGTCTGTAAGGTATGCAAAACACTTTGCCCTACCCCAAATTGTTTTCCATGGCCAGCCCTAAAGGCTTAATCCAGCCCTGTGTGGAATGGGTTTTTTTAACATTTTTTAGATAATGATTATGTTGTCCAGATTTTACTTTAAAAACTTACCACTATTAGATAAAAGTCTTCACATTCTTCAAAAACTACATTGGTTTCCAGTTAGATAGAGAATTATTTACAAATTGATGCTTATTGTTTTCAAAATGGCCCCTTCTTACATAAATGATTGCTTAAACCATACAGCCCTGTACGAATGCCTTATTCTAGTTCAACTCCCTCTCTCAGTGAACCCCTGTCTAAACGTTCCAGAGGCTTTTTTTGGTTGCTGCAATTTGTATTTGGAACTCCTGACCAAATTAAATCTTGTAACATGATATATACTTTCAAAAAGGTTCTGACACCCATTTAATGTCTTAAGCTTTTTCTTATACTATCTTGTATAAGGGCTCTACTCTTTCCATTATTTTCTGGTTGTTTTTTCATATTTATATTGCGCCATGAGCACCTTATTGGTGAATATGTTTCTGTGATTATAAGTTTACAATATTATTATTATATTGTTATTATTATCATTATTAGATAAAACATTTCTGACTTTCATGCAGCATCCAAAGAAAGTTTCATGTTTTGCTTTCTTTAAAAAATATTTTCAGATGAAAATGATCCAGGAGAGTTTTGATGATGTTGTAGCACTAAATGAGACGATTGAAAAGTAAATATAATCAAGTTTACTGATGCTGACCTATATTATGTTTTTTTGTGTGAAATCATTGTGGCTGGTATATTTAAAGCAGTCAAAGAGCTTGTAATCATATATCTCAGATAGAAAGCAAATTACAAAAATTGCTTTTAAAATCTTCATATAAGACATATGATTCTGTCATTTTACAGTGCCAAAGTAACTTGTTTACTTACTATGCTTACATTCTATTAAAATGTTTGCAGGTTTGTACCTAATGTTTGTAAACGAAATATTGGCTTAATGCAATCTTTGAAAAAAGTGAGGGGAAACACCCCTCCCCCCTTCCATCACCATGCCACTGATGGTGCATGATTCAAAGAGTGGTATCTTAATTGGATGTTTTGAAATGTGACAATGATCTTTGATTGGCTTATTTCACATGACTCATACACCTAATTTAAATTTGGCTTTTTAGCCTAGCCTAAATAAAATTAATAAGGCCTAATCAAACTTGAACCAAATCCAGATCTAGACCTTTTGGTTATTAAACAGTAATGCTGAAAAGGGAGTGATATTTAATGTACACTTCGGGAGGCACAGTGCTGATTATATGAGTACATATGACAAAAGCCCTTCAAAGAGTCACATTTTAATGTATAAGCATATTAATTATGGCAAAACTTTGATAATTGATCTTTGCTGAATGAAGACAGTTGATATAAATGTGCATAAAAATAGATAAAATGAATGTTGGAAAGGGTCTGTGATATTGATACAAGAGAATTTGGCAAAGCAACTGTAGAAGGAACTATAGGGCTCACAATGGTCTTTTCAATGGGGTAATCCTGCATAAACTGGAAGTATTCTGTGCAATAAAGGTGCAGCACTGAGAGTTGGGGGTGGTGGAGCTATATTTTCTTTTCAGAAATAAGTTATTTCATTTCATTGATTTATTTATTTCATCACAACATTCATAATTCATGATAACATAACAATAGGAAAATACATTTAATAACAATATGAAAGTTGTGAAAGGAAGTGCTCCTTTAACGGCTTAACGAGTAGATCACTCCCTCTTAATATCTAGATAATACTAAATTTACTATAACTATTCACATACATGTCTCTATACAACAACAAAAAAGAAAATACGAAGGAGAGAGAAATGGAACCCAAACACTGACCCCTATCCTAACCATCCCACCCCACCCGAGCCATACTACCCCACTCCCATCCATGGATAATAGATAGGTTAAAAGAAAAGGAGACAATGATATATAATTTAGAAGAAAAAACCCTAAATCCCACCCTAATCATCCCATCCCACTATAGCCATCCCACCCCACTATAGCCATCCCACCCCACTATAGCCATCCCACCCCACTATAGCCATCCCACCCCACTATAGCCATCCCACCCCTATAGCCATCCCACCCCACTATAGCCATCCCACCCCCCCAGCCATCCCATAGCCATCCCACCCCACCCCACTATAGCCATCCCACCCCACTATAGCCATCCCACATCCCACCCACTATAGCCATCCCACTATAGCCATTCCACCCCTATCTATCCCACCCTACTCTATCTACCTATCAGTAATATATGAGAACGATTTTGGTATTTTTCCATTTATACATTTGTTTTTTTTAATCACTTTTCAGGGATGAGGAAGCGTTTGCTCAAGTGCAGATAGACTTCAGTAATGCAGATAGAGAAGTAACAAAAGTCCAGCAGGAAATAAATCAACTTGATGAAAGAAAATTGAAGCTAGAACAAAAAATTGATCGTCTTGAGGTAAAATCATTGATCATCCTGACAAACAGCATAACGGTACCACATTATTCCATGTGCATATTAGCAGAGCATCAATATTTATTCCTATTACTTGACTTAACATTCAGAACAAAATTTGTTTGCCTGCATGCAACTAATTATTGGCCAGATTATGATACAGAAATGGTTACGCTTTCTGCGCTCAGAAATTTGTCTTCTGTCGTGATCAATATCAGTCAAGGAAAGTCCAATGGGAGTTTTATGGTGAATTAGTGAATAATGTATCCATACTTCTAAAAGAAGAAAATGCTGAAGTTGATGTTTGATTCTCAAAGCATAATTTTTCTGTGGACTTTGACCAACAGTACTTGTACTTTTTGCCTACAAGGTATTCTTTGCTGAGGATTTTTGCATTATGTATTTATAGATGTGAATGTGAATCTTAAGAAGAAAACTTATTAACTGAATGAAAATTACATTTTTTGTGAACAATGTTTTGTAGAGAATTTGATATGTGCAATCTTTGTTATCCCCTTTTCAACAATGTTGGTGAAGAAGGGATATAGTATCTGTTCGTATCCTTCTGTTTGTACATGTACATCCATCCACACCTATTATCTGTTTGACCACATGCATGCATTGTTCAGCGGCTGGGACAAAAGATTTCTGCCCTTAGAAAGGAATTGCAACTATTTTTTTTGGATATATAAAGGAGATTCTTGCCTCTAAAGAACTTACAACAAATGCATTCCTTACATAAATAGCAATTTAAAGAATTGTTGTTGATGAAAAAAAATCTCAAGGAAACACTCAGGCACCAATAAAGAATTTATGATTAAGTGTCTTTGGGATGAATAGAAATATAACAATAAGCCTCCAAATTAATGTTTATTTAATTTTCATTCTGATTTGGTAAATTGATCATCCCTCTGTGGTTTATGAGGGAAAATGAGGGATTGTAGGGAATGCTATGTATGGAATGGGAGATGGTATGGAATAGGGATGGGGATTCTAGGGAATGAGGGATTGTAGGGAATGCCATGAAATGGTAGAGAATGGGGATGGTAGGGATAGGGATGGTAGGGAATGGGGGATATCAGGGGAATGAGAATGGGGAATGGTTGGGAAATGGAGGGTGGTAGGGGAATGGGGGTGATAGGGAAATGGGGATAGTAGAACTTATGGTAGAGTATTGGGTGGGTGGTAGGAGAACTGGTAGGAAAATGGAGATGGTAGGGGAATAGGGCATTGTATGGGAATGGAGCATGTTAAGTTGATATAGATGAGAGGATGGGAGTTAGAAGAAAGAGTATTGGGTGGAAGATGGCATAATGTTTGGTAGATATAGGAATTCATGTGGGACAGGGTGACATGGCATGTGGGACAGGGTGACATGGCATGTGGGACAGGGTAGGATGGCATGGAGGACATGACAGGATGGCATGTGGGACAGGACAAGATGGAATGGCCTGTGGGACAGGGTGGGATAGTTCATGGTACAGGAAGAGATGGCATGTGTGACAGGGTGGGATGACAAGTGGTACAGGGAGGGTGATATGTGGTACTGGGAGGGATGGCATGTGGTGGGATGTCATCTGGATTACAGGTGTGATGGCATATGGATCATGTAGTGGAAAGACATCTCGATTTCCTGTAGGGTGGGATGTAGGATGGGAAGCACTTGGAACAGTGTGAAATTGCATGTGGGACAGAGAGTGGAAGGTGTGTTATTATCGGCAAGGGGATTTGTGTTGTTTGAGATGTCTGGTTTTATTTGAAGAACTTCTTTACATGTTTATGATAATACTGACCCAAAATCTATTTATAATATATATATCACATATCTTTTTCAGAAAGCTTGGGAAGAACTTGATGTGAACATTAAATACAAAGAGAAAGAGGAAGAAGTAACTTCTTGGAAAAAGACGATGCAGAAGAAATACGCCGGAAAAACACTTACGGAGAAATGCAACGAAATGTGTTCTAAGATGGCAGAACTGGAAAAAGAGGTTTCACAAATCTAATTTCTTATTTGTAAATATAAAATAAAACACAATAAGTATTTATTTCTTTCAACTTTCCTTTATTGATTTTTATTTCGATAGATAAATAAAAAGGAAGGAGTGTTAGCTGAAAAGGTGAATGAAAGGAAGGATGCAGAAGAAGCCATAGAATCAGAAGACTGCAAAAATGCAGCAGATGACGGCAAGCTCTACTGGGGAAAAATTGAGGTATGATAAAGGATTGTAATGCATGTTAAACAAAAACAACAGTTTACAAGAACATTTTCCTTTTGCATTGCTTCTAAGTTTGAACATTTTGAAATATGTGTGTATTTTATGGTAATTATAAAAATGAATATGAAACCTTTAGCTAAGCTTAAAAGTAAATTTGATGTTTTTTGTTCATGTAAATAAATACCTTCAAGTTGCTGATTTTGGGTGTTGCACATGCGATAAATAAATATTCAACTTCTCACCTTTAAAGAGTTAATAAGAAAAAATAGTTAAACATGGGTTTGAATCTTGTCAATTAGGAGGGGTGTATCATCTGCATCATAAAGTTTTAAGAAGCAGTGTTGATTACAAAATCTCATTGTGCTTATGGGAAAAGAATTCAGACCATAGCTTGAAAGAAATCTCTTTGTTTCTTCAGATATATGACAAAGCATGCAAGGACTTAGAAATATATGGAAATGCTCTGAAATTGTGAGTATGTTATGTGAGTATGGTTATCTACTCTTTTTAAATCCTGGAATTTGTCTTGATTTTGTTTCATTGGAGTGTCAAAATATATCAATTTTTCTAAGCTGTGCAAGGCATGACCATTTTGATTAAGTTATGAGTATTTTTCTCGACATCGTTTTAGAAAATATAATATTTTTTTCTCAAATTATTGGAAATAGATTAATGAGTATTCTCATTCTAAACAGGACCATCATTGAATACCATGCGATGATGATGGAGAAGATCAACACCTTCATTGGGACCATGTGGAAGGGAGTCTATAAGGGAAAAGGTATTTACAAGGAATCTTGGACATTCTTAGTTTTATAGTTCTTTGTCTTCCTGATTCAAATGGATGATGGATTGTTAATTTTCTCTAATGTTTGTACCAGGGTAGAAAAAGGGTGGGGAGTGGGTGTTTGGATGAGATCACAAGGAGAAGTTAATTTAGAATTAATTAGTAATCCTCATTAAGAGTTTTTTTCCCTTGGACCCCTCCAACCCGACACCCCTAATTTCCTCAAAATCAGGGGTAATCCACACCTTCCAACCCAAGAGCTTCTTCACAGTCCATTTGCTAGCAATAGGCTATTGTTACACTACACAACACAGGTGTAATCCACACCCTCTAGCCTGAGAGCCTCTCCATGGTTCACTTGCTAGCAACAAGCTACTGTTACTCTACACAATAGGTCATTCATCTGGAGCTGAAACCACATGTCTGCATGCAGTGAAGCGGAACCAGATTAGTCCTTGGCTGACTCTAAAAATAAATATACATTATATGCCTGGATGAATTTGTGTAATGCTCATGCATGATTGATGGACCATTCCTCCGAAAGAGAGTTATTTCATCACGTTTTCATGTAAAACCTTTTGAAGGGACTGCAGAAAAGTTTTCTTCACAGTTATCCCCAGTTCTGCCACTCTCATATGTAGTTTATGTCATCATTGTTCTGAAATTGTGTTTTGTCATATGTTGATGAGTCGATATAAATTGGTAAGTTCCCCAATATAAATAGTATGAACTAATAATAGAGAAATAACTTACAAACTTAATACTAATTATACAAACTTAATACTAATTAACTTATTAGTAGAGTAATAACTTACAAATTTAATACTAATTAGCTTATTAATAGAGTAATAACTTACAAACTTAATACTAATTAGCTTATCAATAGAGTAATAACTTACAAACTTAATACTAATTAGCTTATTAATAGAGTAATAACTTACAAACTTAATACTTATTAACTTATTAATACAATAATAACTTACAAACTTAATACTAATTAGCTTATTATAGAGTAATAACTTACAAACTTAATACTAATTTATACTAATTTACTTCTTATTAATAGAGTAATAACTTACAAACGTAATACTAATTAGCTTATTAATAGTAATAACTTACTAATTAACTTATTAATAGAGTGATAATTAATAGAGTAATAACTTACAGACTTAATACTAATTAACTTATTAATAGAGTAATAACTTACAAACTTAATACTAATTAACTTATTAATACAATAATAACTTACAAACCTAATACTAATTAACTTATTAATAGAGTAATAACTTACAAACTTAATACTTATTAGCTTAATAATAGAGTAATAAGTTACAAACCTAATACTAATTAACTTATTAATACAATATTAACTTATTAATAGAGTAGTAACTTACAAACTTAATACTAATTAGCTTATTAATAGAGTAATAACTTACAAACTTAATACTAATTAGCTTATTAATAGAGTTATAACTTACAAACTTAATACTAATTAACTTATTAATAGAGTGATAATACAAACTTACTAAAGCTTATCAATAGAGTAATAACTTACAATACTTAATACTAATTAACTTAGTAATAGAGTAATAACTTACAAACTTAATACTAATTAACCTATTAATAGAGTAATAACTTACAAACATAATACTAATTAACTTATTAATACAATAATAACTAACAAACTTAATACTAATTAACTTATTAATAGAGTAATAACTTACAAACTTAATACTAATTAACTTATTAATAGTACTGTAATAACTTACAGACTTAATACTAATTAACTTATTAATACAATAATAACTTACAAACTTAATACTAATTAACTTATTAATAGAGTAATAACTTACAAACGTAATACTAATTAACGTATTAATAGAGTAATAACATACAAACCTAATAATAATTCACTTATTAAGAGAGTAATAACTTACAGACTTAATACTAGTTTACTTATTTATAGTACTGTAATAACTTACAGACTTAATACTAATTAACTTATTAATACAATAATAACTTACAAGCTTATTAATAGAGTAATAACTTACAAGACTTAATACTAATTAACTTATTAATACAATAATAACTTACAAACTTAAACTAATTAACTTATTAATAGAGTAATAACTTACAAACTTAATACTAATTAACTTTTTAATAGAGTAATAACATACAAACTTAATAATAATTAACTTATTAATAGACTGTAATAACTTACAAACTTAAAACTAATTAACTTATTAATAGAGTAATTACTTACAAATTTAATACTAATTACCTTTTAATAGAGTAATAACATACAAACTTAATACTAATTAACTTATTAAAGTACTGTAATAACTTACAGACTTAATACTAATTAACTTATTAATAGTTCTGTAATAGCTTACAGACTTAATACCAATTAACTTATTAATACAATAATAACTTACAAACTTAATACTAATTAGCTTATTAATAGAGTAATAACTTACAAACTTAATACTAATTTACTTATTAATAGAGTAATAACTTACAAACGTTATACTAATTAACGTATTAATAGAGTAATAACATACAAATTTAATAATAATTAACTTATTAAGAGAGTAATAACTTACAAACTTAATACTAATTAACTTATTGATAGAGTAATTACTTACAAACTTAATACTAATTACCTTTTTAATAGAGTAATAACTTACAAACTTAATACTAATTAACTTATTAATAGTACTGTAATAACTTACAGACTTAATACTAATTAACTTATTAATAGAGTAATAACTTACAGACTTAATACTAATTAACTTATTAATAGAGTAATAACTTACAGACTTAATTTTAATAATAGAGTAATAACTTACAAACTTAATACTAATTAACTTATAGAGTAGTAACTTACAAACTTAATACTAATTAACTTATTAATAGAGTAATAACTTACAGACTTAATACTAATTAACTTATTAATAGAGTAATAACTTACAAACTTAATACTAATTATCTTATTAATAGAGTAATAACTTACATACTTTAACTAATTTTATTAATAGAGTAATAACTTACAAACTTAATACTAATTAACTTATAGAGTAGTAACTTACAGACTTAATACTAATTAACTTATTAATAGAGTAATAACTTACAAACTTAATACTAATTAACTTATTAATATTAATATTAATAGAGTAATAACTTACAAACTTAATACTAATTAACTTATTAATAGAGTAATAACATACAAACTTAATAATAATTAACTTATTAAGAGAGTAATAACTTACAAACTTAAAACTAATTAACTTATTGATAGAGTAATAACTTACAAACTTAATACTATTTACCTTTTAATAGAGTAATAACTTACAAACTTAATACTAATTAATCTTATTAATAGTACTGTAATAACTTACAGACTTAATACTAATTAACTTATTAATAGAGTAATAACTTACAGACTTAATACTAATTAATCTTATTAATAGAGTAATAACTTACAGACTTAATACTTAATAATAGAGTAATAACTTACAAACTTAATACTAATTAACTTATAGAGTAGTAACTTACAAACTTAATACTAATTAACTTATTAATAGAGTAATAACTTACAAACTTAATACTAATTAACTTATTAATAGAGTAATAACTTACAAACTTTATCGATAATGCAGAGAGGTGCATGAAAATGTTTATCGTTAGTTTTTTGTAGACTAGTGGACAATATTAAGAGGCGGCCTCGTCTCAAAAGAAATAGCAATGATGTCATGCAGCAAGTACAGGAGCAGCATTTACACATTATAAAAAATTGACTAGGGCCTACATATTTTACAATCATTCAGAGATGTGTATATTATAAATTGTGTGTATTAAGATTCATACTAAGGTAAATACACGTACGTTATGTATGTGTGGTAACATGACACGGCTGGGTAGAACTTAGCTGCATTAGTTGTTATAGTTTAACAAATATTCAAACCATAAAGGCACACCAAAAGGTTAGTCAGATTCCAAAAAATTCAAATGAGAGAAAAAGAGAATGAAAAATCAATTGTTAACTTGACATGAACGCTTGAAGGACAGTGTTGATTAATTATAGTGTGGAATATGATCAAAAAAGCTGCATATAGGAATTGGTTGAAATTTGAACCAATCAAAAAAATTAGAACTGAATGTCCTTATGCTGAGGTCACTCCTTTAATCCCATTTCTTCCCCGTGATAATTAACCCCCTCCCTGTTCACCAAAATCTTACTTGCTATCTATGTCAATTATATTTAAAATGTCTACAATCAAAATATATCTTTGCTCCTACCTTAACAATGTCATCACTTTATACCTGCATACTTTATGTAACCTCCATACCTTTATACTTACTATCTGAATCTCTCAAACAATCATGGACAAAAGTCCTTTTGCTCCCTTGAAATTTGAAAATAGACGGGTTAAAGACTTGTGTCCAGGATTGTAGCATATGTTTATAACAAGTTGAGAGAATATATCAGCCCATCAAGCACAGAATTAACTTTTAACAAGACAGTGACAGAGTAATAACTGTCAAAAGGAGGAGCCAATCTCCACATGTAAAAAGTGTATGACTGCTCAAGAGCAGGCCCTTAGCCAGCATGTGACATAGAGGTGGGGGCGTGCTCCCTTGTGAAAAATCAAACAAAAAAATATAAGACAAGGGTGTATGGAGTATCTGCCCAAGTGCCCCTCGTTAAGTGCTTGTGTTCCCCTCCTTTTCAAAAAGTGCTGGTTATGGGCCTGCGCAACAGAGATGAATGAATTCTCAAGTGCTTGTGCGAGTTTGTGGCCGAAACCTTGAAAACCAGAGAACAAAGGAGCATAACTTTGTCAGAAATCTCAGTAAAAAACAATATACCCTCTTATGCAGTAACTAGTTGCAGGGTGGTGTGATGGCATATATATGCAAAGCAACACAGAAGCCAGGTAGGAATAAATGCAAAAATAGAATTTGGGTCATACCGTAAGTACATCAAGATGTCCAAAAAGAATGTCACCAAATACTGTTCTACTATCCATTACTGAGGTGCTGATTTTTCCCAAATTGATTAAAAGTAATTACACTACATATCTTTGAGCTAATTAACACAAGTTATATGTTCTGCCTCAAAAAGGGACTCATTTTCCTAAAAATTACTTTTATTTAATATCTTTTTTATACTAAATTTAATTCCAATTATATGAAATTTACCACTTAAGTACTGAATTACACATTGTATCATGTGCTACTTGCTTTGATTTCATCTGCCACAGACATTGACTTCATTGAAATAGAAGCAGAGGCTCTAGACATGACCAAAAGGAGCTCTTGCAATTATAGGGTAAGGTTATATAGTAAGGTTATATGGTTATAGAGTAAGGTTATATGGTTATAGAGTGAGATTATATGGTTATAGGGTAAGGTTACTGTATATGGTTATAGAGTAAGATTATAGAGTAAAGGTTATATGGTTATAGGGTAAGGTTATATGTTTATAGAGTAAAATTATATGGTTATAGAGTAAGATTACAGTATATGGTTATAAGGTAAGGTTATATGGTTATAGCGTAAGGTTATATGGTTATAGAGTAAGATTATAGGGTAAGGTTGTATGGTTATAGAGTAAGATTATATGTTTATAGTGTAAGCTTATATGGTTAGAGGGTAACGGTTATATGGTTATAGGGTAAGGTTATAGGTTATAGGGTAAGGTTATATGGTTAAAGGGTAAGGTTATATTGTTATAAAGTAAGATTATATGGTTATAGAGTAAGGTTATATGGTTATAGGTTAAGGTGATAGGGTAAGGTTATATGGTTATAGAGTAAGATTATATGGTTATAGGGTAAAGGGTACATAGTTACACTACTACTTCTTACTTCGCTCAATCTTCTGATCGAACCGAAGAAACATGTCCTTTCCAGACATTCCTTCTCAAACAGTGTCCTATTGAAGCATAGTAGTGAAAGTGGTGCTTTGCCTGCCACGCTCCCTGTGACCATGCGTTGGCTGCAGAGTAGTAAGTTTGAAGCTTATTCTTCAGGATGTCAAACACAAGTGTCCTGCAAGTCAGAGCCTTCTTCTTTATAAGCTTTGGCAGTTTAGCTCAGTGTTGGTTGTGCTGTTTGTCCATGAAATATTGAGCACCATACGCAGCATGCAAGGTGTACATACCATCTAGTCCTTTTTCAAGCTTTTTGGTGTCCATGTGTTGCTTCTGTAGAGTAGGACTGATTCTACTGTTGCCAGAAAGAAATTTTGAGTTCCCTTTTAATGGATGATTGCCAGATCATGCTCATCTTGTGACACGCTTTCCAGGCCTTTCTCACTTTGATGTCCATTTCTGAGCTGGCCATCCATACACCAAGATACTTGAAGCTGTCCAAAATATGATAAGTGTCACCAGTCTTCGATATGCTTATAGGTGGTACTGTAAGGTTATATGGTAATGGGTAAGGTTATATGGTAATAGGTAAGCTTATATGGTAATAGCTCAGGTTATATGGTAATAGGTAAGGTTATATGGTAATAGGTAAGATTATATGGTAATAGGTAAGATTATATGGTAATAGGTAAGGTTTTATGGTAATAGGTAAGGTTATATGGTAATAGGTAAGGTTTTATGGTAATAGGTAAGGCTATATGGTAATAGGTAAGGCTATATGATAATAGGTAAGGTTATATGGTAATAGGTAAGGTTATATGGTAATAGGTAAGGTTATATGGTACCAATAAAGGACAAGCTTTTCAAGCATTATCATCTCATACTTAAAGAGAATAATAAAGGAACAAGAGTGGTGAAGAAAGTAATTAAAGACTTAGCATGCAAGTTCTTTCCGATTTGTCACATAGATATGATTGAATCCAATATATAGTGGCATCACATTGCGCAAAAGTTTTTGTGTATTTTATTGAAATATTTTATGATATGCATCCATTTGATACAGTATGTCAGAAAGCAGGGTCTAGTGAAGTAAATGTTACTTATCATATTAATGAAAATTCAAATGAATATTCCTTTAAAGAAATTTATGAATCCTCACATTGTTTCATGCAAGTATTTCATTTAATGGAGAAAGTCTTTGATCTCATCATAGGTGGTAATGGTGAAAGGTTCAAAGAGAATGGATATGAGAGGAAGATGCAGTGCTGGTCAAAAGGTTGGTACATATGCACATTTGCTAGCTGTGCTCAAAATGATGGAACTGGGTATATGGCACACTTTCCATACTTTCTTGCAAAGTTATAAAGTTGCTCGATCCTTTTCGGATGAAATGGGTGCACATTAAAATAGTGAAAACTGCCTGATCTGTTCAATCTTTTTTTCCCATGTATGAAGCTTTCACTTTTGCAAGAACACTTAGGGTAAGTTCAACAGTCCACTTGCTGGTTTAATTATACGTTTTTATACATTATAGGAAATATTCATGCAGACAAACATAATTTGGAAGTTAATTCCATATCTAGAATTTTCTACCTAAATGGTTTACTTCAAGCAAGTCCATCTAATATGAAAGAGGCTTCAAATCAAACAAAATGGTGAAGAAAGCATTCAGAAATCTTATTCTTTTAAGGAGATATTTAAGTTTTAAGTTTGGTATCATTTGTGTAGAAATGACTGAAATCAGATAATTTGTGACATTACAGCCTCAGATTCCTCAAAGTCTTTATGTATTCTATCATATATTTTGTCCTCCCATTTTGTGGCTTATAAAACATTGGATATGTCAGGAAAGTAGTAAAACAGAATCTAGTAAAGGTAATTATAATCTACCACCGGAGGAAAGCTAGAGGAAATAAATTCAAATAGTAAAAATGTTAAATCAATTTTCATATACATTTATTTCAGGATTAGGCACCAACCTTTCCCAGTAGACTTACTACACCAGTCATTTCTATACAGATAAGACAAAGCTTTAAACTTCAATATCTCTTTGACGGAATAAGATATTGAAGTAGTTTCTTCACCATTTTGTTTCTTTTATAGTCCTCTTCAGTTTCATATAGGATAAACTTGCTCGACCACTGAACTAATCCTTTTACTACAACCTATCATTGTTAAATCTATATTTATAAACATTCAAAGGTGCTGGCATGTGTTATCATCCGTCTGGCTTTGGCTGAGGCATTGGGATACAATTGTAAGTGGCTGGCATTGGACGAACCTACCACCAATCTGGACAGTGAACATATTGAAGCTCTAGCAGATGCCTTAGTTGGGTAAGTATTTTGGTTTCTTAAGCGTAGATTATTGTAAAGGTCTAATCACTGATAAGTCCTGCCTCTCTATTAGTGTTATATTTCTTAACAAAATTTTGATAACTCGCAGGATTCAAGCATCGAAATAAACATACTATATACTACTGGAAGGTGCACACTACAAAAATCTTTGGTATTCTCTGTTCTACGGCTGACATTCTTCATGCTTTCTAGCACATCAATGTACTTATAATCAGGATGAAAAACTTGTTTTGTTGAGCTTTGGGTACAAGTTTAGCGTGGATAGGAGCTGGGTGTTGGCCAATGAGGGCGCGACAAATTACTTGTTGAGAGGCTTTTCCCCAACAAAAAATCCATGATAGTCATATCATTCCTCAACCAGATGCAGATGATCAACCCTTTAAATTTTGAGTAAAGCCATGGTGGTGATTTGTTGTCAATAAAAGAGAAAGATGGCATGATAAAGGTTATTCATGTCAAGTCCCCAGTCCTTTGAAATAATGTACCATGTTTTTATTGAGAAGATATTGATTGTGTAGTTGAGAGCTTTTTAATGCAATTCTTTATATTTCTGACTTAAATTTCAGTCACTGAAAATCATCAAACTGACCAGTTTTTCCTGCTATACTTTGACTGAGCTAGGATATATGATGGAGATCAAGTTTAAAACTTCTTTGTCATATTCAACAGTTCCCATTCAAATAACATTGGTGGAGATTTGAAAAACAATAAGTTAACAGAAGAAGATTGAAAGGTTTTATGGTTGTCACAAAATTTATATAAAATTTCCATTGTTTATTACAGCATGGCCTAGAAAATAAAAATGGTGTAAATTGATCAATCTTTCACCAATTTTGATGAAAATGTAGACTTATTTCATGTTTTGTAGCATAATTTCTTCCTGTAAAGCTCAAGTCAAATTAAGCTCAATCTACCTGTCCATAAAGATATTTCATTTTCCATCGAAAGTTTCATACAAAGTTGAACTTGCAATTGGAACAAGAAAAACTAAGTATCATTACTGGGAAAAATATCTATTGAGATAAGAATTTACTTCAAATTATATCCTACCTTCTATGCTATATATATATGCAACCTGACCACAAATGGTCAGCACACCGAAACCAAAAAACAGAGCTACAGGCGCAGTTCCACCACCTATAATGCCCCTTCTCTCTCTAAGTCTCACTTTTCTTCAATACACGATACTTTAAACATCGATGTTGAGGTCTGACATTTATTTCACACTTAGTCAGCTGTAATATTCACTGTTTTCACCTACCTTTGCCTTCTACAGGTTTCAGATGGTTTGAAGCCCTGTTGAGACATCTGAGTCAGGTATTGAGGCTTAGGCTGAGATTTTATCCATGCTTTGATGAGCTGGCTTCAGCAGCTTGGCCTAGAAAGACGCCGAAAGTTACGGCTTCTTTCACTCTCTGTTTGTATATATGCTACTAATTTGAGGTTCGAATCTGTTTCTCCATGTGTTACAGATCATTTTGAGCTAACGTTCATGGCTTTACACCCATGATGTATGAGTATATCTTGTTTTGTAATCTCTGTGCATCCCTTGTTAGCCTAGTGTTACGCCTCCATCAGTATAGTACTGATTAGGCTATCCTTGTCATAGTTTTCGTATATACTTTGACCCCCATTCTGAGTCTGTGCTTTCACTCACTTTGACATCACATGACGTCATCTATACTGTCTGAGGATTCTGGAGGGCCTTAGGCTTCGGCTTCAACCCAGTGGTTCAGAACTTATGGGTGCCTTTAGAGGACAGTTCTCCTCCGTTAGTCTTTTAGCAGCAGCATCGTTTTGTTTCCTCATTTTTATCTTGGGGGCTGACTTTTTGAGCTACTATTATCGATGTTTTTTGCATTATTAGATGACATTCTATCTCATCCATGCTCAATATTTGTACTTTTTCTCTTCATTTTTACAGAGACACAGAATAATCAAGGAAATTATTCTTTAAGTTCGTCCTCCCTCCAATTTGAAAAATTTGTTTTTTGTCAATTTATCAAGATTACACCATGGCACTTGCTTGATATCCCAGGAAGGTTGTTCTATATATAAACCGTGCCAGTTTGCATTAACCCGTGCCGGCAAGTGTTTTAAGACATAAACCCATGCAGGTTCCGCAAGGAATTCGTGCCGGAGTTTATAAACCGTGCCAGTTACCAGTTACCCGGGCCAGTAAAAAAAGAGGAAAGAATAGATTATTATTACTTACCCGTGCACCTGCTTCTTCGTAGGAAGTCTTGCCAGGATTTTTAATTTTCAACCTAGAGTACCAGCTTTAGAAAGCCGAGTCAGTTAGGTCTACCCGTCCGGTCTTAAAATAAAGCCGTGCCGGAGAGAAATATAACCCGCGCCGGTTTTCAGAAACCTGTGCCAGTTATGACTAATCCCGTGCTGGTTTTCACAGGAAAACGACAATGGGGAGAACTAAGTAAACTTAAAAAGAATTATAAGCCGTGCCGGTTCACAGGAACTCGTGCCGGTTATGAAAATAAAGCCGTGCCAGAGAGAAATATTCCCGTGCCGGTTGGAGTTTAAACCGTGCTGGTTTCTCAGGGAAACCGTGCCTGGTAAATTTAATTAAATCATAAATAGTTTACAACCTGTGCCGGTTTTACAGAAACCCATGCTGGTTCTACAGAACGCTGTACCAAAGCCTTGCCGGCAAGAATTCTCAGTTATTTAAAACCCACGCCGGTTCAATTTGATAACCATTCTGGGGTTACTATATATATAGATCAAAGTATAGCCCTGCTGGTTTATAAGCCAGCTTGAAAAGGTTGATAATTTTAATAGTAACCAAAGTTAAAGCCATACCAACTGAAAGTAAAGCTGGACCGGTAAACAGTCTTTGAATTCTTTAATAAGCTTATTATAGTTAAATCCTGTGCCAGTTTTTAAGATAAAGCTAGGCCGGATTTTTGGACCAGCGTCCAATGAGTGGGCCTAGATGCCAGAGGTGCAAAAAAGTTTGTCAGCCTGCCGCCTGGGGATTGTACATCCCGAGTGTGCATCATACAGGATCTGTTCAAGGGAGGTCCCTTGCTTATATTGCTTAGACTGGGATTCTGCTGCGTGGGCAGAAGACCAATGTTGGAGGGAGGGGACAGCACGCAGAGCATCTGCACACAAGAAGCTTAGACAAAAACAGGTGTCTCCCACTCAGGGCTCCTCGTTGAGAGACAGGTCTCCACCACCCCTCCCCCACCCTCTCTTCCACCACCACCACCACTTTCACAGTGGCCTCACTAAGGCAGACACCATTCCCAGAGGCTTTTCTGGAAGAAGAGATGGATGACCTTTCCGAGGCCTCAGTACCTCCGCCTCCAGATAGGGGCCGCCCCCGACATAGGTCCAAAAGGCACAAGAGGAAACACCATGGTTTCTCCCCCTTCTTCCAGCTCCAACAGGTCTGGACGAAGACGCGATTTTTGTTCCAAACGAACTCGTCAGACAGTTCAGGATGAGGAAGCCTTACTTGACAAATTGAAACCAGGCTTCAGATCTGGCTGTCTAAGGCATTCGAAGCTCAGCTCCCACCGCAGCCTCCTGCCTCGACAATTTTAAGGACCCCAGTAGAGGGTCCAGAGTCTCCTTTCCTCCGCGATTGGCTCCGCAGGGAGACCTTCTAGAGCTATACGCTTCAGGCGTGGAGTTTGGGGAAGGAGACTCCCTGACTGCCGACAGAGGAGGAGCCACCTATCTTGCACGCAGAGGGGACTGTCCCTCCTCCCAAGCCACTCCCCCTTTTTATGGCTCTGGTGGCAGTGGCGGAAATACCCTCATTACCAGTTTCAGACGAGGTTCTATTTCCACTAGCCCAACCGGCCGAGACACTTCTACAGGGGGACATGATTCCTCTCCTACTGGACATTGTACAGCGTGAGTGCAGGGTTCCAGTGGTGGACCCACCCGTGGTAGAGAAGGATACTGACCAGTCTCAGCGAACCCTTCTCTCGAACCCAGCAGGGGAAGCAGCAAGCCCAGCCAGGAAGTTCCCATGGATCTCTCCGTCCACCAGAGGGTCCAAGGCTGGGCCAGGAAGGAGTCCAAAGACCTGACTGCCTATGATTGGAACCTGAACCAGACAATAAGGGTCAGGGAAAGGGAGTTTACCTCCCTCATAAAAACACCTCCCATCCCGGATGAGGTATGGTCCATGATGAAACACTCCCAAAAAGGGGCTCTCCTAGCATTGTTGATGCAAGGGTACAATTGTCTCAAGAACCCTGCCGCTCACAAGCGAGAGAAAGTCCTCCGCTTAACCGACAAGTCAATCAAAGTGGCGATCAAATACCAGACCCTGGGAGTCTGGGCCACAGAAGGTATCGCCGAGGCCCTGCAAGACGCTCCAGAGGAGCTACGAACCAGGAGCCAACAGATGTTGGAGGGTCTAGCAGGCCTGCTAGATGCTACAGTAGACCAGCTGGCACGCGTTATCAACCGTGTGACAGGGGACAGAAGGGAGAACCTCTTCCCCCTGTTAGGGCTTTCTGACACTACGGTGTCAGATTTGCGACGTCTGCCCAGGGAGGGTTCAGATATATTCGCTGGCCATTTCCAACACATCTTGTCTCACCAGGCAGACAGACAGGATGTACTTCGCCACAACATGAAATTTTTGGCGAAGTACAAGGGCTTCAACCCCCCAGCCACGGCACGACGCCTGGGAATTCCCACAGCACATACACTCTTGGAAAGACGTGATGGAAGGCCTCTGTTCCACACCACTAGTCACCACAAACCTCAGCGGGCACACGTCCCCAGTGGTCAGGCCAGGTCACTCTGTGAACCAGGGCCAACGCTTTTTTCCCGCTGCTCGCTGCAGCGCCTCCTCCCTTGGATCGGGATGAGGGTGGGGAAAGTACTTTTGACACCCCCCTCGGCACCCGCATTAGTGGGAGGGCCTGGGGACTTATGCCTCAAGATGGCCAGGAGTGACAATTAAAGGACCACTGGGTCATTAAAACAATTCAAGAGGGATACAAACTCGAGTTTACCTTCCCTCCCCCAGAAGGGGGCACACCCAGGCCCACCCCTGTTTCTCGGAATCCGGAACACCGGGCTCTGTTGTAAGAGAAAATTCAAGCGCTCCTTGCGGTAAGTTTCCAGGGTGAGACGACAGGAAAGCTGGTTATGTCGACCTTCTTTCTCGCTCCAGAGAAAGGGGGCAAATGGAGACCCATCCTAAGCCTAAAACCATTAAACAGGTTCATGAAACCGGCTACCTTCAAGATGGAAACCCTACAGTTTATCCTTTCCAAACTTCATTCCAGTCTCTGGGCAACTTCAATAGATCTGTCAGATGCTTATTTACATGTCCCCATTTATTCAGATCACAGAAGGTTTCTAACCTGCAAATACAAAGGCCAGACCTTCGTCTTCAAGGCATTACCATTCGGTCTTTCCATTGCCCCTGAGTATTCACGAGAATCACACTGGTAGTAGCGGCGTTTTTGCACAAACAAGGCATTCAGATCTTCATGTACTTGGACGATTGGCTCATTGTAGCCGACGACCCAGAGACAGCATTGGCCCATACTGCCCAGGTGATAGAAGTAGCCCAAGAGTTAGGATGGATTGTCAATCCAGCCAAGTCGGATCTAGTTCCTCTCATTCCCCGACCTTTTTGGGGTGGTCTTGGATTTCACGACGGGTCACATTTGACCGTCTCAAGAAAGAATCTAAGTAGTATTCTCCGGAGCAGAGCTACTATCCCAAGACTTCAGCTCCAGCTTGATGCTGGTTGTCTTTCTGGGTTACCTAGCAAGCATAGTAGACATGGTTCCCATGTGCAGGTTTTTTATGAGAGACCTTCAATTCCACCTTCTGGTTTATTTCGATCCTCTTTCGAGAGATCTTTTCACACCAGTCCCTTGTCCACCTTCAATGTGGCCCCACCATCTATGGTGGCAACACCGGTGTCATCTTTCTCAGGGGGTGTTTTTCCCCCACCATCCCCATCATTGACAGGTCACAGATGCCTCTTTGGAGGAATGGGGAGCACATTTAGAAGATGCACAAGTAGCAGGCCTTTAAGGAGAGGAGTGGCTCCACCAACATGTCGGAATTGGAAGCGGTGCGCAGGGCACTCCTCCACTTCAAGCTCCTAGTTCAGGGACACAGTCCTTGTTCGAACAGACAATACCACAGTAGTGACATATGTAAACAAACAAGGCTGGACAAGATCCCACAGACTTTGGATGTTAACCAAGTCACTCTTTCTATGGTGTATTAAGAACACCAGATTACACTGGTGGCGGTGCATCTTCCGGGAAAATTGAACACCATATCGGACATGTTATCACGACTGCGAGACGGCCCCACGGAGTGGACTCTCGATCGGTCAGTGTGTCAGAAACTCTGGTCTGTCTTCAGAATACCAGAAATAGACCTATTCGCGGCAGACAACAACTTTCAACTGCCCCGCTTTTGCGCTCTAACCCCAGGTCCAAGAGTCTGGCAGGTAGAAACTTTGCAATTCATTGGGGTCCGCTAGTGGCTTACACCTTTCCCCGTTTGCAATAGTGCCTCGGGTCTTAGAAAGGTAACGTCCGACCAGTGCCATTTGTTGCTAATAGCACCCAATTGGCCAAGCCAGATTTGGTTTCCTCTGTTACTCAGCCTTCTGGCCAACACTCCATTGGCATTGCCCCTGTTCGATGGACTGTTGAAGCTAACAGAATCTGGCAGAACACATATAAATCCGGTAACTCTTCACTTTACTGCATGGCCTTTATCAGGGAGGGCTTCATCTCGCAGGGCTTTTCGCAGGAGGCTGCCCAGATGGTGGCCCAATGCAGGCATCCCTCCACTTTGGGGATGTATTTTGTGCAACTCCAATTGTATGGAGAATGGTGGCAGATAGAACGATTTCTCTGCATACAGCATCTGTAGGTGAGGTGGCAGGAATTTTTGCTCGTTCAGTTCAATCTTAACAAAAAGGTAAATACTGTCAAAGGGTTTCATTCTGCTATTGCAGCGATTCATAAGGGGTTCTCTGATGGATCTTCAGTTTCCACAGCAGCTCCTTTAGAGAAACTAATTAAAGGCATGTTTCTTTAATGGCCAGTGGTCAGAAATTTGGCTTTGCCATGGAGCATGCAAGTAGTGCTAGAAACTTTGCAAAAATTTCCTTTTGAACCTATATTGTCTTGTCCTTAAAGGGAATTGTCTTTTAAGACTGCCTTCCTTTTGGCAGCTGCTTCTGCTTGCCATCATAGCTTCCTTCATGCCCTTTGTTTAAGAGAAGGGCATATCCACTTTGAGTCAGGGGGAGTCTGTATGATTCCGGATCCCTTTTTCCCAGCGAAGAAATGGACATTAGACTTTTTACCAGATCCATTCTTCTTTCCGACCTTAGCTTCTTTCTCTGATACTAGAGAAAATAAGGTCTGGTGTCCAGTACCGTGTCTTAAGAACAATATTAAGCGTACCCAATCTTTTAGGGTGGAGTCTAAGGCTCGTACCCTATCTTTTAGGGTGGAGTCTAAGGCTCTATTCATTTCTTTTCAAAGCCCTTATAAACCGGTTTCCTGTGAGATGGTTTCCTGCTGGATTACCGAGCGATTCTTTATAATAGCAACGCTTTGTTCACTCATACGAGGGTGCATGCCCATCAAGTAAGAGCCATGGCGTCCTCAATTGCTTTGTTTTAGGGGGTTCCCGTGAGATCAATTTTATCTGCAGCTGTGTGGAAGACGCCCTCGATGTTTTGTTTTGGCTTATTTGAAGGACATGCCAAGGTCAGAAAAAAAAATGGCTCTCGCAGTTCTGGACAAAGGTACCTAGTAAAGGTGAGTTGTTGTTTCCTTTGTTTCTTTGCTTTGTTATTTAATGCATAGTGAGAACTCCCGCCATTTTAATAACGGTTGAAATCTGGTTGCATATTTATAGCATAGAAGGTATGATATAATTTGAAGTAAATTCACCCCACTTGGATAGTGGGGGTATTTACGAGAATTATACCTACCTTCTCTGCATCCCACCCACAGACCCCACAGGTCCTCACTATTTTGTCATGGTGGTATATAAGTGAGACTTAGAGAGAGAAGGGGCATCATAGGGGTATGGTGGAACTGCATCTGTAGCTCTGTTTTTTTGGTTGTATAGTTACGGTGTGCTGACCATTTGTGGTCAGGTTGCAAATTTATTGCATAGATGGTAGAATAATTCTCGTAAATACCCCCACTACTCAAGTGGGGTGAATTTAAGTACTTCCACAGTTGATCATGAAAGCTGGTTAATAACCTGATGTCTATTCATGCACATGAGTGAAAGCTGGTTAATGACCTGAAAGCTGGTTAATAACCTGATGTCTATTCATGCACATGAACAGTTGATCATGAAAGCTGGTTAATGACCTGATGTCTATTCATGCACATGAGCAGTTGATCATGAAAGCTGGTTAATGATGATGTCTATTCATGATGAACAGTTGATCATGAAAGCTGGTTAATGACCTGATGTCTATTCATGCACATAAACAGTTGATCACGAAAGCTGGTTAATGACCTGATGTCTATTCATGCACATGAACAGTTGATTATGAAAGCTGGTTAATGACCTGATGTCTATTCATGCACATGAACAGTTGATCATGAAAGCTGGTTAATGACCTGATGTCTATTCATGCACATGAACAGTTGATCACGAAAGCTGGTTAATAACCTGATGTCTATTCATGCACATGAGCAGTTGATTATGAAAGCTGGTTAATAACCTGATGTCTATTCATGCACATGAACAGTTGATCATGAAAGCTGGTTAATAACCTGATGTCTATTCATGCACATGAGCAGTTGATCATGAAAGCTGGTTAATAACCTGATGTCTATTCATGCACATGAGCAGTTGATCACGAAAGCTGGTTAATAACCTGATGTCTATTCATGCACATGAACAGTTGATCATGAAAGCTGGTTAATAACCTGATGTCTATTCATGCACATGAGCAGTTGATTATGAAAGCTGGTTAATAACCTGATGTCTATTCATGCACATGAACAGTTGATCATGAAAGCTGGTTAATAACCTGATGTCTATTCATGCACATGAGCAGTTGATTATGAAAGCTGGTTAATAACCTGATGGCTATTCATGCACATGAGCAGTTGATCATGAAAGCTGGTTAATGACCTGATGTCTATTCATGCACATGAGCAGTTGATCATGAAAGCTGGTTAATAACCTGATGTCTATTCATGCACATGAGCAGTTGATTATGAAAGCTGGTTAATAACCTGATGTCTATTCATGCACATGAGCAGTTGATTATGAAAGCTGGTTAATAACCTGATGGCTATTCATGCACATGAGCAGTTGATCACGAAAGCTGGTTAATAACCTGATGTCTATTCATACACATGAGCAGTTGATCATGAAAGCTGGTTAATAACCTGATGTCTATTGATGAGCAGTTGATCATGAAAGCTGGTTAATAACCTGATGTCTATTCATGCACATGAGCAGTTGATCATGAAAGCTGGTTAATAACCTGATGTCTATTCATGCACATGAGCAGTTGATTATGAAAGCTGGTTAATAACCTGATGGCTATTCATGCACATGAGCAGTTGATCATGAAAGCTGGTTAATGACCTGATGTCTATTCATGCACATGAACAGTTGATCATGAAAGCTGGTTAATGACCTGATGTCTATTCATGCACATGAGCAGTTGATCATGAAAGCTGGTTAATAACCTGATGTCTATTCATGCACATGAGCAGTTGATTATGAAAGCTGGTTAATAACCTGATGGCTATTCATGCACATGAGCAGTTGATCACGAAAGCTGGTTAATAACCTGATGTCTATTCATACACATGAGCAGTTGATCACGAAAGCTGGTTAATAACCTGATGTCTATTCATGCACATGAGCAGTTGATCACGAAAGCTGGTTAATAACCTGATGTCTATTCATGCACATGAGCAGTTGATTATGAAAGCTGGTTAATAACCTGATGGGTATTCATGCACATGAGCAGTTGATCACGAAAGCTGGTTAATAACCTGATGTCTATTCATACACATGAGCAGTTGATCACGAAAGCTGGTTAATAACCTGATGTCTATTCATGCACATGAGCAGTTGATCACGAAAGCTGGTTAATAACCTGATGTCTATTCATGCACATGAGCAGTTGATTATGAAAGCTGGTTAATAACCTGATGGGTATTCATGCAGATGAGCAGTTTGATCATGAAAGCTGGTTAATAACCTGATGTCTATTCATGCACATGAGCAGTTGATCCCGAAATCTGGTAAATAACCTGATGTCTATTCATGCACATGAGCTGGTTAATAACCTGATGTCTATTCATGCACAATGGGCAGTTTGATCATGAAAGCTGGTTAATAACCTGATGTCTATTCATGCACATGAGCAGTTGATCATGAAAGCTGGTTAATGACCTGATGTCTATTCATGCACATGAACAGTTGATCATGAAAGCTGGTTAATGACCTGATGTCTATTCATGCACATGAGCAGTTGATCCCGAAATCTGGTTAATGACCTGATGTCTATTCATGCACATGAGCAGTTGATCATGAAAGTTTAATAACCTGATGTCTATTCATGCACATGAGCAGTTGATCATGAAAGTCTAATAACCTGATGTCTATTCATACACATGAGCAGTTGATCATGAAAGCTGGTTAATAACCTGATGTCTATTCATGCACAATGAGCAGTTTAATCATGAAAGCTGGTTAATAACCTGATGTCTATTCATGCACATGAGCAGCATGATGGACAGTTCGATCATGAAAGAAAATGCCTGAGGGGGAGCTCGTGTGAAACATGACACTATGGAATATCTCCAAAAATCTCTAACAGTATGAAAATATGGCACCTTTTTTTTTTTTAGCCCTAAATACATAATTACAATGATTTACACCTAACAAAATACAAGGATTAGATTCGAGGTTAACATTTTCTGAGCCAAAATTTTAAGACCAGAGGTGTCAAAACAATAAAGTTTAAACATTTCAAAGGCCAAAAAGTGATTTTTTTTTATAACCTCAACACAACACTCTGTGTTGGCTTAGCTAAAAAAGAAAAATACAAGAATATTCTAGGCAAAATATCATTCGAAGTAAAACTCCAATAAGTCGTGTAAGTTGAACAAAATGTACAATGCTCTGAGAGAAATTCCCTGTTTGAGTGAAATTTCTTTGTTCTTTTCAGGATTGTTAAAAGCCATGAGAGGCAGCAGAATTTCCAGTTGATTGTTATTACCCACAATGAACATTTTGTGGAATGCTTACGTCAAGCAAAATTGACAGACTACTGCTACAAGATCTACAAGAACGATGAGTAAGTCTTAGGGGGTGGGAGGGGGTGGATGTTCTTTTTAGAATACTGTTAAGTATTTGGAACCTCACTCAATTCAAGGGTTGTATAAAATGGACGCATCCTATCCCTACTAAAGATCACAAAAGTTAAATCTGCATATAACTGGGTGTGTGAAAAAACATTTAACACTAAAGCATGATCAAAGTCAAAGGAATGCCATCCAATTCTTTATGTGGTTTACTTCAAGGGGCAACTGCTTAAACAAATTGGAGGAGTCAGTCTTAATAGTTTTAAAATTGGACAAAGCACGGTTAACTCCATGGTCAAAGTAACTGAAAGCTTTGTTTCTTGTTAAAGATAGTTTGCCAATACTGCCTTATACTAGGTTGCAAAATAGTGAAGCTGTAGTGGTGAAAAACTCCTTTATTTTAGGAAGGTTTAATGGAAACTCCTTTATGTCAGCATCAGTATCATCATGTTAATTTATTTTTTCTACTTTATTTTCAGAGGCAAATCTGTTGCCAAAAAAGAAAAGATGTGATTCAATTCAAGTTCACGACAGCGACCAGAGATGTCAGGACTTCCAGCCTGATAACTCAACTTTAGGTTGGAAATTTCTGAACCCCCTTACTCCCCCTTACTCCCCTTACTCCCCCTTACTCCCCCTTACTCCCCCTTACTCCCCCTTCCTTTAAAGATTTTGTCTTTTTTTTTTAATCAATTATTGTCTTCCTCACAACATGTGGGTAAGTGCCCACAGCTTGTATAATAACATACATAGTGAAAAGGTGAAAGGTTATTTTCTTATGAAAAGTCGTGAAGAGAAATTGCAGTATTTTTGAATAATTTGCCAAATTATTTGAATTTATGCATTGTCATTGGGTGATTTGAACAAGTTTAAAATTTGAAAGAAGTTGAACTTGCATTATTTTCTTAGTTATCTTGTGTTTAATAAGTTTAAATTCAGAATTGTAAATTTGAATTTTGATTCTAGTTAGTTCTAGCATGGAGCTATTAATCTTAGTTAATAGCTCGATGGTTCTAGTTGTTTTTTTACCCTCACCAAGGAAGATGGTGAAGAGGGCATATAGCATCTTTAACGTTTGTCCATTCATCCACATCTGCCAGTGCATTGTCTGTCTGACTACATGCAATATTCAGCTTGGGAAACAAAACCTTTCTGCCCTTGAAAAGCATCTATTTTTGTGGTTCACTTGATAGGAAAGTTATATAAAGGAGACTCTTGCCTCTAAAGAACTTACAACCAAATGCATTCCAGAAATGAGTAGGAATTAAAAGTATTTGTTCTGACATGAAAGAAAAGTCAAACAATAGAATACATAATTAAGTGTCTTCGGGATGAATAGAAATATAAACAAGGTCTCCAAATTAATTTGCAATGAATTTTCATTCTGATTTGGTAGATAGATTAGCTCTTATCTGGTTTATAAGAAAAATATGATATCAAGTTAGGCATGTTTTTTTTTTTTTTTTATGGAGAGATGCAGGGTAGGATGGGGTGACATGTGGAACAGAGGTTGGGATGGCATGTGGGACATAGGGTGGAAGGTGTTTTATTATTACATATGTATCATTTGCGATGTCGGGTATATATATCATGTTACATGTTATCATGACCAGTGATGCGAGAGTTATTCAATAATTCAACAAAATTTGAGGTATTTCCTATGCAGCACCTAAAAATAATGAACCCTATGGTTGCCAGCGCAAGTGTGGCCTATACCCCCCCCCTCCTGCCCTTCCCCTCCCCCTCCCACCTTCTCTCTTCCCGGGTTTCCAGAGCGAAGATTTCAGGATCTTTGTTGTGACAATTGCAATAGGTTTTACACTAATAGTGGCTTCTTTTTCACTTAATGATCTCAAAAATTCAACAAGTTAAATTAGAGCAACAATTAGTGCCACTTGTATGACATATATGACATAAATCTGTTCCAAGTTATGTTACCTGAATTGCTTATTATCATGTCAAAAAGCTGGTTAAGAATCAACATATTCCCATATGCTGCTATTGGTCAAAGATTAAAAGTTTTGTGTGTACTGACTTGCATATTAAATGTGCATTACTGTGACTAATATTAGAGGTAGAGTATTATTTTTTATCTGATGTTATTAAGCACACAGTAGTCATTTCTTTTAAAATATCATGTCTTTTTACTTAATCATATTAAGATTTTTTGTTCTTTTTATTTTAAACATGTAGAAATATAAGATGTACTGTTTTATGTGCCAAATACAGGTAAAAGCTAGGTAAGTAGCAATTGCTGAAAGCTAAAGATGTAGTATGAGTGATAATAGTGCTGTCATGACATGGCTTTATTATATATCGATTATCGTGGAGAAAAATATCGCGATATATCGTATATTGCGATAATTTTCAAAAAAACTGATTCACGACACAAATTGTTAATATCACTAACGTTATATGATCATGGAGTTACAATAAGTACACAGTAGTCATTTCTCTCATATCACGTCTTTTCACTTAATTTTATCAAGATATTTCTGTTCTTTTCAATTTAAACATGTAAAAATGTAATAACATGTACTGTTTTATGTGCCAACCACAATTAATAGTTAGGGAAGTAGCATTTGCTGAAAGCTATGTAGTATGCCTGTTAATAGTGCTGTCACAACATGGCTCTGTTACGTATCGATTATCATGGAGAAAATATCGCGATATATCGTATAATGCGATATTTTTCAAGAAAACTGACTCATGACACAAATTGTTAATATCACTAACGTTATATGGTCATGGAGTTACAATAAGTACACAGTAGTCATTTGTTTTAAAATATCATGTCTTTTCACTTAATTTTATTAAGATCTTTCTGTTCTTTTCATTTTAAACATGTAAAATACAATAAATGTACTGTTTTATGTGCCAAATACAGGTAAGTTTGGGAAGTAGAAATTGCTGAAAACTAAAGATGTAGTATGCCTGTCACAACATGGCTCTATTACGTATCGATTATCGTGCAGTAAAATATCGCTATATATCGTATATCGCGATACTTTTCAAGAAAACTGACACACGACACAAATTGTTGATATCACTAACATTATGTGATCATGGAAAAAAATGATTTGTAGATTTAGCAGACGACATGATCGCGTGACTATTAGCAGAAAGCGTGACGTCATTTGGCCTATATTTCATATAGGCAGAAGGCCGAGAGTCGAAACTCCTCTACCTACAGTGTTACAAAATCGTGATACTTTTTTAAGTCACCCACCCATGTTGGTTCCAAGTGAGGGCAGTGGAGAGTGAAGCATTTCAAAAATAGAACATACCAAAGAAATGTGTAAATTAAATATTCTAGAGAACTTGTTGATTAAAAAAAAAATTACAACAGATTTAATTGTATCGTTACTATTTGTGCACTTTTAGTTCAATAAACCAATAATTTTATAGATCATTATTATAACAAATTTGATTTTGACGTCATCCATGGATCAAGTGCGAAAACAAAATTGACAAACCATGCACATACTTTTTGCGAAACCGGTACGGTACAGTACAATGCCAATGTGTTTATTACTCATTGTTTTACGTCTGAACATGGCAGATTGAAAGGTTTAAACATTTTAAAGGAATTACTGCCTAACCTTATCGAAGTCGTTATGCATTACGCCTAGGCCCTAGCCTAGTTGGTGAAGGTTGGCCAACAGCATAGGCCTATTTAACGTTAGCGATGGGCCAGCCCTAGCCACCTTTACACCCCCGGTTCCGTAGTAATTGTAGTCTGCCTGTTTTTATTTTATAAAAGCTAGGCGTACGCAGTCAGACATCTGTGATTCTAGAGATTTACAATGTAATATTAACTAAGGTGGATCTAGACCTAGTTATTGAAGCCTAGATTAGGCTCGGGATTATCGGGTAGTATGTAAAAGGTTGAAGAATTCAAGTTGCCAACGTAATCTATTTAAATTCAGACCTAGCCGTTAGGCCTACAAAAAGGCCACATTCTTGTTAGTTATGGATTCAAATCATTTACCATCGTTTGGCCTTAATTTCTTCCACTTTAACCCGTTTCTGTATGCTGACATTGTAAGATTGCTGTTTACTGGTCTGCGGCCTCACGAACGCCACCAGTAATGTCAAAAAGTGTATTGTGGGATATGAGTAATAGCTACATTCTTGCAAGACTACATGCAAGTTAGAACTTGTCTAACATTAACGAAAATTTAGGCTATAATTTGCTTCAAATTAGCTGCCCAAACCTACTTAATTCGCCTGGTGATTTGTTGTGTATACTGCTTGAATTTAAACAAAACTTGGCAAAAAATTCATGGATTCTGGAAATGAAATATATTTGGATATTTGTGAAGGGCAAATTATTTATGCCAAGCACAAGGTGAAGGCAAATAACTCACACACTAGCTTTATGACACATGCAATTATTGTTACAGTTGGGCTCATTTTGTCACTGAGGAAAAGCTATTAACTCTTATTATCAGATTATGTGGTGCAACTCAATGAATTGGTAGTTTGCCATACCATCTCAAACCTATTAACTTTGTGGTGTTGAAGGGAACACATTAAACAGTTATATAATTCAATTGTGTGTAGGGTAAAGAAAGAATAATGTGTAAATAAAACAGGAAATATACATCAATTAACTTAAATAACTGGTACAGGTTACATGAAATGGTGTGTAAATTCAGGTTTTTAAAAAGAGATCAACACATATTATTCTGCCATTAACTTCTAAAAATCATTCCCATAAATTTCCATGTACATTTATGATAAAGGAATTGGGACTTCATTGTGGAGGTAACAAATTAAGCTTTGACATCACAATTTTGATTTGCTGCAATTATCACCTGTATAAATTTACCTTTAACAACTGGTAATCAACTTTACAAACATTCCTGACAGTTTCCTCATGAGACATCTTCTGTGGATGAACGTACTGCCATAAGTCCTCAGGCTCCACTGTCACGACTGTACTTATCACTACAGCGTTAGCTAAAATCAGCAAACTTTGTAAAGTGATGTTGATGTAGGTATAGATATACCACAGTATGTTATTATTTCCCAATATGCGTTTTTAAGAAAGAAACAGAAATCAACCAAATCTGAGCTTCTTCCTATGCAGTCTAACAACTAAAGATCCCCATGGTTGCAAAGTGTGGCCTATATTCAACTGAGTTAAGCCTTGTGTCTTTTTTTGGTTGGGTAGACAAAATTGTATGTATAAAAAGGGTACACTAAAATTACCATGTCATACCCTCATAGCCTGATAATAGTACATTCCACTGCCAAGAAAAATCATTATACATGTGCCTGGAGTCAGAAAACATTTGGGCAGGGTATTGTGTACTACAAAATGATATACAGGTATTCAGCTCACTAATATCTGGTACAAAATTAATTTACATTGCAAAAAATATTTGTACTCTGTAGTACAGTCAATGATTTTTAACAATCATACAACATAAAAGTTGGAATACTATTGTACTGTAATTATTTGTTCATTGGATACCAAAGTAAAAACTAATGAGAGCAGAACTAAAGGTTGCTTATCAATAAGAAGAGAAATTGCATGGAGCAAAAATTTCAAGAGGAGCTTTTTTTCTTATCTTCTCAACAAAGGAGATTGAGAAACTTTTGCAAACAAATTGAAAGCAACTTAAATAAGTAATACACATAGAATAAAAAATGCAGGCTGCAATACAACATATAGGCCTATTCCAAAGAGTTTTATGATTATTTTTAAATTTAAACTTGATGAATTTAGGGCTTGCAATTATTGGTAAATGATGTTCAGATGTTGAACAGACAAATGTGAATGAAACTGAAAACTTAAGTTTATTTGAATAGAAATAAAAGTAATAAGTGACCAATTTGTTCTACTGTATCTCTACCTATCTAAACAATTTGGCACTTAACTTACTATTACTTTTGTTTTTTACACACCTATCTGCCAGTTGCTCAGTCTATTTAGACTTCGTTTGATGGTTGTGTTGTTTATTACCAACTATAAAACTAATTAGACCTAGGCCTAACTATATTGGTCCATGCCCACCCACCCTAGCTAACAATTGTAATGCTGCATCTCAAGCATGGCCTTTTTATCATGACAGACATTTACAAGTCAATACCATGGTAATGTACATAGCTCTAACGTTATGCTACCAAATTGCAAGTGGTTTCACACAATGTAGGCCTAAGTTACACTAACGTTACTGTAGCCTGGCTAGGCAACACAATGAACCAAGATTACCCCAGCAACGCTTTTTGAAAGCAATAAATCGCAACATACATGTCTGAATAAAATAAGATTTGTTAAGCAACTTATTCTTGTTCCTAAATAAAACTAAAATTATTGCCCATATTTGTCAGCGTTTGCGTCGGTCAGTTAAGGTTAAACCAGAAAGCGTGACATACAAGTTCGCTTCAGACTGTTCAACAACAACTGGCATAATTAAGATAGCACATTATTTCAGGTTTTACAAAATCTACTAGTTTTAGATATTTTTTGATCACAAGGTTCCAGTATTTTCTTCCAAGTGAGGGCAGTTATTATTGCGATACATGCCTGTCAAGCAATTAACGCTGCGCTAAAATTGTTGTCCTGCATGTACATAAAAGAAATGTTCTTGTTAGAAATTACGTTAATCTTGGTTAGAAAAAGTTATGATTAAAACTAATATAAATATAATTTATTTTTGGAAGTAAAGTATTTTATTTTTTAGATTAAATTTTTGTTTGCCAATCTTTTATTGTTCAATTTCCAAACCATATCTAACTTGGAACCAAGTCATTCTTTTCGAACCAAAAAGTATTACTGAGGTTTATTTGCTCTACCTGTCCTATTTCCTGTTTGTCAATGATACGCTCATTCTTCTACGCTCATCACGCACGTGTTTTAATTCAGCCACATGGCCATGAATCATCAAGCCTGGTCATTCTGGACCAATTTGTCATTGTTTTTGTCAACAATGAGTTACACCGGCGCGTGCCAGTGGGTGGTAACTGACGATTTCTAAAGTTGTTTTTATGTATTTTTGCAACGTTTTTAATGGCATCTAAACTTTTAATTTAACACTATAAAAGTTACGTACAGAAGTAACTAGTTACGAACATTTCTTTGTTTGTTTTGGTGTTTGATCTGAGTGATTATCCAAATCACACACACAACTTATCTATGTATCGATGGGCAATTACATTCGTACAGATCACGTTGGAAATTGTCAAAATTTAAATCACACAAGAGAAAATTACACCTCTTATTTCTTACCCTTTCTGGTGATATTGAAAGCAATCCTGGACCCTCCCCAAAATATCCTTGCAAACAATGCAACAAATCTGTCAAAAATAACCAGAAAGGTATTTGTTGCAATGACTGTGACTCGTGGGTTTATAGTAAGTGTGAAGGCATTAGTAATGCAGCTTACAACACCCTTGCATCATCAACCGATGATTGGTTTTCTTCGGCTCCTTGTGGCATGTGTGGACTCCAGTGTAGGAGATCTGATAAAGCAGTACAGTGTGACAATTGTGATTAATGGATCCTACACTAAGTGCTGCAACATTGACGACTCAAAATACAGCAACCAAATGCATTCTAGCTGTACCCTGGATATGTGATACTTGTGACTTCATGAACTCCTCCAAATCTTTCTTTCCAACTAACAATTCCATCGACTGTACTAAGTTATATGAGGCACCTCAAAGTTATTCTTCCGGCCTTGACTCAGGGTCCAACCACCATCCCGATGTCAAATTTAAAACTAATCCAAAAAAGAAAGGTTCTAAAATTTCTTGTTATCAACTTTCAAATGTTCGAAACAAGAAAGCCTTCACTGAAAGTCTCATAAAATACAAAGACCCAGATGTCATTATTGGCACTGAAACCTTGTTAAATTCCGAAATCAACAACTCTGACATTTTTCCCGACAAGTGTACAGTCATTCGCAAAGATAGAAGTACAAATGATTATGGTGGTGTATTACAGGCAATACAAAATGACCTGATTTTCACTGAGCTCACTAAACTAGAATTCCCTAAGGAAAAAGCTTGTATGTAGGAACTTTTTACAGGCCCAGTCACAATGACCTTACTCAGTTACTAGCCTTCTTGAGTTGAGAAAATCACTACAAAGGTTATGGAAAAATGCTGACGAAAACTGTTATTCTTGCTGGTGATTTCAACCAACATAACATTGATTGAAGCTAAAATATTATTTCAGGCACTAACGCTTTATGCGAAGCAGCCAAAATGCTTCTTGAAGTGGCCGATTCATTCAACCTCACTCAAATGGTGCAGTCACCTACCAGAGATAACAACATTCTTGATCTTGTATTTACTAACAACTCACCAGCTGTTAACTCGGCTAACGTCATACCCAGTATAAGTGACCACGATATTGTTGAACTGACCCTAAACATATCCCCTCGTAAAAAGTTGCCTAAACGTAAAATCTATTTAGGGAAAAAAGCTAACACAGAACGCATAAACAGATAAAAGAAGACCTGTCTAAACTTAAACGGCGATATTATTTTTAATTCAATAGCTCATCCATTAATGTTGATGAAAAATGGATTTTTTTTTTAAAAGGAGATTAAAGTGATTATTTAAAAAAAAAAAACTCACAAATTCACCTCAACTGAACTAAATCTACCTTGCTTCACCCATATCCACCGCCGTTTCTGCAAGAAAAAACATAAACTGTTCAAGAAAGCTAAGAAAACTCAACAAATCCATGACTGGAATACATATAAAAGCTTTAGGAAATCTGTCCGTAAAAACATCAAAGGAGCTAGAAACACCTTCATCTGTTATAAACTCACTTAACGAAAAAAATTCCTAACCTAGCTTTAGGAAGGCTGACAGTAAAAACCTCAAAGGAGCTAGAAACACCTTTTGTGATAAACCTGAAAACACGAAAAAAAGGCCTTAAAAAAGACTTAAAAGTAATTCCGTGGGTGTGTCAGACCTTATGAACAACGGTAAAGTTTGTAGTGACAGTATGACTAAAGCTAACATTCTAAAGAACCAGTTTTTCAGCGTTTTCACAGAAGAAGATACCTCTCAAATCCCTGTAACTAAACCACTCACCATCAACAAAATAAACCAACTTATAATCACTCCAGAAGGTGTCAAAAAGCAACTGCAAAACCTAAACCCAAACAAAGCCTCAGGTCCCGATTATATACCACCATGGTTTCTAAAAACACATGCGGAAGACCTTTATGAAATCCTAACTGATCTCTTCCAAACCTCTGTAGATAACAGGTACTATCTCAAACAAGTGGTTTATCACCGTTTTTTTAAAGAAGCAAACATTTTTGTGAGCGTTAAAAAACCTCTGTAGATGTACTATAAACAAGTGGAAAGAACCAAACATAGCTAATTACAGACCAGGTCTCTCTTACCTGCGTGTATAGTAAAACCCTAAGCATATAATCCTTTTACATGTGATAAAATTCCTTGATGAGCATAATATGTTAAGTGATCTTCTACATGGCTTTCGAGCAAAAAGATCAACTGAAACACAACTTCTCTTAACAATAAATGATATTTCTAAACAAATTGACCCAACAGTACCATCTCTATGGCCATACTCGACTTCTCAAAAGCGTTCCAAAAAGTCCCACATCAACGTCTGTTATTTAAATTTTCCGCGTATAGCATTGATGGAAATCTACTGGCCTGGTTTGCATCCTTCCTCGGCAACCGCATTCAGCGTGTTGTCTGTGATGGCGAAATCTCAAATCCTAAACAAATTCTATCTGGTGTACCACAAGGTACCGTTTTAGGAGAGAGAGAGTTGAACACACAATTGCAATGACGGGGTCGTCGCCTGCGTCTTCGGTTATGATAGTACAAATGCTACCACATAGGACCCGGACGAGAACACAGGTTTAACATAGTCAATGTCCTTTGATAACCAGTTGTTAGGTCCTTTACTCTTCCTTTTATATGCCAATGACATCCCTGATAATATAAACAGCACAGTTAGACTGTTTGCTGATGATTGTCTTGTGTATAGAACAACTGATAAACCCTCTGGCTTACAAATCCTCTAAGATGATCTAAATAAACTTGAACAATGGCAAAATAAATGGCAAATGAATTCCAACCCCTCTAAATACTACATCCTCTTAATATCTTCTAGAAAATGCTATAAATCACCAGTTTATACCTTGTGCAACCAGCCGCTAAAACATGTCAACTCCCACCCGTACCTAGGTGTTGAAATTGATGATAAACTCAGATGGGATAAACATCACCAACAAAGCAAACTCTGTACTTGGCCCATTAAGACGTAACCTCCCACTTGTCTAAAAATGCTATGTAAAATCAATAACAGTCTTGTCGCCATTAATAATGATAACCTGATCCCAAACGCAAAAATTAATACAAGAAATAACCATGATCTGAATTTCCACGTTCCTTATGCTAAAAAGAATGTTTATAAATATTCCTTCTTTCTTCATACAGTAAAAGATTGGAATGCTTTACCATCGGACATTGTACATGCACCAGGTCCAAACTGTTTCAAAGCTAAGCTTGTTAATTGATATATATATATTTTTCTCATACTTTTGCTACGCTCGGATGGCGTTTATGTCCCCTAGAAGGTTTTTGCCGACTTAACAGATTCAGATCGAGTGTCGCGAGAGACATATTTCATGTCGTGGGGAAAGAAAAGAGATATCGCGATATGTCAATCATGACAGCACTACATGTTACTAACTGTTAATCTACTTGCAGTTGATCAGGCGCAATTTTTGGATACCTACAGTAGCACTATTCTCGTTAAGGAGTTTAAACATCGATCTAGTTTGTTTTAGTAGGATACTGATCTTACTAAAAGAATGTATCCCCCTATTTTGGAGGCTATCACCATGTCAGACAAAGCATACATCACTCTTCCAAATGGCTAGTGTTTTAATAAAGAAATTATAAATTGGATAATGTATGGTTAGTGTATGTGAATAGGCTTTTGTCAGTTTGTTCTTTTATAAAAATTGTTGGAGTAAAGGTTTGAACAAATTTTCAACTGGATTGAAGTTGGTTTGTTAAACCAAGAGAGGAAACAGTTCTACTGGAAACCATTTAAAAAAAGCAGTAGTTGAGTTTCCATGCAATTAACTTTTCTTGCTTAAATGATTGACAGCTTGTTTTAACCAATCACCGCACGAATTTGCCTAGCAACAAAATCTGCACAACTACTGTAAGTGGGGACAAACATCCTATGCGGTACTGGTGAAGTACAGCTAGCTAGCGGCACTCGCTGATATAGTCAACGCAGCTTATTGTACAAATCAAATTCCTGCACACCCAGACTTGAGTGACGGCTTGCGCTAACGGGCCCGCTGTGGGCTTTGTAAATCTGATTGCTGTTACCCAGAAGTTAGCAACCTGAATTGTGTTTATCCTATTTGCTAAAAACTCAAGATTCGGAAAGTGCCATAAATGATTTAAAGCTTGCGGCAGCCTCGTGAACATATAAATGTTAATGCCTTGGTAATGCACGATTGCGGATTTGAGTTTTGTTTGCCCCACATAGTTACCGCGTTGCTATGGTGGGCGTGGCTTATTTGGACACCTGGAAAGGTTAATTAGGATGAACTAGAATTTTGTAGTTGGATGATGATTTTTTGACTGAAGGATGCAGTCATGGTCCAAAATCAGATTGTAATTTATGACATTTGAATTTTAGATGTAAAGAGCGATATGAACTGACCTCCAATTCGACAGTTGTTTAAAGGAATGTGATTTCATGGGTAATTTAGCAGCAGAGGCATAGGAAGCAAGGGGGTTAAAATGCCCCCTCTGTAAGGATTTGACCTCAGTTGCCCACTTTTGGGGGGGTAGATTTTAGGAATTATTGAGAGAAAAAAAAATGAGGGGGAAATTCCCCCCGAATTGAAGAAAAAAATTCTAGAACAAGAATTTATTTTCTCCCAAAACTGAAGAAAATTTTACAATTGGAGATTTCCTGCAACTTTTGATGAAAGCATATAATTTTGCAGTGCAATGTTCTGCTTGTAACCAGGAATGTTTTGATTCTTGGTGGTCCCAGGGTTCTTCTTGGTGGCTATCCTTTTTCTGGAGATTTGTTCTATAACACTCCTTAGTGTGGTTATACTTTTCGTGGACGTCTGTTTTATAACAAATTCTTGGCGGTCCCAGGGATCCCCCTGGTGCCAGTTTTCCTGCATATTTTGTTTATAACAAATCCTTGGTGGTCCCAGGAATTTCCCTGGTGGTTATACTTTTCCTGGAGGATTGTTCTCAATACTTCTCCTGGAGATTTATTTTATAACAATTCCTTGGTGGTCCCAAGGATCTCCCTTGTGGTCCCAAGGATCTCCCTGGTGGTTATACTTTTCCTGGAGGTTCTATATCAAGTTGGTTCCAGGGAGCACCTTGGTGGTGATGTGTTTCATAACAATTCCTTGGTGGTCCAGTGGTTCTACTTTTTTGGAGGTTTGTTCTATAGCAAGTTGGTTTCAGAGATCACCTTGGTTGTTATACTTTTCCTGGAGATTTGTTTAAATAGCAAATCGTTGGTGGTCCCAGGGATCTGCCTTGTGGTTATACTTTTTCTAGAGGTTTGTTCTATAGCAAGTTTGTCTCAGGGATCACCTTGATGGTTGTACTTTTCTTTGAGATGTGTTTCATAACAAATCCTTGGGTCCCATGGATCTCCCTGGTGGTTATACTTCTCCTGGAGCTTATATAGCAAATTGGTTCCAGGGATCACCTTGATGGTTGTACTTCTCTTTGTATGTGTTCCATAACAAATCCTTGGTGGTGCAGGGATCTCCCTGGTAGTTCTACTTTTTTCTGGAGGTTTGTTCTATAGCAAATCCTTGGTGGTCCCAGGGATCTCCCTGGTGGTTATTTTTTTCCTGGAGGTTCTATAGCAAGTTGGTTCCAGGGATCATCTTGGTGGTTATACTTTTCCTGGAGATATTTCAAAACAAATCCTTGGTGGTCCAGGGATCACCCTAGCGGTCATACTTTTTCTAGAGGTTTGTTCTATAGTAAGTTGTTATACTTTTCTTGGAGATTTTGTTTCATAACAAATTCTTGGTGGTCCCAGGAATCTCCCTGGTGGTCCCAGGAATCTCCCTGGTGGTCCCAGGAATCTCCCTGGTGGTCCCAGGAATCTCCCTGGTGGTCCCAGGAACCTCCCTGGTGGTCCCAGGAACCTCCCTGGTGGTCCCAGGAACCTCCCTGGTGGTCCCAGGAACCTCCCTGGTGGTCCCAGGAACCTCCCTGGTGGTCCCAGGAATCTCCCCGGTGGTCCCAGGAATATCCCTGGTGGTTTTAATCTTCCTGGACATTTGTTATATAACAAATCCTTGGTGTCCCAAGGATCACCTTTGTGGTTATACTTTTCCTGGGTATTTGTTTTATAACAAATTTTTGGTGGTCCCAGGGATCTCCCTGTGGTTATATTTGCAGCTCTTGTTCTGTTTGCACCGTTGATCTACACAGCGGGCCTGTTTATCTGGCTTACATTTTTACATTATTTTCCCAGGAATTTGTTTTATACAAATATTTGGGGGTTATATTTTTGCCTGCATTGTAGGCATTATAGTCAATCATCTTACAGTTCAACTTTCAATAAAGGTTGCGACAAATGTCAAACTTTGTCTTCTCATGTTG
>JAIGNY010003560.1:0-27500 GCA_020152595.1 Chiridota heheva
AAAAAAATGCATTAAAAATTGAAGCAAATTTCCTAAAGATTTAAGGAAATTTCTCGAAAGTTGAAAAAATTTGTTGTAAAATGTGGAAGAAAATTGCAACAAATTGAAGCAATTTTCACGGAAATAAAGGAAAATTGTGCCAAATTTGAAGCAAATTTTACAAAAATGAAAGAAATTTTTCGAAAACTCAAGGAAATTGCACAAAAATTGAAGAAAATTTCTTGAAAATGAAGAAAATTGCACAAAATTTGAAGCAATTGTCCTGAAAATGAAGGAAATTGCGCAAAAAATGAAACAAATTTCACAAAATTGAAGCAAAAACAGCCAATTTTGGTTTAAAAATGGCTGCTTTCAATTTCATTTTTATCAATTCAATTTTCATATACAGGCCTACTCCTATTTCTGGGGGCGAAACAATACTTTTTTCCTCCAGTATTTCACCTGGGCGTAATCGCTCCCCTTGCCCCCATTATCTGCACTCCTAGATCTAATCAGCTTATATTATACCAATGAATGTTCGACGCATGCAAGAATGCTGAAATAGAATAAACATTCCACACATGGAGAAAACTCAACTTGGCTATATTTTACTTTTGTGCTGTGGTACCTAGTTATTATACACATTTCTCAATAGGGGTTGACATTGGGATTGCCGTACGAGGGTTGTTATAGATAGGGTACAATTCCTGTTTTATAAAATTCACACCTTGTAAAAAATTGATGATTGAAAAATAATTCTTTTTGGATATTCTTAATCAATTAGTCTAAATGATACACTTTTTAAAAAGTTTCCCAAAATCTTTACCCTATTTATCACCACGATGGGATAAAGTTTTCCAAGATTCGTATTTTGGTCGCCATTTTCTAGTCACCGCACGTTTGTTATTATTTATTCAACGCCCGCAAGTTTTAGAATATTCCACTAAACTGCAATCTTATTTTACGCTGACAACATTTTTTTTCTTCATATATTTTTATTTAATAGTTTTGGTTAAAAAAAAACTGTGTCCGAAAACAAATAAATCAAACATCAAGAAATGTTTAGATAATATAATTGTACTTTATAAGTATTATCTTTATTGTTTTCTCAACTAATCTAAAACATATTACCATCGCTAAAATGTTATAATGGCAGTGTTTTGAACTTTGACCGTACTTTGGAGAACTCGTCAGATGATATTTACGGAAGAAAAAGTAGTCCAAAATTAGTGTTTGCACTGGGTCCAAAAATTGGACCAGGTACCCGACCTGCATTATCGGCCGGGTATCCGACGTACCGACAAAGCATTTTCAATATTTTTCGCGGAAGTAGTATGTGTTAAAATCTAAAAGTGTACCTACTAAAATCTTGTGATATTTCTTGTTTTCCAATCGTACCTTTGTTTTTTGTGAATAAAGAAACAGAATACAAATGTTTCTTGTCTCTTTTATTTACCCGTCTTCATAAAATAATAATATACGCACTTCCTCGAAATTTCACGGGACGGGTCACTTGGTATTCTGGAATATTAAATACACGATTCTACCTCATTAACGCTATGCTGGGAATTACTGACTGATTTCACGATTCTGTTACGTGCACGCTCAGTAACACGTAACAATTTCATTTAAACACAACTTGTGATTGGTTCATAATACGTGTTACAATTTTTTTCAGCAAATAGCAGACACGCTTTCAAAACAGTTTGGTAATGTACAACCGCAATACAAATTTTAAACAGCATACTACACACACATACTGCTTGTTGCGCACTGGTTTGAATAAAAAAAAAATTACAGCAAAATATAGAGAGTTGAAGTTTTGCACTACTTGTACATGTAGTACTACTAGTGTATATACCTAGCCACATCAATCGTTCGACATCTTTTCTGCGATCTGTGACAATATTTTGTGATCCTTTTATTGTATTGCGTTGGAATAGAAAGGAAGCATACACGAATACACTTTAAAATTCTTGTAAGTTAAGATTGATTCTTTTTAACATATAATTCTGAAACAGAAACAGTCTGGAATTGGTACAATTATGAAAATCCACACCCGGGTTGTTTTTTCGGAACCGGGTGACAACACATTCGGTGGGGTACTCGGATATTTCGATTACCCGGATATTTCGGGTACTCGGATATTTCGGGTAACCCGGGTATTTCAGGTACCCGGATATTTCGGGTACCCGCATATTTCGGGTATTTGCATATTTCGGGTACCCGAATATACCGGGTATCCGGACATTTCGGGTACCCGTGTAAATACTATCCAAAATACTTCGATAATAGTAACTAAAATCACCCAAAAACAGTTTTTAAAGACATGGATGTATGGATGGGCTTCAATTATCGATTTAAATCATTGTGGGCGAAACAAAAGGTAAAATGGTTTCGTTTTCATAAAGATCCTAAAACTTAGATTAATACCTCGCTTACAACAGTACCGGAGGGTATAGGATTTTTTAGTACTTTCGGACGGCCAGCCATCACCAATGGCAGCCATACTAACACGGCTAGCATCAGTCCGACGGTACTACAGGGAGTACTACTAGTGTAGTGGTACCTGAAATACCGTTTATGATATTTAAAAGAAGGAATTTTCAAATACGGTTCCAAAGTCGCGGTAGGATGTGACTTAGGCCTACCTTCTTATATATATATATCATATAATAAGTATATAGTCATAGGTTGCCATAATGCTGGGAACACCTGTGATTTAGTAGGCCAAGTCCTGTACATGATGTAGGCTGTAGACAAATGTAAAAACACACAAGGTGTACCAGTCAAAAGTAAGGGCGCGCCATCACCGCCAAAAGTGGTTTGAATTTTGAAAACACACCAAGTTGAATCTACCAAATTTGAAACATATTTTCATTTAGAATGTTAGATTTCGGTAATTAAATTTTTAAAGTTGGTGAAGTAATGGGATGCACGAAATCACAGGTGTTCCTAGCGTTATGGCAACCTATATAACTTAAGTCTTAAGTAGGCCTAGGCCTACATAGGCTAGGTTGCCATAACGCTAGGAACACCTGTGCACGAAATTAGGTTCATTTACTACTGTATACGACTACTTAACTAGCCTAACAGTTAGGCCACGAGATGCTCGAAAACTTCAAAGCCAAGGCTTTGTTTAGGGAAGAAATCGTTTTCTTCCCTAATAAAAAATTATAGCTCTTGTTAGGCCTACGGGATATCAAATGTTAATAAATCTACGAACCTTAAAATGATTTTTCAAACTAGATCAATTCTTATGACAAACACTGCCTGATTGTCTCATCTCGGGCTTCCTGACTCGACTTCATGCACAACGATGTTAGATGAAGGCCTTCATTAGATTAAAAGTTTAACATTTAAAAACATATGTAGAGGCCTATCTTTTGTATTTATTTCCATAATCCATCAACAATTTGTTATTTATTATATTTCTATATCCCTTCTACGAAGTTTTTTTGCTATTTTCTGTCAACATTTAAAATCACTTGTTACAACATTGCTGCTAATACGCTCACCATTTTCGGAGCAGAAATTCAATAATACCAAATTCCCTTTAATACCAGTTCTTAGTAATACCAACGTCTCACACTTTGTTCCCACAAATACCAAAAAGAACAATAAATGCCCACTAGGACCAAAACAAACTCCCACTAGTACCAATTTCCACTATTACTCACTAGTACCAATTTTCCAACAATGGAAATGGCGTCTAGGCCTATGCAACGCTGGTAAGCTACGCTGACCGATTAAGCAATCTTGGTCTCAAATGCAAAGTGATGGACTGTCTGTGGGACTTGATTATTAAGGAAGAATGTTAAAACATTGAATGTATTTGAAAAGAAAAACAAATGAGGGCGGAAGGAGTGCAAAATCGTGGCATGACTCCTAACGGTACCACTGCGTTGGTTGGGGCAGGTACTTTACCCTCGCATGTAAATATTCAAAAAAGAGAAAAATGAATTTAAAGACATTCGCAAAAGAGTTCAAAGCTACCGTAGAGACTACCGTAGAAGTTCGACCTAACTCATCATACCTTTCTTTTTTCAAAAGAGCGCCACGAACTCGAATGGCATCTTACCTTTCTGGCTTCTGATTGGTCGAAGAGATCTAAGCAAAAAGCATAAATAGAGCAAACATGATCAATTCGCCAGTGCACCACAACTAATACAACCCGGACGAGAACACAGGTCGTCGCGTATTGCGACGACGACGAATGAACACACAATTACAATGACGGGGTCGTCGCCTGCGTATTCAGTTATGATAGTAGCAATGATATCACGAAACGCTTAATACGACCCGGACGAGAACACAGGTACGACGTGCGGACAGATATAACATCGACAACCAAGTCAATGTCCACGGCATTTGATACCCAGTTGTGGTGCACTGGCGTGTCTACCCAACCCAGGCTTGGACCCGTGGTCTGTAGACATGTATGATAACCGCTACACCACAGTAGGTAGATCTGGCGTATTGCGACGACAAGTGAACACACAATTAAAATGACGGGGTCGTCGCCTGCGTATTCGGTTATGATACTAACAATGCTATCACGTCGTCGTCGCAATACGAGGCCCTGGGTTCTAGCCTGGGTTGGGTAGACACGCCATTGCACCACAACTGGTTATCAAAGGTCGTGGACATTGACTTGGTTGTCGATGTTATGTCTTCCCGTACGTCGTACCTGTGTTCTCGTCAGGGTCGTATTAAGCGTTTCGTGATGATAGCATTGTTACTATCATAACCGAATGCGCAGGCGACGACCCCGTCATTGTAATTGTGTGTTCACTCGTCGTCGCAATTTTTTTGTCTACCAACTATCGTGAAGCGGTTATCATACATGTCTACAGACCACGATGCCCTGGCTTCAAGCCTGGGTTTGGTAGACACGCCAGTGCACCACAACTGGTTATCAAAGGCCGTGGACATTGACTTGGTTGTTGATGTTATGTCTTTCCGTACGTCGTACCTGTGTTCTCGTCAGGGTCGTATTAAGCGGTTCGTGATAGCATTGTTACTATCATAACCGAATACACAGGCGACGACCCCGTCATTGTAATTGTGTGTTCACTCGTCGTCAACGCCCCAATTCTTTTCATTCTGAGTTTCAGAGCGAACACACCATGCCTCGATACTTGTCAGTATCGCCAATATCCACGGTTGCTTTCCCCAACTGGTTTACAAGGAGAATATTAACAGAGGAGGGAGATCCCATCAGAGCTTACTACCGGTTCAGTTTGGCACACTAATTCGACAACTGAGTACAACAAACATCTGCCGTCAGAATACCGCCGAGATACCAGAATCAAAGAGCAAACCAAACTCGGAACTTGCAATCAGAGAGAGCAACTGGGGGAAGTACGCAACTCCAACGCCTGTATGCGTTTTTACACTTATAGGGCGCAGGTATATCGTTAGTTTCTCGACTACTACAAGGTAAAAGCCCAGAAGAGGAAAAGATTTATGTCTAAGCTACCTTGGGAAAGAGGAGCGTATCGAGCCAACGTGATGAAGCATCGAGAAACGCATCGAGAAATGCTAAGGAGCAAAGCAGCCGACGGGCATCGGTGGACTACGGGAGGAGGACAGTAGCAGGTCGATCGGCCGATCGATAAAGAACCCAAAGGCTCTTATGAGAGCCACCACAAATATAAAAAAATGTGTTTGTGTGTTTGTGTTTATTAATGTATGTTTACTGTTTACCCCCCCCCCCTCCCCTCTCCATGCGTCCGCCTCCATACTCTCTTCGTCTGTAGGAAATGGTACAGTCGTGTGAAATTATGTGATATCGGGTGACCCACAGTAGCGGCGACGCTACCACTTCTCTCAAAGATTTTTTAATTCGTCCAAGTTCGAGGAGAAATATTGAGAGGTAGCCTGTTGGCCCTCCAATCCCCCTCAACAAAAATAATGATAAATAAGATATTGTAAAAATCGTGGTGTTTGGCACTGACTTGATGCTCTATCCTTCCACTAACTCAAGCTTAACAATTAGTGATGCATTAACATCTGTGAAGCTCAGTAAACGATGAACTTGAAATATGTGTGATATCAGTTTTAGTTTGCGTTTGAGTAAACGTGTAGAGATGCGCTAGCAATGAGATGCTGCGTTAGCAGTCTAAGTCTTTAAAAAAAACAGTAGTTTGAATGTATGCCAAGTTAAAATGTTAATCTTATTCATTATTTTGAGATGTTTCAGCAGAACATTGACAATTGTAAGAGCTACGAAGTGTTTCAGTGAGTAGAAATTTGAATGAATTTTGAGGACCAGGAACATGATCTGCCTGTTGAAATTTTATATTAAATAAAATGGTTTGAGGGATAATTTGTATTAATTGCTACGTATATAGTATTCATCAATATGTTAATGTTTCAGTCATTAATGTTAACTTGAAGTAGATAATTAGCATCAATTTGCTTACCTCATTTCCCGCGTGACAGTGCATTTCCATATTGTGATTATGTACATGAATGTATTCAGGGCAAGATTTTCGTGGTTGTATACTGGTCATGTGCCAATTGCTGCTACCGTCGTTACTCTTCCTTAGTAACGTTGGAGCATTGAATACTAATCACGATCTACTTTAAATGATTAACAGTCTGGAAATTATTTTTATTTGGGGTTTGCTGCTAAATTTCTTTATCTAGTGTTTTTACCCCCAATCTGGAAGGAAAAGGCTGAGCCGCATCCAGCTGAACGCAAATGAGGGCTCGACGTGACGTGTAAACCTTGCCCTCATCAGCCGCTTAACCCCGAATGAGCAATCACCTGCACAGTTTAGCCCTCTTCAACCGAGTAAAACTCGCATGCGGCCATACTGTTCATGCTGGCTTGTTCTTATCATGATTGATTTGAAATAGAGTACTTAATGAATTAATTGACTAACACGTGCATTAACGAATCTATATGGGTATTGCTGCAACAATTCAATTTTACATTCTTTTGTCGCGGACAAAAGTTAATAAATGCTAAATCAAAAGCTAAAATGCTAATATCAGAAGAGAAAAATCACGATAAGAACAAAATAAGAGGGGCGGGGACTTCATACTTAAAGTGGTAGGAGTCTGCAGCCTACCAACTGAAAAACAGTATGCCAGATTTTTGGTAACTGCAGTATGAAATTATACAATTTTGATACCCACAGTATGAAAGAAGTCAATTTTGATACCTGCAGTATGGCTATTTAACAAAAATATTGTAAAAATGGACCAACAGTCAAAATTAACACAGTCAAACTTCATTTTTTGGGACTTGCACTACAAAAATGGTGCAAAAAAGGCACCTGCTCGGGCGGCACATATACATATACCTCACTGGAGTGCTCCTCTGGGAAATAAGGTAAGAATCAGACAAATTTGGAGTGCGGGAAACTCAACCACTGCAAAGGGTTCAAAAAAAATTCACGATTTGAAATAATGGCATATGATTTATCTTTTCACCATAGTTTCAAAATTTACCGTGCGGTTGTCGAAATTTTTAAGAAAAGTTATGAAATCTTATTATCTGTTTCCGTTAGGCAGTCGCGCTTTAACAAGGTTTTCTGAAAATATGAGAAATAAGTTAGGGATTTGTGAAAATTATTCAGCAATAAGTGCGTGATAGTGACGAAGTTGTTTTACTTTCGCGAAATTTAACTTTATCAAAGCAAACTTTGTTACAAACCTTCAATGAAACGACTGATAAGCGTCGATGACTGAACTTCACAATAAAAATGGCGGCTTCCATATATCACTGTAAGCTCAGTGCGCATGCTTGAATTTCCCGATAGGGAAACTTATTGAGTCCCCGATTGGTGGTAAGAACCGAACTGTTAAAGTCTTCTTTCATGTAAGATAAACTTGCTTGACCACTGAACTAGTCCGTTAAGCATCTTTGATGTAAGTGAAGTCCTTTGTCGTCTGTCTTTTATTGGAATATGTGCACTCAATTTTAAAATTTGCATGATGAAGTGACTGGTTTTAACGAGTAGTATTTGCCCTCTATAAATCTGTTATGTCCTAAATTCATAATAATTGAGAATAATGTAATGAAATCTCTGTTGTATTTATAAATTGTTATATAAAATTCCTCCTTCAGCGCAAAGCAAAACAAGAGTTTCCTTCTAATGCCTCTTAATCATGTCATGCTTGTTCTAATCTTAGACGTACAAACATACAAACTATTTAAAGAACAGAAAGGATATTCAATTTGAAAATTGGACAACTTTTCTTCTCAATTACCATCCAATTTAAGTTATTATAGGGCTTGCGTTCGAAGATCGAAAATCCTGAGGACTATATCTGTAAGTAGGTAGTGCTTGCCGGCGAGCCAACCAGATTGATGTAAGCAAAGTTAATGTTATAGTTAGAAATCGTCATTAAAAGTGAATATCGTTTCTCGTAGAGGAAATGATCGCAATAATCTGGAAAGTGTATTCACTTATTCTGTCATATTTTGTTTGATTTTCACTTAAAATCATACAAAATATCTTTTTTTTATTTCTGCAAAGACTGTGGACGGATATCATTATTTTTAGTTTCTTGTGATTCAGCATGCATGTTGCACCACTTTTCAATTGAAGCTGATCCCGAGACTCCAAATCCAACCCCCTACCCCCTCCCACACACACACACACTTTTTTCAAACAGATTTACGACAATATTCAAGTTTGGTGATATAATATTAAGATCATACGGTATTTCCCAGCTAACCCTTGTGAGAATGAAACGGAGGTTCTTTTGCTCGGAGGAATCCCTCCCTTCACCTTGGCTATGGTCATGCCCTGTCAGTACCTGTTTCTACTTGATCAAAAAGCTTGTATGAAATAGGTTGTAGAGTAGTAAGAAGTCGCGTCACCTCATTCACATCAAATAATTTTCTTCTCGCACTCTGTTTCTGTATGAGTTTACAAACTTACTTAACTTACGAAAAGAAACACACATCAAAATGTTATACAAAATGCACTTTACTGATATATGTTTCCTTGATATTATTAATACATTTGAAAGATGATCTTATACATTGATTTTGATAAAAAATAAAGCGGTTTTTACATTATAATAGTCGTATTAGATAATGAATGAACCAATGGATTATCCACCAGTGCTTACAATGGTTGTAGCAAGTGTGGGTGTAGGTGGGTGCGAATGAGGGGTGGATGGGGGGGGGGAGGTAGATGGTAGGCAATAAGCCGGACCACAATTAGGCTCACAAATTTGATGAAAAGAAGGTTTAACCGTTAACATATCATTTAATCGAACATTATTGCTTGATATAGCTTGACAATGATTTTGTTATAAAGGTAAAGATGTTTTTTTTTTGGTTTGAACTATTTACCATGTTTGGTAATGAATGAACAGGTGGATAGAATACTGATCCACGGTTATAGCCCTTTAGGTGTGTGGGCGCACGTATAGAGGGGGAAGAGTCAGCGAAATAGACGGGACTCCGCTAGATTCAAAAAGTTATTCAAAGAGAAGGACTAGTAACCATATGCTCCAAATTGTTTTGTTTTTACATGGATAATGGCATCTCACAAATCATGGACATATAAAATGACATCTTCCCGCCACAATACTCTTTCATAATTGCTGAACTCTAGCTGGAAACATGTTATGTCGTAATAGAATAAAAAGGAAGCTTGCCAGATTAATAAAAAGAAAACTGAAAAAAGTGGGAATATTGAAATATTATAGCAGTTGGTTTAGCAGTCCAGTAGCATGCCTATTAATGGGAACAAGTTAGTCCCATTAATGGGAACATTTGACCAATGGTCAGCGCCATTAACACAGAAACATTTTTCAGCCTCTATACCTATAACGTACGTGCGGAACTTCAAACGGCTGGAAGAAAAATCCTAGACATTTGGGAAATTTTGGATGCGCAAAACATTAAGCGTAATACTAATACCTATGCTTTTTCCACTCCCATAACAGGTTCACCACGCCGTTTTTGAGCTATTGCAAATAATATACCGTGACCCGTACTTGACCCCTATGTTGTAGACGTGTTTCAGGCTGATAAGAATATATGCGTAGACACAACAGCAGCTGCCCTGGCCTAGATCTCGGTCGCCATCGTTCTTCGCGTGGTTTTTACATTGAACAGTTGAGATAGTGCTTGAATTTCTATCCGTTTGCCTGTTTGTTTCAAAAGATTCATCTTTGGGAATTATTTATACATACATTTTGTATAATACTTTGAGTGTTTAATTCAAAACCGGTCTTTCCTAGAATCCTACGCGAGTTAAATTGAAATTTTGTGGCAAGTTGTCCAGTGTGTACTGACGCTGTGACTCATTTCCTTAGGATTCAATACAGTAACACAGTGTGAAACCTGTCAGTGACGGTCATACTCACACGATCTGTTACTGAAAGTTCACATAAAAGTTGGTATGATAACTGGGCGCTTAGCCTGGACAATCCGAGATGTATATGTAATACTTCACTATAATTTCATGACGATATATCGCTTTGTAGGCCTACTGAGCGTGAAAGGTATAACAATAAGGGAGTTAGCTAACCTCGTTGTCCGTACTATTAAACCATACAAACCGCGGATTGTATTGTGTGTACACTGCAGCATTAACTGTTAACGAGATCAAAACAATGCGCTCATTGATTGCGTGCAGTATGATGAAGAAAACGACTGATCAGAGGATGACTCACCTGGAGAGACAAACGTTTGGCGCATGCCCAGAACTAATTCCTAATGTTCCCATTAATGGGAATTCTACTGGACTGTTTAGATGTTTTCCATTGATATCTTATCTAGATCATTGGATCATGACCATATTTCATTACTCTGAGCTACTAGTAAGGGAGGCGTTAACTGCCAATTGTTCAACACCCTATAGCTAGGACTCACCACGTGTATTTCTGATGTGAAAGTCTGTCCACCTCAAAATGAAGTTTGTGTACGAGATTCCGCACACAAGCGTTTCAATCTTGGCGACAGAAACGAGCTTTCTACAATACTTTTAGGCACATGTGCATAACATCAATACACCAGATCTAGACCAAGTAGTCTTGTTCGGGCCGCTCTGCTCCAACGCCATAATTGGTAAAATTCTTTTACGCCGTATTACAAATCAAACGAAATATAGAAAACCACACGGCTTAGACCAAAGTTCACATTTTACGAATGAAGCGTCAAACTCATTTACTCAACATCAAGCCATCTCGAATTTGGTGCGCAAGTATACGAGAAAACAAATACGGTAACACATGTCCGCCACTGTGTTTTGTGTTTTAATGTATTAGACTTTAATTGAGCTCTTATCCGAGAAGGTAACAGTACCTGCCCAAACTCGAACTTCTACCCTACCCACATTCGTCTGAAAACTGTATCCTATCCACAAAGGACAGCGAAAAGTAACACGTAAGATGTAGTATTAATAACAAACAAGGTTTATATCTTTGACTTGGCAAATGGCAATGGACGGTGGCAGCCTCGGCTGAGAAAGGAGGAGAGTTGGTCAGTTGGTCGTACCCTACCATAAATCTAAACCTACAAACTTTCATCAACAAAGTTAGTGTGTACTAAATTTGTATCTTTCTTCTTTTTTACCTTCTTTTTCTTTGATTGAGTTAATCATGGTTTGGTTTAAACATGGGTTGTTGGAATTGAAAGGAAAGGAAATCTTGTGCGACTCCTTTTATCGCGTTGACGAGAATCAGCAAATTACTTTGTCAGTTTGTGGCTAAAAAGAAGAACGCATCATCGGTCGTCTTGATCTTTATTTGCACGCCTTCGTGTCCTTCTTCCAACGTGTTTATTTTGCTTCTTTACATTTTCGTTTATGTTCAGCTGTTTCTTAACTTCTTTCAATACAAGGTCGAACACGTACCTCGTTCATGTTGAATTCCAAAGAGATCATGAGTGTGAGGAGATTCCCCAAAAAGTTGCAGAATCGTAAACAAATAATTGTTTAAATTCAATAGCCTCATTGCATTCAAAGAGACGGTCAATGCAAAGTTTACCAAACTTACTTCGACTACCTCATGCATCGTCCGACGCTCGGTGGTCTGTTGCCACTTCACTTTAAGGCCGACATCTTTCTTCTGAGGTCCACCACAACACCAGGTTGACGAACCTTGTGAGGGAGGCCCTTAAACATGACCCGGTCAGTTCCGCATGCGCCACATGCAGATTGTAGAGACACTGGAGGTAGTTTCGACTATTCTTTGATTTCGTCGTTGCTAAGGAAGTCACTCAATTTGATGCCAAAGATTTCAGTTCCTAATGCATCTTGAATTGAGCCGTCAAGCTTCTTCGCCTGGCTTGATTCTTAACACTAACTTCGGTTTGAAGTGTGCGGTCTTCCATAAAGCTTTCGCATTTACTGATAGAAGACACGTGCGAGGGTGATGTCATAACGCTCATGGCATCTGATTGGTCACTTGCTGTTTGATCCTCCCATACTACTTAATCTATCATTCAGAGTTAATGATTTGTGGACACAATCCTAAATGACTAAAATTTCTACTAATTTGAAAATCTAGAGAGCCAGCTAGTGAGGCTGTGAGGTAGAGTTTGTGATGGTGTGACCTCTATTGTAGTGGTAAATTTTGCCACAGGGTAGCGGAATATTGTAAGTAACTTGAAGTATACATGGACAACATAAATGCAAAAGATTGCTTTGGCCTGAAAGTCACATGGACAAACATTGTCAAGCGATTGATTTATGTAATCATATGAAATCATGTTCTAATTAACCTATACCTGACATCCTGAAAAAATTGGTTATTAAAGAACTTTTGAAGTTTTTGTAATCTTATTTAGAAGTTTGTAGGTGATTTTAAAAAGAACGAGGAGATAATCAGTGTAATGAAATAAAGATCGTAATGATATAACCTACATTGTATTGGTTGATGCTAATGGGTGAAAAATTAAAAGCAGGAAGATGCACTTTATGGGTCAAATGATAAGAGAAATACCTCTAGGCTATGCATGGAAAAAGTTTGAAGATTAAGCAAAAACTTTAATTTTGTCTGAAGGTCCCGTGGACAAAAGCATCCAAACATTGGCGGGTGCTAAGTTGCTGTAATCTTATGAATACATGTATGAATTTATTGCCATTATTAATGATATTTTAAAGTTTTAAGGTGATTTTACCAGGAATTTTGAATTGAGACTTGTTCAACAGCAACTTCCGCTTAACAACACTGCCAATCTATTTTGTTTTAAAATTTGATTGTCTTCCCTAGCTCTTCCACACATATACACCCACACGTGACGTGCATGATGTAATTGATGTGTAACCTTCTTTCAAAAAAAGGCTATCAAGTCAAAATTACAGCTCCCAGATTGTTTAATCTTGTGGAATCTGATAATTGATAAATTGGCTTTCTAAAGAAATTTTGATGGTTAAAGAGGATTATGAAGGTTACAGATGATTTGAAGTTTGAAAATGATTTTAAAAGGAATTTTAGATGAGCCCTTGCTCAACAGAACTTCGAACAGAATACTATCCACCTTTGATTTGATTTGAAACTTGATTGTCCCCCACCCCTCCCCCTCAACACACACCCACACTTGTTGATGACCACTTTCTAGAAACCCAAAAGAGTTTTTTGATGATGAATATGATGCGATGATGAAGTTTTTAGATTTTTAAGCTCGAAGAATTTTTAAACATGTTTATTGATCTTTTGACCAACATGTCGATACTTAATAGTTAATAGCTGGGGTACTTTATCGATCTTGATAGCTTTTCCATTTCTGACTATGTAAACTGGTAAAGTTGTTCTCCAGAAGCAACCACCACCTCTCTCATGCACCTGCAAATATGTGGTCGACCGGTTATTGTGCTTTCCATGATAAGCGGGAGTGGTGAATTTTGGAACTTTATCCAGAGCGTCAAGGCGTGAAATGACACTTGCGGAGTATTTTTGAGCCAGGAAGAACGCCGAGGCAGAACAAACAACCGTTGGTTACATGTGGTACAGCGTTCGTTTAATGTTAGCATGCTAATCCAATATAATATATGCCAACCTTTCGGCCAACGTTGGCCCAACGTGGTGTGTTATTTTGGACTACTTCAAATTCTTCTTCACGGTGCAGTGTTTGTTTCTTTGTTGAAGACATACCGTTGCTGCCATTTCTGAATAGACACAACCAGGTGCATATCTGTTGCTTCTCCTTGTGGCTGTTCCAACGTCAACCTTTTAATAAGAAATTAGATCAAATATACAGTAAATTGTATTAATCGGAAAACTCTTACCCACTCCGCCACCCTAGCTGGTAAGATTTTCGGGCCCAAAATAAGGGGCCCAAAACGTAGAGTGGCTTTAAAAAATCGCAATGGAAATACAGCAAAGTGTAAAAAACTGAGGCCTCCGCTTTTAGTTTTCACACAGCGCCAGAATTTTGATAAGGAAAAGGAGGGGGGAGGGGGGGCAATAAAATCTCCTTCATTGTAGGGAAATTTCCTTCAAATTTCTGTAATTTTCCTTTATTTTAATTTTCGGAAATCTCCTTCTTTTTTTGGAAATTTTCCTCAATTTTTTAGAAATTTTCTTCCATTTTCAGAAAACTTCCATCATTTTTTGGAAATTTGCCTCATTTTCGTGAAATTTTCTTCAATTTTTCGGAAAGCTAGCTTCATTTTTATGAAATATTCTTAAATTATTGCGAAGTTTTCTTAAATTTGGGGGGATTTTTTTTCTTCTTCTTTTTTGGAAGAATTTCATCAATTTTTTTGGAAATTTTACAAACATTTCAATAAATTTAAGACCTCCCCGTTTACAAATAGTTTTTGGACATAAGAAACCTGTGTATTTTTTAGGTTTGTTAGTTTGTTAAGGCAAAAATTTCCTCAAAAGTATGAGTAAAAATATATATATATATAAAAAACTAGTTAGCAATACAAGTGTTAGTAAGTTTAGCTTTGAAACACTAGAGACTTGGTGCGTGTACAATGTCTGACGGTAAAGCATTCCAATCCTTTAGTGTGTGAGGGAAGAAAGAGTGTTTATATACATTCTTTTTAGCATAGGGAACCTGAAAATTAAGGTCATGATTATTTCTTGTATTAGTTCTGACGGTGGGGATAAGATCATCTTTATTGATGGCGACAAGATTGTTATTGATTTTATATAGCATATGTAGCCGGGTGTTGTACCTTCTTCTTTTTAGCAGGGGCCAATCTAATTTATGAAGCATGCTTTTTACACTAGATTTATAAGAGTAGTTTGCCATACAGAATTTGGCTGCTCTCCTTTGAATAGATTCAACTTTATCCACATCACACTGGTGATAGGGGTCCCAGACTGCTGATGCGTACTCAAGTACTGGCCTGACTAGAGCTTTATAAGCAGTGGATTTAACGTCGGTGGGACAGTTTGAGAGGTTACGTTTTAATAGGCCAAGTACAGAGTTAGCTTTCTTGGTTATGTTATGTTTATCCCAGCTGAGTCTATTATCAATTTCAACACCTAGGTATGGATGGGAGTTGACATGTTTTAGTGGCTGGTTGCATAAGATATAAACAGGTGATTTAAAGCATTTCGTAGAGGAAATTGAGAAGATGTAGCATTTAGAGGGATTGAAATTCATTTGCCATTTGTTTTGCCATTGTTCAAGCTTGTTAAGATTATCTTGGAGGATTTGTTGGTCAGAGGGGTTATCAATTATTCTGTACACAAGGCAGCCATCAGCAAACAGTCTAACTGTGCTGTTTATATTATCAGGGATGTCATTTACATATAAAAGGAAAAGTAATGGACCCAAAACAGTACCTTGTGGTACACCGGATAAAACCTGTTTAGAATCAGAGATCTCACCATCACAGACAACACGCTGTATGCGGTTGTTGAGGAATGATGCAAGCCAGGCCAGGAGATTTCCATCAATGCCATAGGCTGATAGGCGGAAAGTTTGGATAACAGGCGCTGGTGTGGGACTTTATCAAAGGCTTTTGAGAAGTCAAGAATAGCCATAGAGATGTTACTGTTTTGGTTAATTTGTTTAGAGATATCATTTATTGCTAAGAGGAGTTGTGTTTCAGTGGATCTTTTTGCACAAAAGCCATGTTGTAAATTAGTTAAGATATTATGCTCATCAAGAAATTTCATCACATGTGAGTGGATTATATGCTCAAGGATTTTACTACGAACGCAGGTGAGTAAAACAGGTCTGAAATTAGCTGGGTTTTGTTTATCACCTTTTTTAAAAACGCTACATATGTTTGCTTCTTTCCACTTGTTAGGGATAGAACCATTATCGACAGAGGTCTGAAAGAGATCAGTCAGAATTTCATAGAGGTCATCAGCGTGTGTTTTTAAAAACCATGGTGCTTTTTGGTCAGGACCTGAGGCTTTGTTGGGGTCTAGGTTATGCAATTGCTTTTTGACACCCTCTGGGGTAATTATAAGTTGGTTTATTTTGCTGTTGGACAGTGGTTTAGTCACAGGTATTTGGGAGGTGTTTTCTTCTGTAAAAACACTAAAAAACTGGTCATTTAGATTGTTAGCTTTAGTTTTACTGTCACTGCAGAGTTTACCATTATTTAGTAGATCAGACATACCTACAAAGCTACTTCTTAATCTTTTGATATAGGACCAGAAAGCCTTTGGGTTTTCGTTAAGTGAGTTTTTAAGTTTATCACAGATGAAAGTGTTTCTAGCTTCTTTGAGGTTTTTACGGACAGCCTTCCTAAAGCTTCTATAGGTGGTCCAGTCATTGGCTTCTTGATTAGTCTTAGCTTTTTTAAATAGTTTATGTTTTTTCCTGCAAAGACGGCGTTGGATACGGGTGAACCAGGGCAGATTTAGTTTAGTTGAGGTAAATTTGTGAGGCGTGTTTTTTTTTATCAATAATCAGTTTAATTTCCTGTTCAAAGAAATTCCATTTTTCATCAACATCAATGGAGTTAATGAATTGAGTATAATATTGCAGCTTAAATTTGGTCAGGTCTTCTTGTATTTGTTTTATGTTGGTCGGGAAGGGATGCGAAATGTCAGATGTAATGCTTAAATCAGTGATTTATCTGAGCCATGCTCGAATCGGCTAGAAACTATAATCATGTCCTCCCAACTTGACATGATGCTGACAGCATGATTCTTAGGCACCGCGATCTAAGCCGGGCAGGGATGTGTATTTAAGGAATAAACTGCAATTGCGAGCCCACTGTTGAGTAATAGCCAGCAAGCCCAAATAATGTGTAGAATAATGGTCGAGGCAAATCCGAGCCCTTTATGGTTCAAATTATTTGGGCGAGTCGGTTATTACCAATAATGGGCAAACAAGAGCAGTTTATATCTATTCTATCACTAAATATTATACAAAATATGAAAAAAATTGAAAGAATAATCAAATTCAGATGAAGAAACATGCGAAATTTATACACAGTACCGCACATGCATCAATCCAGCTTATTTGCATATGACGACACAGAGAGAATGTTGACGGTTTCTAATCCACCAATTTGTACTTTTGTGGAACGAACAAAAGTGTATCTAGTAAATGACTCGCGAATTCATCAATTTAGAAATGTATTGTAAGTATTTTGCAATATAAAAGCAATATTTCAGAAGAAACACATTCTGGTTTATCCCTTAAGAAAACATATCTTCGTTAACTTAGCGAGAAACAATACACAAAGGTGTCAATACACACACACTCGTACCGTACCGAAGGCCAGCTGTAAACAAATACTGCACTGTACATAGTAAAACATCAGTACAGTGAATGATCGGTTTGGCTGAAGGCTTGAAGCACACGGCCATGTCCCATCAAAGTGCGAAGAATACTGGAAAATGGTAACTCTTTCAGTCCTAATTGTTATTGGAACAGAAACTACTGTCATTTAATATTTTCAAATTTGTCAGAATAGGAAGGTTTGAACAGTTTTGAAGTTGTTGGACATAGCGTTTTGGTTCAGGCTAGTTACAACAACAGTACTGTGTAGCCTGTAGGTACGTGCAATTCAATTGTGTTGTAAACAGTTTTTAAAAAGCTTACGCCCTAATCTTACAAATAAGACTAATGATTCTAGAAAAAAGTAAAGCATTCCTAATAATATACATGTTTGGTGCAAGTACTGAACAATTATAGCCCTGTTGAACTTGTATTACTGAACTTGTAGGCCTAACTTTTAAATTATTACATTTTTTTATTTTTTTTTATCTTATTTATTGCTGTTATATTTGTTTTATTTATTTTAAGCTGTGCACATTGGACTATTTGGTTGCTCAATTTAAATCTGGCATAACCAGCTTGTCAGCAAGAAGTTTCTTCCTGCTGAAACTGGAATTGAGTATTTTCGGCATAATTTATTTGTGTGCGTAGAATTAGTATTGAAGGGTTAATCCGTGGTTGCCATGATTAATGTAAGAGTTTAATACCCGTACCCCACATTAGACACTTTCAATCTAATGAATATGCAACTGCCCGGTCATTGACTGAGAGTGCTTTCATTGGTCATTTTTTCAGCTACTGTCCCCTCGTTGAGTAATAACCGGACAGTAGGATTATGCAAATGAGGCTTATCAGCCAATCAGGTAGCTTGAAATGAATAACCGGACACTAGTGGTGATAGAATGTCGGATTTGTAATATTTAAATCAAAGGTATGTCTGAACCATGCTCGACTCGGCTAGATACAGAATCATGTCCTCCCGACTTGGCATGATACTGGCAAGATGATTCTTAGGCACCGCGATCTTAGCCGGGCAAAGATATAAAATGTCGGATGTATACTGTTTACATCAGAGATATATCTTAATCATGTCCTTGTGTGTGTGTGTGTGTTACGGAGGGCAGGGGGGGGGCGGTCGGATGTACTGTTTATATGATGATTTATGGAAATCCTTCCCGAATCAGGTAGTTATCAAAATCATGTCCGCCCGACTCGCCATGCTCGTCACGATATTGATTCTCGGGTTGGCCAACTGGGACGTAGGCCTATATAAAAAAAAATATGCAATCTGAATCACATAACCGGCGACGTACACGTATAGATGCTAGAATATCTTTATCTGAGAATACACCTAAAGACATATATTTTGAAACACAGCTTGCAAAGAACCAGCAAAATTGGGACAGCACTGAAAATGCGTGATATTTTAGGTGGTATATTGTTTCACCGATTGATAAGTCGTCCCAGATTGGAAGGTGAATTACTATACAAATGTCCCCGATAGGAAGCTAATACACACACACACACACACACACACATTTTTTCGAGAAAAAAATTAGGCTAATCTGTATTTTTTGATATCTTTTCTGCTTTAATAAAAACAAATTGCGCCTCAGAAGTGGGCTAAATTTTAGCACTTTTTTTTTTTTTTTTTTTTTTTTTGGGGGTTGTTTTTGAGGGAAGGGCCTTCTCGGATCCTTCACTTTTTTTAACGCTGGCTATGCCACTGAATGCGGGAAAGTTGCCACTGATTCACTGCAGATTGAGTCACTAAGTGTGAATTTGGGCTATCGTAATTGTCTAAAATTACTGATATTCCGAGTCCACTTAATCACAAGCACTTGAGAAAATTAGCATGGAAATCCTTCGTCACCATCTACAGTTCTACAATTAAGTTTAAAGGACCCCTTACTTGCTTTTAATAATGTTTGGGACCTTAAATATTCCGAATCATGATCGATACAATGAACTAATTATGATCTAAATCCTTTAGATTTCCGACACTTATTATAAATTTTCCCGAACTTTGGTACTAAATATCTTGATCTAAAAAGGACAAATGTTTGTGGCTACAAATTTAAAGTAATTTTCGCAGCGATAACAGTTCATAAATGTTGCTGTTAAAAAAGAGGGGGGGATGGGGGGGGGAAGGGGGTGACATAATTTCTCCTACAGGTATCATGCTGTCGCGCAGGCTTTCAAAGTAGTTCATGCGGAAAGTGCCTGTCAAATCGTGTAACCCTCAGAGGTGTAGCCAGAGGGGGCAGGAAGTGCATTCGCCCCCCTTTCAGAGGCCCCCTGTTGTCCCCCAAATGAAATGACAGAATATAGTGTAATTGTTTAAACATTATTAATCTCGCCCCCGAAAAATGTAACCCTGCCCTACCCTTGCCCCCAAATGTCAATGCCTTGCTTCGCCACTGTAACCCCCTCCCTTCCCGCCTCGCTTGATTTAAATATCTTTCGCCACTTCTGTATCACAAATCTCATTAGGGAACAGTATTGATTTAGTAGTACAGGCCACAAAACGGTTTCCTACCTAGGAGACATAAAGTCTGATGTAATCCATATTTCATATGATAGAGTTAACAATAACAAATCTTCTGACCAAACTGCATACCTCCCAAAGCAATCTAACACATTTATTGTAATCATTAAAAACTCTAATGTTACTATTAAATAGCACCATGGGAGCCGATTATGAAGTCATCAGCACAGCAGTATGTTGGAATGCTTTGTATTGCTTTATAATGTGTAGCTTATGAAAAATTGTTTTTTCTTTTGTAAGGGTCAAGGACATTTTTGTGTACATATGAAATTATTAAAAGATGCTGTTAAAACTTTGTGTCACATCATTTTGAAATAAAGTGGGACATAAATGCTAGAATATCTTTCTCTGAAAATATACCTAAAGACATATTTTGAAACAAAGCCTGCACAACCAACTAAATAGGGACAGCACTGAAAATGGGTGGTATTTTAGGTGGCATTTTGTTTCAACCTGGAGAGCTCAAACAGAAAACCAGCCGGGGAGGTTCCCGATTGGTAGATCGTCCCCGATTGGTATGTTATTATACAAATGTCTCCGACATGTAGCGAAAACTTACGCACACACACACACACACACGCACACACACCGCACACACACCCACACACACACACACACACATACATATATATATATATATATATATATATATATATATATATATATATATATATATATATATATATATATATATATACATATATAAATAAATATATATGTATATATATATCATATATATATATATATATATATATATATATATATATATATATATATATATATATATATATATATATAGTTATAGTTATATATATATAGTTATATATACATATATATATATATATACATTTATATCTTTATCTCTCTTTCTATCTCTTTCACTCTCTCTCTCTCTCTCTCTCTCTCTCTCTCTCTCTCTATATATATCTCTCTATATATATATATATATATATATATATATATATATAGAGAGAGAGAGAGAGAGAGAGAGATATATAAAATATATATATATATATATATATATATATATATATATATATATATATATATATATATATATATATATATATATATATATATATATATATATATATATATTTATATATATATATATATATATATATATATATATATATATATATATATATATATATATATATATATATATATATATATATATATATATATATATATATATATATATATATATATATAGATATATATATATATATATATATATATATATATATATATATATATATATATATATATATATATATATATATATATATATATATATATATATATATATATATATATATATATATATATATATATATATATATATATATATATATATATATATATATATATATATATATATATATATATATATATATATATATATATATATATATATATATATATATATATATATATATATATATATATATATATATATATATAAGAGGATTTACCCCTAACAATGTAATACTAGCTACGCCACTGTTTGTGGGAGCAGGGAAAATTTTCCCACGAGATCACTTTACCCCACAATGCCCCCAGAAAAGTTTGTAAAGTGACATATTTTGTCCAATTTATCTTTTTATAGGCTTTTGCTTCGCAGGAGACAAATTTGCCCGTTTCTTTCCCCTCCATGACCAAATTCTGGCGTCGCCACTCATAAGGCGTAAGCGTAAATGTTTGATTGTCAGCATTTTCTTATTTGCATATTGAAATACGTCTTATGAGTTGCTCCTATTCACTTGATCGGAAATGTGATCTGAGGTCTTCAGACCGTATAGCAACCGCGCGCATTCATCCCGCATTGGAGTGCAAAACTAAATTAGCCCATTCGTTCCTGATGATACAGTAGGTATAATATGTTAGATGAACTCAACAGATAGGCGTATTAAGAGTATATCATAACGGCAATGGCGTAATCGAGGGATCAGGTTGGTGTGGCAGCATTGGACTGTGACACAATGTGATACACTGGCACAATGGCCCCTGCAGGCTGCCAGTCAGCTAGCCTCCGAAGGTCCAGCTCTCTATTGTTCTAGGGAACATAACATTACAGGGGCGCTCTTCAGCTATTTGATGGCACCAAAGATCAGGAGCCCTTAAAACATTCAAGTTACACTCTGGATGGTGGTCTGGACTGAACATCAAATTAAAAATTATTCCTCCTATATTATGAAATAAAAGTATTAAAATTGCAGGTGTGTACATCACTGATGTCTGCATTTGATTCATTTTCGTATTCTTACGGTCAACGTTCTCAGTCTCTCAAGTACATTCCAGATCGCGTTTCGGGTAACTACCCTTAAATGTCTATTTTGTGATGTGTATGTTGTGAGATAAACGATTAATCTTAATAGGGGTCTTCCAAATAAATTTCTCTTCTTTCAGGAATCTAGGTAATTCAAATGTTTTGAATATGTATGAAAAGATATCAAGTTCAACTTATGGCATCACGAGCTAATTTTGCATATTTTCCTAAAGAAAACGTTGATGACATTAATTTTCCAAATCATATAGTGATAAGTTTTCAGCCGCACGTTTATTTAGGCATATTCTGCGGCGCTGTTTCACTACTATCTTTGAAAAAAAAAAAAAAAAAAAAATAGGCATAGTGGTCGCGTTTGCTTAAAATATTTCAGTATTTTGTAATTTTTGTTTATTGGTATTTCATAAAAACAGTCCTATACATTGTACAAGAGATTGGGATTAGTCACCTCTCGGAGAACACATGGGGATGCACCCTCTCAAACAACAAATTATCATTTACACGCATAGGTGTAGAACCGGAGGGGCACTTGGGGCACGTTTCCCCCACTTTTTCGGGGGGAAATGACAAAAGTGCCCCTTTTAAAAATGAGAAGTGCCCCTAAATTGCAGTCCCAAAAGTAGAAAAATGGCGACTTTTGTCAGTCCCATGAACGGGAGGAATATGTCTCCATTTGAAAAGTGCCCCTTTTTAAAAATGAAGTGCCCCATTTGCTTTACTTTATTGTTTTGGGCTTAATCTAATTAGAATGGGGGACATACTATATGATTTGAAAAGTACCCTCTAAGAGGTCATGACCCCCACTTCTCGAAAGCTTCCTTAAATCTGTCCACACGGACCCCTGTCCACACGGACTCCTGTCCACACAGGAATAATTCTAATGATCTATTTATTTGGGGCGTGTGGAGGGGCTCATTATTTGTCTTGTGCCCAGAAATGTTGAAAGCTACACAAATTCTATAATTTTGAAAGTGGTCTTTTTACCACTTAAAATGTTGTTCGTTAGTCCTCCCAAAACGTAATCAGCTACACGGGAAAATTTCCGATCAAAGTTATTATTAACCTTTCCCACAAAATAAATATTGCAAATAATTTGAAGAAGTTTAGAAAGGAGTTGAAGGGGCTATGTCACACATTCGCGTGGAGAAGGGTCGCACAGTAAGTCAACCACATTTATTGAAAGGATACTGTTAACGGATTCGACTTAATATCTGGCATGTCTGGCCAAATTTGGTTTAACAACAGAAGGCATTTCAATCAACGAAAGGGGTAACCTGCAACCAAGAAGGTATTTAAATATTCTATGGGGATGCACAACATATATTACGTATTTTAACAGGAAGTATTTTAAAATTGTCGAAATCTTTGACTTTGAAAAAAATCACAAATTAAATAGTTAAATTAGTTTTGGTGATAGGCGGGATTAGGAGTGTCTGGTGCAGGGGAACATTTTTGTTCCAACTATTTCTCCATACTGGAATCATTTTCCAGTAACGTAGCTACGGGAAGGGGGAACTGTTCGAAATGAAATTCTGGCTCCCTCAAATATAACTCTGGCCCCAAACAAAATGTATTCCCCAAATTGTGAAAGACAATAATTCACAAACGTTCTCTTTAAGACATTATGATTGTTTAATACTCGAATTCTCTCGAAGTTTGGTCCTAAATGCCCCGATTTTACTGCATATTGTTCTAAAACTTTCAATTGTTTCGAATTTTGGTCGTAATTCTCTCGATACTACAGGATCATAATCTACAATTTTCAACTTGAAATAGGCCGCCACCACTAGCAATACTTTGGACCGATCATTAAAAAAAAATTCAGTTGGTTGGGGTTCAGGGAAGGGAAATCGCCCTTTCAGGTATATATGTGCCATATACTGCCGTATGCAGGTATGCTTTCAAATTAAGTTGATGGTTCCCGTAAAATTATATATCCTCAGTGGTATCGTCCCATTACAAGCCTTTTTACAAATGGTGGTCCAAGCTGCATGATATTTGGGAGCCTGACGAGGAAAATGAAGAGTAGGCCCTAGACAGCTAGATAAGGTTCATTAGCTATGATTTGGAAGGAAAAATTACTTTAAACGCTTGTGCCATTATTTTCTTCACGTAGAGGATCCCTCTCTTCCGGACTACTATAGGTGACTCCCCTCCTCTCATCATGGTGGCACCGCTTCTGGTTGAGGAATTCACTGTCTATCGTGCCATATTTGCCATCAATTGACCCACCAATGAAAATTCCTTAAAGAGTCCTGTCTCAGTACTCCTCCAAATGGGCTGAAGTTAGATCAAAGTTTGGCCCTCAAAATGATTAAAATAAACCAGCTTTTGGGGATTTTGTCCCCTTGACCCCTACAATTTTTGCCATCAATTGGCCCACCAATTTAAGATTCCTTAAAAAGTCCTGTCTCACATAAAAAAAGACAAAGGACTTTCGCCAAACAAATTTGGCCCTCTAAAAATGTTCACCTTCCCCCCCTCCCTCCCTCCGTCTCTGAAAAAGAAAAAAAAATAGGTCTGGCTACGCCACTGCATTCTTCTTGAACAGGTTTGACGGATTAACATTAAATTGTAATAAGCCTATGCAAAATTTGCGAAAAATTACCAGCACATTATGCAAGTAAAATTTGTTTTCCACGTCTTCAAGTTGTGACCATTTTCACAGTTTTTTCTCCGAATACAGGAATATGTCGAATAATATTTTAATCGAACTTTCTGAAGGTTAGGGGCAAATTTCTTTTCTACTTGTTTTTTTGCCACTTTTTGCATTTTGCATTTTGTGTCATCAAAAACAACAAATCTTCAACACGCCCGGGAATTCCCCCTTTTATTCGACCAAGGCTTCGCCCTAGACCCCACAATTGCGCCCGAATTTTCTCAATGTTCAGGGAAAATTTCTTCTCTGCCAGCTGTTTAGACTTTTTTCTAAATTTTCTTTTCATTAATTTAAATTTTGAACATTGTGTTTGCTTAATTATAACCCATTTTGGAGCATCAAAAGTAAAACATCTGCAAGGCTTCTTGGCCCCTACCAATGCTTCGCCCTGGACCACATTGGGTCCCCTTAGTCACAGGGCCCCATGCCATTACGCGTACGCTATGCTGCCATTTCGCTGCCAATGCTGCCATTCAGCCATTGGCTACTGTGCACCCAAGCCAATGGTCAAAATGAAATTTTATTTCAGCCGGGCAAGAGTAACCGCCCGCCCCATCCCTCCCCCTAGTAAGATGGGCCCATACGGTTATGACTTCCATTCAGTAAATTCACAATTTGGGAACTAATTTAACTGTTTAAGAACATCAGTTAACGATTCAAACATCAAGAGAGAAGCACCCGTCATTATATGAATGAATACACACACACATTTTCAACTCAAAAGGCATTTAACGGGTTTGATATCATTTTGTCAGTTAGTTGCTCCTATTATATTGTGTTCGTCTGACACATGCATGAGGGTTTATACAACCGAGGTAAAGAAAACAAGATTTTTAGTGGCAAATAAAATGCCGTCTTTCATGTCTTTCTTGATGTGCTTACTATATTTAACGATCAGTGGCTCAACCATAAAAGGACGGGTGGGCAAACCCCAAATATTTTGTAGCTTCAAGCATTGACACTCAGTGTGATATGTGTGTTATGGGCCCGAGCGACATACCGGCATGGGAGGGGGGGGGAATTTCCATACCAAAGTGGTAGATATGTGCCGTCCAGTATTTCAAAATTGGACTGCAGTATGAGATATTTTTTGGTAACTGCATTATGACACTTTATGATTTGATACCTGCAGTATGAAAATAAGTGGTTTTGATACCCGCAGTATGAAAATATGTGATTTTTGATACCTGCAAGTATGAAAATATGCCTTTTTTTTTAGAAGAGCAGTATGAGAGATTGGATTTTTGATACCTGCACTATAAAAAAGTTTTGAAAAAAGGCAACTGCTTGGGCGGCACATGTATATCTACCTCACATATGGAAGTTCCCCCTCCCCTTTCTTGGGGCGACATAATCCTTACGGATAGATTCTATAATCATCACAAAACCAAAGCAGTCCAATACTATGCACCAAAAGAATTGTGAACAGCTACAAACACATTAAAGCCCGCATCTTGCAGACGGGGGTACAATGGATACGGGCCTTGAAAGCTTGGAAGCCGTTATCTGTTGTACCAACTTCAGCTGGAAGGGTATTCCAACCGCCGGTGGCAGTAAACTTCTGTCTAGAGCCTTTGTTCTAACAGCAAGCAAGGAAAGAGCAGGATCAGGTATTGATCTTGTGGCACGCGGCGTTCGACATTATGGTGTAGGCAAAAACTATTCCGGAAACGTTACGAAAACGTTGAATGATGACAGGAATCTTCCAAATCATGTAATGGTTACTTTCCACATTGCAAAATAACTAATACAGCTACCGTTAATTACCTCAATGGGCGGTGTTTTGGGGCTCTCTTGCAGTTTTATGTTTAAAAACATGTCATTGTGGTCACGTTTGGTTGGAATAGATATTGAAAAATCGAAAATTGAAAAAAACAATATTGACAAGCGATTGGGATGGGTCACCTCTCGGAAAAGATGGGCAGTCATGTGCATTGATCAATAAAATGTTTACAGCTACACGGGAACAATTCTGCTAATGTTATTTAGTGGAAGGGGTGCATGATTTGTTTTGTGCCTAGAGTCTTAAGTGCAAAAAATATGCGCTGAAAGTCAAATGCCCAAGTTTTGCAACTGATTTTGTTTTCGAACCCATAACTTGTAACTTTAGCTTAGTGAACAGTTACTTGAACCTTGTCTCTGCGAGGTGTCGATTGATTATGCTGTCAAAATTGGGTATATGCATAATGTCCAAAATGCGAAGACTTTAAAGTTTGGGTATTTTTTCGGACGCTGTAGTTTTTTTTTATTTTTATATTTTGTTAATGGGAAAGAAACAACATTTAAAAACAAAATAAATATTTCCTTTTTAAGAAATCCTTAGGAACTGTCATCACCCTTGGGAAATTGTCGGGAATTACTCAGCTTTCCCCCCGCCCCCCTCCCTCCTCCAAACAAA
>JAIGNY010003560.1:30000-87500 GCA_020152595.1 Chiridota heheva
CTGTGCATGTCTCGATCTCCCAATCAGGAGATCTCTCGATCGGGAGCGTAGACTACTTGTATTTTAAAGAAACTTTATTTCACTTTTTTTAGTATTTGAATTATATTCCTCAAACTTTCTTTAGGTGGTAAATTATAAATACTCTTACTTGTATCTGTCTTACTACTTTTTCAGTCACACAATGATTTTTAAGCCACAAAATCGCAGAAAAACTTGATAGAATACATAAAGACTTTGAGAAATCTGAGCCTATGACGTCACGACTAGTCTTATTTCAGTCGTTTCTACATAAATGAAACAAAATTTAAACTTATATATCTCCTTAACATCATAATATTGCTGAATACTTTCTTCACCATTTTGGTTTTTGTGAAACCTTTTTTTCATATCAGATGGAGTTCTTTGACCTAACACGTTAATCTAACCCATGAACTAATCCTTTAAAATATTACCTTCCATTGACCAATGTACGTTAAGCTCAAAGTATAAGGCAGTATTCAATATCATGACCTCCCATACGCGTAGGAATAGGGACTCGGTTATCAACAAAGTTAGGGACCGCGGAGCAATTTTTGAAGTTGGAGTGGGGATAGGAGAGGGGGACGGAGGGGGCTGAAGAAGTAATTAGTGGGGGCGGGGGCTAAAGAAGTATTTAGTCAAAATTCAATATTTGAAGAAAGCGCCCCTTGAAACATGGATTGGATAAAACTGCCAGTGTCATTTTATCCCGTTCGAAGGACAGTCTCTCAACGAGTTGAAAAGGTATTACGCAATTATTCGGCTACACAGGTAGTTCAGACAACTCAATGAAAAATGCTGTAATTTTATTAAAACTTAATATACGAATATCAAGGAGTTCTTACTTGGATTAATTATACCCTGAAAACGAGTTTGATTATTTCATTTGGTGCAGAAATCGTAAAAATAGCACCATTGTCAGCAGCGTAATTCTGAGTGACTTTCAAAATTTTGCCAACATTAGCGCGTAACCTACTTTCCTTGACAGCTTTTCAATAAACATTCCTGCTGTTAACGTCACTTCCATTCATTAGTCAATATACGCGTAAGGACTCTTTGTGTCTAGAGTTCAGGAATTATGCACCATTGAGCATACTTATGTAATGCAAACACATGCTTCTATGGATGGTTTACTTGGAAATACCAAATATAGCGTCAATTTCGATGTTTAAAGGTTAAATCTTTTAAGAATTTGTCCAAATAAAACAAAATTCACATATTTCACACCTTTAAAGTGCAAATTTTGTTAAAACGCGAAGCGGAATGATTTGGAAATAAATTGGAAACTGCAAACCACCACATGCGGTTACTAAAATACCACAGGGACAGAAAATCAGGATGGAGTTCTGTTCAAGGGGCGAGTTCTGTAATGAGGGGACATCACCTTCATATTAAACCCTGCACACCAATTCCCGATGATGTTGGTACATAGTGCTAGGCAGAGGCGTAGGAAGAGTCACCTCTCAAGAAAGTATGGGGAAGGGGGCAAGAACAAAAAAATCCGGTCACAAGTGGAAAAATTACACTTGTAAATTAAGTTCCATCCGTGACTTTGCTGCTAATCCTCAAATCTTCTTCAATTTTTGGTGATTTTTTTTCTTCAATTTTCAGGAAATTTCCTTTATTTTCGGAAAAATTTCTTCACTTTCAGACCCTTTCCTTTAACATTCCGTGAATTGTTTGTAAATTTAAGGAAATTTTTGTTCATTTTGGTGCAATTTTCTTCGATCTTTGGAAAATTTGGTTGGTTAATTTGTGTGTATTTTTTGTCAATTTTTGGGAAATTCCGACATTTTCAGTCATTCTCTTAAAATTTCGGTAAATTGTTTGACATTTTTAGATAAATTTTGATAAATTTTGAGCAATTTTGAGGAAAGTGTTGTCAATGTTTGGAAAATTTTCTTTATTTTTGATCACTTTTCTTGAAAATTTGATAATTGTTATATTTTTTTCGGAAATTTTCCTTTATTTCATGCAATTTTTTTTCGATTTTTAAGACATTTGTCAATTTTCTATAATTTTCGGAATTTTTTTTTTGACATATTCTAAATATTGCTATTAAATTTGTGTTCAAATTTACCTTTATTATTGCACAATATTCTTGATTTTCGGAAAAATTCGTTCATTTTCGGCCACTTTCTCTAAAACTTTGGTGAACGGTTTGTCAACTTTAGGAAAATTTTGTTCATTTTGTTCATTTTTTAGGAAATTACTATCACAATTATTAGGGAATGTTCTTTGTTTTTAGAGAAATTATTGTCAAGTGGTTGACAATTTTTATATAAATTTACCAGTTTTCCTTCAATTTTATGTTAGTAATTTCGCAGTTTTACCTAAGAACTGGATAACGTGGAAGGTGAAATCCGCTCAGGTGATTTATATATTTTTTGCACATCAGCAAAAAGTGGGGCTAAAGCCCCCGCCCCCAGCCCCTCCCTCCAAGCCCCCCGTCTGCGTGGTCCCTGAAATTGTGGGGCCTAAGTATGCTGTGGAGTAAAAGAGAATAAGGAGATGTTGTTTTCTAAGGTAATCCAAAATGAAAAATGACCCAAACCGTCCCATTGTTGAAACTGTTGTACCACACTCTCTTTTAAAAGTTAAATATACGTTAATCAATAATGTGCGGTACGAGTAACTCTCCAATTCTTCAGTTTCTAAGACTTTTTTCCTTATTTTATGAAAGCTTATTTTTGTCTGTGTTTAGCTCTTACATTAATCATGACAACCACGAATTAACTCTTCAATAATATTTCTACGCACAAAAATAAATTATGCCGAAAATACCCAATTTCAGTTTCAGCAGGAACAAAGTTCTTGCCGACAAGCTGATTATGCCAGATTTAAATTGAGGAACAACATATTCCAATGTGCACAGCTTAAAATAAATAAAACAATATAACAGAAATAGATATAAAAAATTCAAAAAAGAAGCAAATTGTAAAAATTTAAAAGTTAGGCCTACAAGTTCATACTAATACAAGTTCAACAGGGCTATAGTCTGATAGTTGTTCAGTACTTGCACCAAACAAGTATATTATTAGGAATAAAACGTGCCACTGTCTGCTTTACTTTTCTCCAGAATCATTAGTCTTATTTGTAACATTAGGGCCTAAGCTTTTAAAAAGTGTTTACAACACACTTGAATTGCACGTATCTACAGGCTACACAGTACTGTTGTTGTAACTAGCCTAGACCAAAAGGCTATGTTCAACAACCTCAAAACTATTCAAACCTTCCTATTCTGACAAATTTGAGAATATTAGATGACAGTAGTTTCTGTTCCAATAACAACTAGGCCTGAAAGAGTTACCATTTTCCAGCATTCTTCACACTTTGATGGGAAATGGTCGTGTGCTTTTAGCCTTCAACCAAACCGATCATCAACTGCACTGATGTTTTACTATGTACAAGTGCAGTATATGTTTACAGCTGGCTTTCGGTACGGTACAAGTGTGTATTGACATGACACTGACATAATTTTGATCTTTGTGTATTGTTTCTCGCTAAGTTAACGAAGATATTTTTTCTTTAGGGATAAACCAGCATGTGTTTCTTCTGAAATATTGATTTTATATTGCAAAATACTTGCAATACATTTTCAAATTGATGAATTTGCAAGTCATTTACTAGATACAGTTTTGTTCCTTCGACAAAAGTACAAATTGGTGGATTAGAAACCGTCAACATTCTCTCTGTGTCGTCATATGCAAATAAGCTAGATTATGCATGCGCGGTACTGTGTATAAATTTCGCATGTTTCTTCATCTGAATTTGAATATTTTTAACATATTTTTTATCAGATCTAGTGTTATAATAGATATAAACTGTTCTTGCTTGCCCATTATTAGGAATAGCCGACTCGTCCAAATAATTTGAACTATAATAGGCGCGGCTTCGCCTCGCCCATTTTTCTTCAAAGTATTTGGGCTTTGCGGTTATTACTCAACAATGGGCTCGCAATTGCAGTTTATTTATTAATTATACATCCCTGCTCGGCTCTAGATCGCGGTGCCCAAGAATCATGTTGTCAGCATCATGTCAAGTTAGGAGACACGATTATAATTTCTAGCCGATTCCAGCATGGCTCGGATAAATCACTGATTTAAGCATTGCATTCGACATTCACATCCCTTCCCGACCAGCTATGGGAGGGGAGAGAGGAGCTCGGCCTTGCACGGCCCTACTTAATTTTCTGACTCCAACACTCATTTTCTCTCATATCAGGTAGGCCTGGATATTGCCGTTGCATTCAGTGCGTTATAAATGTATACGCCCTCACAGTTGCCCATGATTATGTACGCAGTACTGACCGTGCGTGTAACTTCATACAACACATTTTGTCCCAATTTGCATGTAAACGCGGAAAAATAGTGTGCATAATCCGTGTTGCCAGTTTACTTGCAGACTTTACAGATTGTTTATTGTTGATGCTCCATTGATATAAGCGTCGGAAATGTGTTTTGACGTATCCCGACCCTAACAACATCTTCACAATCCTGCTGATTTTACCTTTTAATTTTTGGACGAGTCACAGCGCATTCGCGGAGTCGGCGCCACTATGCGCTTGACATCGACGCTTCAAACTTAGATCGATACTAGTTAACCGTGCGTAGTAATGGGGACGGTTTACAGTGACATCACTGTAAAACTAGATAAAATTGTTTGTTATTTTATTGGCAACCGAATTTTACCTTAGTTTTCATCATCATTGTTTCATGATACAAAAAAGACGATTCAACTTCAAGTTATCATTACTACTTTGTTACGAACTAAGAGTTTTACAAAAGAAAATGAGTTAACTACTATCAGTGCTAACTACTGTTCAATCGCTCGGCTTTCTGAAAAGGTAACAAAGTAGACATATTTGGCTATTATTCTTGATTATTTTCATATTACAGATTCTCAACGAAATATTTTGTTTTTGGTCTAAGTGTCGCCGCCGCCGGTGTCATGGCTTTTAAGTTTGCAAGTAACCTGTTGTCAGAAAATGAACCACTTGTTAAACAACCAGCCAACAATACCACCGTAAAAAGCATTCTTCCTTTCTATCTGCTCGGAGGCAAGAACGAAGGAACCGACGTCGATGCCCTCCCAGTTACTAAAGATGTTACAAAGGTAGGTCAATGTTCTTTTCAAAAATAAATGTTGAGTCGAAAAATAAAAAAATAAAAAAAATAAAAGCTAAAGTTTGGTCATTTCTTTATCACATAGGCCTAATATAAATGATAAACCCTCGAAAATTGTGAGAGTTTTACCTTTTTCCGCATTTATTCTCTTTAAATATATTACCCAGTAGCGCCAAAAACGGTCCAAGAAGGTGGCCTTAGTATGGTCCAAGAAAGAAACCTTTTCAAGCTCCACTATCTGCCTGTCCATGAGATTTATTTTCAGGGGCGTGTCTAGCTTTTAACGTTAGGCTTTCTGTTAGGGGTATTAAGACTTTTGCCAAACTTCTTTAATTGGTGCAAACTAGAACAGTTTCGGTCCAAAATTAACGATCATTCAGTCGTACGAATTAAAAATGCCAACATCAGTATCTGCTATATGATTCATTTGATATTGCATTTAATTATATTAATAGCTTTGAGGGGTATTTCTAAGGGGTACCAACTTTTAGGGAAGCTACTCCCCTAATTGCCATTCTTAGACACATAGCCTTTTTTTTAAATCTGGAGTGGGGAGCAAAACATGCAGAAGGGAAGGGATATGTCACCTCCACACAGATTTTAAAGCCAGCGGCAAGATATTTAACATATGAGGGGGAGAAGGGAATTTTTGCCTCAACAAACTGAAAAACCTAAGAAATACACAGGTTTCTTATGTCCAAAAACTATTTGTAAACGGGAAGGTCGTAAATTTATTGAAATGTTTGGAAAATTTCCAAAAAACTTGATGAAATTCTTTCAAAAAAGTAGAAGAAAAAAAAAATCCAAAATTTAAATTTTCATGACAATGAAGCCAGCTTTCCAAAAAATTAAAGAAAGTTTCACAAAAATGAACAAAACTTTTTTTACAAAAATAGAGAAAACTTTTAAAAATTAAAGAAAACTTCCAAAAATGAAGGGAATTCCCGAGAATTAAAATGAGGTAAAATTGAAGAAATTTGAAGAACATTTTCCTACAATGAAGGAGATTTCCCGAAACTGAAGGAAATTTTCTGAATCTTCCCGAGTCTGTTTATACTTAATGTTATGTTAACTATTGTTGAGTTGACGATATCAATTTATCATTTCTTATCTTAATAGATTATTTTCAGGGAAATTTCTTAGGGTTGAAAAACTCACCACTGGAGGGTGGGAAGGCAGGGGGGAGGGGCAGGGGACAATTAAATGGAATGGAGGGGGATTTGTGACCAGTATGTTAAAAAGGCTATGCCACGACATCCTCAGCTTACAGTCTTTTCGTTCGGAAATTCGAGCTACATATTTTATATTTTTATATTCGGAAACTGTCACAAATCTGCTAATGTAAAATTCAAACGCTTTATTTTTCATTTTTATACTATTGTCCTTTCATTTCTAATATAGCTTACGATCAGAAAGGTTCCAAAGGAGAGCCCTTGTAGAGCAAAAAGGTAAAACTCCCATCCCCGACCTATCTTTGCCCCAGCCATTTAACAAGCCTGTCTTTCCCCCCCCCCCCTCCCCCCATTCCGTCTTTTTTCTTCCGTATCAAAATTCTGGCGCTGTGTGAAAACTGAAGGTGGAAGATCTGGGGATTAATACACGAAGAAGCGGAGGCCTCAGTTTTTGCTGTACTTTCATTGCGAATTTTGAAAGCCACTCTAAGTTTTCGGCCTCTTATTTTGGGCCCAAAAATCTTGCCAGCAGGAGTGGCGGAGTGGGACTGGTTAAGAGTTTTCTGATTAATTTAATTTACTGTATATTTGATCTAATTGCTTATTAAAAGGTTGACGTTGGAACAGCCACAAGGAGGAGCAACATACATGCACCTGGTTGTGTCCATCCATTTCACAAATGGCCGCAACGCTACGTCTTCAAGAAAGAAACACACTCTGCACCGTGAAGATGAATTTAAAGTAGTCCAAGATAACACATTACGTTGTGCCAATGTTGGCCAAAGGTTGGCATATATTATGTTGGATTAGCATGCTAACATTGGCCCAACGCTGTACCACATATAATGAACAGTTGTTTGCTCTGCCTCGTTCTTCCTGACTCAAAAATACTCCACAAGTGTCATTCCACGCCTGACGCATTGGATATAGCTCCAAAATTCACCACCTCTGGATATCATCGAAAGCACAATGACCGGTCGACCACATATTTGCAGGTGGATGAGAGAAGTGGCGGTTGCTTCTGGAGAACAACTTTACCAGTTTGCATTGTCAGAATTGGAAAAGCTATCAAGATAGATAAAGTACTCCAGCCAATAATTATCAAGTATCCACATGTTGGTCAAATGATCAACGAAGATGTTAAAAAATTGTTCAAGCTTAAAAGTCTAGAAACTTTATCATCGCATCATATTCATCATAGAAAATTCCTTTTGGGTTTCTAGAAAGTGGTCATCAACAAGTGTTGTGGTGCGTGGAGGGGAAGGAATAAAGAACAATCAAGTTCCAAATCAAATCAAAGGTGGATAGTATTTTGTGCGAAGTTTCTGTTGAGCAAAGGCCCATCTAAAATTCCTTTTAAAATTATTTTCAAACTTCAAATCATCTGTAAGCTTTATAATCCCCTTTAACCATCAAGATTTCTTTAAAAAGTCAATTTATCAATTATCAGATTCCACAAGATTAAACATTCTGGGAGCTGTAATTTTGAGTTGATAGTACTTCTTTTGGAAGAAGGTTACACATCAATTACATCGAGCACGTCACGTGTGGGTGTATATGTGTGAAAGAGCTAGGGAAGACAATCAAATTTCAAAACAAAATAGATTGGCAGTATTGTTAGGCGGAAGTTGCTGTTGAACAAATCTCAATTCAAAATTTTGGTAAAATCACCTTAAAACTTTTAAAGGTCTTTAAAAAATTTAATACATTTTTTAATTTATCCATAAGATTACAACAACTTAGCACCCGACAATATTTGAATGCTTTTGTCCACGGGACCTTCAAACAAAATGAAAGTTTTTGCATAATCTTCAAACTTTTTCCATGCATAACCTAGAGGTATTTCTCTTATCATGTGACCCATAAACTGCATCTTCCTGCTGTTGATTTTTCACCCATTAGCACCAACCAATACAATGTAGGTTATATCATTATGATCTTTATTTCATTACACTGATTATCTCCTCATTTTTTTAAAATCACCTACAAGCTTCTAAATAGGATTCCAAAAACGTTAAAAGTTCTTTAATAACCAATTTTTCAGGATGTCAGGTATAGGTTAATTAGAGCATGATTTCATATGATTACATAAATTAATCGCTTGACAATGTTTGTTCATGTGACTTTCAGGCAAAAGCAAGTTTTTGCATTTATGTTGTCCATGTATAGTTAAAGTTACTCACGATATGCCGCTACCATGTGGCTAAATTTACTACTACAATAGAGGTCACACCATCACGAACTCTACCTCACAGCCTCACTAGCTGGCTCTGTAGATTTTCAAATTAGTAGAAAATTTTGTCGATTAGGATTGTGTCTACGAATCATTAATTCTAAATGGTAGATCAAGTAGTACGGGAGGATCATACAGCAAGTGACCAATCAGGTGCCATGATCGTTATGACATCACCCTCGCACGTGTCTTCTATCAGTCTATGCGAAAGCTTTGTGGAAGACCGCACACTTTAAACTGAAGTTAGTGTTAAGAATCAAGCCAGGCGAAGAAGCTTGACGGCTCAATTCAAGATGCATTAGGAAATGAAATCTTGGGCATCAAATTGAGTGACTTCCTTAGCAACGACGAAATCAAAGAATAGTCAAAACTACCCCAGTGTCTTTACGATCTGCATGTGGCGCATGCAGAACTGGCCGGGTCATGTTTAAGGGCCTCCCTCACAAGGTTCGCCAGCCTGGTGTTGTGGTGGACCTCAGAAGAAAGAAGGGGGAATGTCGGCCTTAAAGTTAAGTGGCAAGAGACCACCGAGCGTCGGACGATGCATGAGGTAGTCTAAGTAAGTTTGGTAAACTTTGCATTGACCGTCTCTTTGAATGCAATGAGGCTATTGGATTTGAACAATTAATTTTTCACGATTCTGCAACACTTTGGGTGATTTTCCACACTCATAACCTCTTTGGAATTCAACATGAACGAGGTACGTGTTCGAACTTGTATTGAAAGAAGTCAAGAAACAACCGGACATAAACGAAAATGTAAAGAAGCAAAATCAAGACTTTGAAGAAGGACACGAAGGCGTGGAAATCAAAATCAAGACGACTAATGATGAGTTCTTCTTTTTAGCCACAAACTTACAAATTAATTCGCTAAATCTCGTCAACGCGATAAACGGGGTCGCACAAGATTTCCTTTCAACTCCAGCAATCAATGTTTAAACCAAGCCATGATTAACTCAACCAAAGAAAAAGAAGGTGAAAAAGAAGAAAGACACAAATTTGGTACACACTAACTTTTGTTTTCCTTAGCGCGATTAACTGGTAAGAGCCGACAGCTCACGGAATCACAACAACGACACAATTCACGGAATCGGTACCAAAATAGAAGACAAACTTACCGAATTTAGCGCTCGTTGCAAACTATGGAGTTTAAAGCGCGCGTGAGCAGTTGCGTAGACGGGGTTGTTGAAAACGTGGTAATGTCGCTTTTTATAAAATGATTGCTTCACGTGTATATGTTATTGGACTGCGCATATTCTGTCATGGTAGGAGTACTGCTTTATACCCTAACTGCTTCCCAAACGAACTCAACATCAATTATACCATCAATTTTGTTATCTTAGTTCAGTCGCGGGCCTATCTGCCTATAAGAGATTCGTATTCTTTAAAAGGTTTATATTGATGTACCTCGCGTCGGCGAAGTGAAGTACCGTGTAGCTTATACCCATGACTGATCATTTTGCAGGTCACCCAGTCCCGTTTAGAATTTGTTTGGTATATTCATATCGTTCTTTGGCACTAGCCACCGCAGAGATCCTAAGAGAACAGCTTTCCTTGACATCGGAACGGGAGTACCATGAGTAGAAGCACAGTTTGTTTGCTTGATTAGTCTTCTCTGGTCTTTTATAAACTCTCTTATCTGTGGTGTTCTGTTTTCTGGATAACCGATGAGGCTGTTTGCAATAACTAAAAAGATTTCTGCAGTACCTCTAGACGACCGATCGTTGTTTCCTTAACATTTAATTACTCTCTTTGTGCGTTTAAACTGAACGTATTAAGAGATTCCCGCGGTATCTTTTATAACCTGTATTTTTTTTCTTTTTGGACAGTGCGAAGGTAGCCATGACAAAGACAACAACAGGATTCGACAATGGTTTCCGTCCCACTTGTCTCCTACTTGTATGTTTTTTTTCTCTCATGTGGCAGGGAATGGCAAAATTGTCGACTGTTTTGGTATTCAATTTTATTCAGCCATTTGAGTGCTTTCTGTTGTTGTATCCACGACGAGCACGATGATGGACTAGAGAGAGAGAGAGATTTCGGGCGCAAAAATGTTTGAAAAAAAAAGATCCAAATTCAGACTGTGAAGATGATTATTTTATATTATACTTTTGAAAAAATTCCTTAATCTCAATCATCTTCGACTCTTGCATCTAGGAGGCAGAGCGAACTCGATATTACTTCTTGGTCATCCAATCAGATCAAAGCTGATACTGATTTCTTTTCGCAGTGATAACTATCGCTGAATTTGTACCATGCTATTATTTGTATTGACCTTCCATAGGCATTAACCTTGAACAGGTTGAACAAAAGCTCCCCATTGTCCTCTATCCTTGTCATCCATACACTCAATCAGATTTCAAGTATGGTCTTAACTTTTGAGTTTCCGCCAATAAGTGACGTCGCCATGAGCCTCTTGGGCGGATTCTTTTTATATTCCCAAATTCATGACTACCCATCACTTTCTGGCAACAAAATCTCCCATCATGATGTTGCTGTCTTTCTCTGGGCGTGCTGGGTAGCTCTGGTTACCTATCTTGTAGAAAACATCGTGGATTATTGATCACCGTCATTTGTAAAAGTATAACACTGAATAGCAGTAATCTGTATCTTTTATTCTTGGCTATGATTGTTACAGTGGTGATACTAGGTCCTTGAGCTTCCCATTCAAGTGAAACTGTGCTAAATTGTGCAACATCCAAACCAGCCACGGATGAGATTGACCCGTGTCCTTCGTCTTGGATTAAAGACAACTTTTATACGTTTGTGCCTCTCATGACTTGTATAGTCAATCTTTCCTTTACTTCTGACGTGTTCGGAGCATCTTGGAAAAAGGAAGTTGTCCATCCTCTTCTTAAAAAGCAAGGTCTGGATCTTATCCCCGCTAATTATTGACCCATATCCAATCTCATATATTTGCCAAAGGTAGTGGAAAAATGCGCACTTTTACAGTTCAATGATCATCTCTCAAATGGTGACCTTCTATCGTCATATCAAAGTGCTTACCGCAGCAATTATAGTACAGAGACGGGACTTATGAAAATACATTGTGACAAATTGGCAGCCATGAAAAATCAAAAAGCTATAGCACTTGTTGGTCTCGATCTGTCCGCGGCATTTGACACCGTCGACCACGCCATTCTCTTGACGACTTTAAGCAACATGTATAGAGTACAGGATGACACACTGTCTTGGTTGCAAAGCTATCTGTCCAACAAATCATTTTATGTTTCTGTTCAGGATGCTTCTTTTGATTACAAGAACACACACTTCTCTGTACCCCAAGGCTCAATACTTGGGCCAGTGTTGTATTCTGTTTATGCCAGCCCGTTATGTGATGTAATCATCGCCTTTGACATCAATGTCATGGGATATGCTGACAACCATGCTCTCTATAAAGCATTTACACCCAAAGGAGAACTTGAAAGAGATGCCATTTTAAACCTGGAAAGCTGCCTATCTGAACTTTACTCTTGGATGAATTCAAACAACCTTAAACTCAACCCTCGTAAAACAGAGTTTATCTTGTTTGGTAGCAAGCACCAACTACAAAAGTTCAACTCCCATTCCATGGTGGTGAGTGGTATCGAAGTAAAAAAATCTACCTCGATCAATTACCTTGGAGTTTACTGGGATGAATCACTGTCATTTCGCCAACAGATTAAGGCTAAATGTAAAACTGCACTATTCAACCTCAGTAGGATCAGGAGCATAAGGAAGTACTTGACAATTGATATTTGCCAAACACTTGCCTCATCTCTGGTTTTACCTCACCTCGACTCTTCAAACACCTTGTACTATGGTCTTTCTGATTGTGATATAAAACAGTTGCAACGGGTCCAGAACATGACTGCCAAGCTGGTTCTAGGTAGAAGAAAGTTTGATAGTGCTACTGACTCTCTTCGCTCCCTTCACTGGTTACCAATAAAATCCCGAATAATATAAAGAATTGCAGCATACGTCTGCAAATGTCTTCATGATCTGGCTTCTTCATATCTTAAAAAACTCACCATTAAGAGGTTTACGCTCTTCTTCTAACACCATGGGAATTCTCCTCGATATTTCTCTCACAAAACGCATAACATTTAAAGACAGGTCGTTTGCTGTAGGTGCCTCTGTCACATGGAATAGTTTGCCATCGTTGCACCAATAACAACGACAATTCTAAACGGGAACTAAACACTTTTTTGTTCACCCAGGCCTTTTTATAATTGTTTGTATTTATCTTTAAGCTATGAACTTTATTAACTTTATGAACAGTTTTATTTATTTTCTGTACAGCGCTGCTGAATGTGCATTGTATAGATATTGAGCGCTATATGAATATATAAACATAAACATAAACATCAGCCCTACTCCCTTTGTATTAGCTGCGTTGTCCACCTCATATTTCGAGGTCCCGGGTACACCAACATCACCCCAGTAAGCAGTCTTTCTTGCACTGACTCCATCTTGTTTCACTGATTCCAAGCTGGGCACGATTTTAGTTACGCATTTCCCTGAAGTCTAAACCTGCCTTGTACATGGTTCATATTCTAGCGTTTTTATGAAAACAACGTTCTTGGTCTTCTGGGTTTTCAGCTTCTTGGCTTCCATACGTTATTCACAATTGTTATCACGCAGTGTGATACATCTTCTTCCTTCTCCTTGGAAGTTATCTCATATTAATTTGTTGATGACAGTTTTGTAGGCTTAGTTTTATGGTAGGGTGGAGGCCCTACGACCAACTAACCAACCCTCCTCCTTTCTTAGCCGGGGTTGCGACCGTCCATTGCCATCTGCTGAGTCAAAGACATAAACCTTGTCTGTTATTACTACTACATGTTGCGTCTTACTTTTTGCTGTTCTTTTTGGATAGGATACAGTTTTTAAACGAATGTAGGTAGGTAGGGAAGAAGTTTGAGTTGGATTGGTACTGTTACCTTCTCGGATAAGAGCTCAATAAAAGTCTAATAAAACACAAAACACAGTGGCGGACATATCTTACCGTATTTGTTTTCTCGTACACTTGCGCATCAAATTCGAGATGGCTTGATGTCAAGTAAAGTAGTTTGACGCTTCATTCGAGTTGGTAAAATGTGAACTTTGGTCTAAGCCGCGTGGTCTTCGATACTTCGCTTGGATTAGTAATACGGCGTAAAAGAATTGTACCAATTTTGCGTTGGAGCAGAGCGGCCCGAAGAAGACTACTTGGTCTAGATCTGATGTAGTGATGATATGCACATGTGCCTGAAAGTATTGTGGAAAGTTTGTTAATTGTCGCCAAGATCGAAACACTTGTGTGCGGAATCCCTCACACAAACTTCATTTTGAGGTGGACAGACTTTCGCATCAGAAATACACGTGGTGATTCCTAGCTTTCGGGTAGGGTGTTGGACAGTTGGAAGTTAACTCTTCACTTACTAATGGCTAAGAGAAATGAAATATAGTCATGATCCAAGGATCTAAATATGATATCAATGGAAAAGATATAAACCAATTGCTATAATATTTCAATATTCACACTTTTTTTTAGTTTTCTTTTTTAATAATCTTGCAAGCTTTCTTTTTATTCTATTACGACATAACATGTTTCCAGCTAGAGATCAGCAATTATGAAAAAGTATTCTGGGCAAGGAGATGTCATTTCATATGTCTATGATTTAGGAGATACCATTATCCATGTAAAAAATAACAACCCGGAGCATATGGTTGTTAGTCCTTCTGTTTGATCAAATTTTTGAATCTAGCGGAGTCCCTCTAATTTGCCGACTCTTCCCCCGCTATACGTGCACTCACACACCTAATAGGCTATAACCTTAGATCGGTATTCAATCCACCTGTTCATTCATTATCAAAGATGGTAAATAGATACAACCAAAAAACATCTTCATCTTTATAACAAAATCATTTAGATATGTCAAACAATATTGTTCGATTGAATATTATATTACCGGTAAATCCCTCTTTTCATCAACTTTTTGAGTCCGGCCTATTGCCTACCATCCACCCTCCCCGTCCACCCCCCCCCCTCCCCGTCCACCCCCCTCCCTCTCCCGCCCACTCCTCGTCCACACCTCCTTCCTCTTCCACACCCTCCCCTCCCCTCCTCCTTGTCCACCTACCTCCTTCGCACCCACCCACACCCACACTGGCTACAACGATTGCAACACTGGTGGATAATCCATTGGTTCATTCATTATCAAATACGATTATTAAAATGTAAAAATCTCTTTATTTTCATCAGAATCAATGTATAAGATCATCTTCCAAATGTACCAATAGTATCAAGGAAACATTTATCAGTAAAGTGTATTTTCTATAACATTTTGTATGTGTGTTTCTTTTCGTAAGTTAAGTTAATTCGTAAATTCATACAGAAACAGAGTGCGAGGAGAAAATGATTTGATGTGAATGAGGTGACGCGACTTCTCACTACTCTACAACCTATTTCATACACGCTTTTTGATCACGTAGAAACAGCTACTGACAGGGCATGGCTATAGTCAAGAAGAAGGGCGGGAATGAAAATAATAATTATAATTCATCCATTAATTTTGCAGAAATAAAAAACAAACATTTCTTATGATTTCATGCGAAAATCAAACATACAATCTATAAAGATATGACAAAATAATTGAATACACTTTCCAAATTATTGCGATCATTTCCTCTACGAGAAACGATATTCACTTTTAATGACGATTTCTAATTATACCATTCACTTTGCCTACATCGATATGGTTGGCTCGCCGGCAAGCACCACCTACGTATAGATATAGTCCTCAGGATTTTCGATCTTCAAACGCAAGCCCTAAAATAACTTAAATTGGATGGCAATTGAAAAGAAAAGTTGTCCAATTTTCAAATTGAATATCCTTTCTGTTCTATAAATAGTTTGTATGTTTGTAAGCCTAAGACTAGAAAAAGCATGACATGATTATATGGCATTAGATAGGAAACTCTTGTTCTGCCTCGCGCTGAAGGAGGAATTTTATATAACAATTTATAAATACAACAGAGATTTCATTACATTATTCTCAATTATTATGAATTCAGGACATAATAGATTTATAGAGGGCAAATACTACTCGTTAAAAACAGTCACTTCATCATGCAAATTTTAAAATTTAGTGCACATATTCCAATAAAAGACAGAAGACAGAGGACTTCACTTACATCAAAGATGCTTAACGGACTAGTTCAGTGGTCAAGCAAGTTTATCGTTAATGAAAGAAGACTTTAAAAGTTCGGTTCTTACCACCAATTGGGGACTCAATAAGTCCCCCTATCGAGAAATTCAAGCATGCGCACTGAGCTTACAGTGATATATGGAAACCGCCATTCTTATTGTGAACTTTCATTTATCGACGCTTATCAGTCGTTTCATTGAAAATTTATAACAAAGTTTGCTTTGTTAAAGTTCAATTTCGCGAAAGTAAAACAACTTCGTGACTATCACGCAGTTATTGCTAAATAATTTTCACAAGTCCCCAAGTTGTTTCTCATATTTTCAGAAAACCTTGTTAAAGCGCGACTGCATAACGGAAACAGATAATAAGATATCATCACTTTTCTTAAAAAATTCGAAAACCGCACGGTAAATTTTAAAAGCACATGGTGAAAAGATAAATCGTATGCCATTATTTCAAATCGTGAAAAAAAATTTGAGCCCTTTGCAGTGGTTGAGTTCCCCGCACTCGAAATGTGTCTGATTCTCATGCTATTTCTGGGGGAGCACTTCCAGATTTTAGGTATATGTATATGAGCAGCCCGAGCAGGTGCTTTTTTTGCACCATTTTTGTAGTGCAAGTCCCAAAAAATAAAGTTTGACTGTGTTAATTTTGACTGCTGATCCATTTTTACAATATTTTCGTTAAATACTCATACTGCAGGTATTAGAATTGACTTCTTTTATACTGTGGGTATCAAAAATGTATACTTTCATACTGCAGTTACCAAAAATCTGGCATACTGTGTTTTGGTTGGTGGGCTGTAGACCTCTACCACCTTAAGTTTAAAGTCGCCCCCCCCCCCCTCTCCACCGCCCTGATTTTGTTCTTATCGTGATTTTTTTTCTTCTGATATTAGCATTTTAGCTTTTGATTTAGCATTTATTAACTTTTGTCCAAGACAAAAGAATGTGAAATTGAATTGTTGCAGCAATACCCATATAGATTCGTTAATGCACGTGTTAGTTAATTGATTCTTTAAGTACTTTATTTCAAATCAATCATGTATAAGAACAAGCCAGCATGAATAGTATGGCCGCATGCGAATTTACTCGGTTAAGAGGGCTGAACTGGGAAGGATATTGCTCAATCGGGGTTAAGCGGCTGATGAGGGCAAGGTTTACACGTCACGTCGAGCTCTCATTTGCGTTCAGCTAAATGCGGCTCAGCTTTTTCCTTTCAGATTGGGGGTAAAAACACTAGATAAAGAAATTTAGCAGCAAACCCCAAACAAAAATAATTCCTAGACTGTTAATTATTCAAAATACATCGTGATTGGTATTAAATGCTCCAACGTTACTAAGGAAGAGTAACGACGGTAGCAGCAATTGGCACATGACCAGTATACGACCACGAAAATCTTGCCCTGAATACATTCGTGTACATAATCACAATATGGAAATGCACTGTCACGCGGGAAATGAGGCAAGCAAATTGATGCTAATTATCTACTTCAAGTTAACATTTATGACTAAAACATTTACATATTGATGAATACTATATACGTAGCAATTAATACAAATTATTCCTCAAACCATATTAATTGATATAAAATTTCAACAAGCAGATCATGTTCCTGGTCCTAAAAATTGATCCAATTTTCTACTCACTGAAACACTTCGTAGCTCTCATAATTGTCAATGTTCCGCTGAAACTTCTCAAAATAATGAATAAGATTAACATTTTAACTTGGCATACATTCAAACTACTGTTTTTTTAAAGACTTAGACTGCTAACGCAGCATCTCATTGCTAGCGCATCTCTACACGTTTACTCAAACGCAAACTAAAACTGATATCACACATATTTCAAGTTCACCGTTTACTGAGCTTCACAGATGTTAATGCATCACTAATTGTTAAGCTTGAGTTAGTGGAAGAATAGAGCATCAAGTCAGTGCCAAACACCACGATTTTTACAATATTTTATTTATTATTATTTTTGTTGAGGGGGGAGGGGGAATTGGAGGGCCAACAGGCTACCTCTCAATATTTCTCCTCGGACTTGGACAAATTGGAAAATCTTTGAGAGAAGTGGTAGCGTCGCCGCTACTGTGGGTCACCCGATATCACATCAATTCACACGACTGTACCATTTCCTACAGACGAAGAGAGTATGGAGGCGGACGCATGGAGAGGGGGAAGGGAAAGGGGGGGGGGGTAAACATACAATAATAAACACAAACACACAAACACATTTTTTTATATTTGTGGTGGCTCTCATAAGAGCCTTTGGGTTCTTTATCGATCGGCCGATCGACCTGCTACTGTCCTCCTCCCGTAGTCCACCGATGCCCGTCGGTTGCTTTGCTCCTCAGCATTTCTCGATGCGTTTCTCGATGCTTCATCACGTTGGCTCGATACGTTCCTCTTTCCCCAAGGTAGCTTAGACATAAATCTTTTCCTCTTCTGGGCTTTTACCTTGTAGTGGTCGAGAAACTAACGATATACCTGCGCCCTATAAGTGTAAAAACGCATACAAGCGTTGGAGTTGCGTACTTCCCCCAGTTGCTCTCTCTGATTGCAAGGTCCAAGTGTGGTCTGCTTTTTGATTCTGGTATCTCGGCGGTATTCTGACGGCAGATGTTTTTTGTACTCTGTTGTCGAATTAGTGTGCCAAACCGAACCGGTAGTAAGCTCTGATGGGATCTCCCTTCTCTGTTAATATTCTCCTTGTAAACCAGTTGGGGAAAGCAACCGTGGATATTGGCGATACTGACAAGTATCGAGGCATGGTGTGTTCGCTCTGAAACTCAGAATGAAAAGAATTGGGGCGTTGACGACGAGTGAACACACAATTACAATGACAGGGTCGTCGCCTGTGTATTCGGTTATGATAGTAACAATGCTATCACGAAACGCTGAATACGACCCTGACGAGAACACAGGTACGACGTACGGAAAGACATAACATCAACAACCAAGTCAATGTCCACGGCCTTTGATAACCAGTTGTGGTGCACTGGCGTGTCTACCAAACCCAGGCTTAAACCCAGGGCCTCGTGGTCTGTAGACATGTATGATAACCGCTTCACGATAGTTGGTAGACAAAAAAATTGCGACGACGAGTGAACACACAATTACAATGACGGGGTCGTCGCCTGCGCATTCGGTTATGATAGTAACAATGCTATCATCACGAAACGCTTAATACGACCCTGACGAGAACACAGGTACGACGTACGGAAAGACATAACATCGACAACCAAGTCAATGTCCACGACCTTTGATAACCAGTTGTGGTGCACTGGCGTGTCTACCCAACTCAGGCTAGAACCCAGGGCCTCGTATTGCGACGACGACGTGATAGCATTCTTAGTATCATAACCGAATACGCAGGCGACGACCCCGTCATTTTAATTGTGTGTTTACTTGTCGTCGCAATACGCCAGATCTACCTACTGTGGTGTAGCGGTTATCATACATGTCTACAGACCACGGGTCCAAGCCTGGGTTGGATAGACACGCCAGTGCATCACAACTGGTTATCAAATGCCGTGGACATTGACTTGGTTGTCGATGTTATATCTGTCCGCACGTCGTACCTGTGTTCTCGTCCGGGTCGTATTAAGCGTTTCGTGATATCATTGCTACTATCATAACCGAATACGCAGGCGACGACCCCGTCATTGTAATTGTGTGTTCATTCGTCGTCGTCGGTGGTCGCAATACGCGACGACCTGTGTTCTCGTCCGGGTTGTATTAGTTGTGGTGCACTGGCGAATTGATCATGTTTGCTCTATTTATGCTTTTTGCTTAGATCTCTTCGACCAATCAGAAGCCAGAAAGGTAAGATGCCATTCGAGTTCGTGGCGCTCTTTTCAAAAAAGAAAGGTATGATGAGTTAGGTCGAACTTCTACGGTAGTCTCTGCGGTAGCTTTGAACTCTTTTGCGAATGTCTTTAAATTCATTTTTCTCTTTTTTGAATATTTACATGCGAGGGTAAAGTACCTGCCCCAACCAACGCAGTGGTACCGTTAGGAGTCATGCCACGATTTTGCACTCCTTCCGCCCTCATTTGTTTTTCTTTTCAAATACATTCAATGTTTTAACATTCTTCCTTAATAATCAAGTCCATCACTTTGCATTTGAGACCAAGATTGCTCAATCGGTCAGCGTAGCTTCCTAGCGTTGCATAGGCCTAGACGCCATTTCCATTGTTGGAAAATTGGTACTAGTGGGAGTTTGTTTTGGTCCTAGTGGGCATTTATTGTTCTTTTTGGTATTTGTGGGAACAAAGTGTGAGACGTTGGTATTACTAAGAACTGGTATTAAAGGGAATTTGGTATTATTGTATTTCTGCTTCGAAAATGGTGAGCGTATTAGCAGCAATGTTGTAACAAGTGATTTTAAATGTTGACAGAAAATAGCAAAAAAACTTCGTAGAAGGGGTATAGAAATATAATAAATAACAAATTGTTGATGGATTATGGAAATAAATACAAAAGATAGGCCTCTACATATGTTTTTAAATGTTAAACTTTTAATCTAATGAAGGCCTTCATCTAACATCGTTGTGCATGAAGTCGAGTCAGGAAGCCCGAGATGAGACAATCAGGCAGTGTTTGTCATAAGAATTGATCTAGTTTGAAAAATCATTTTAAGGTTCGTAGATTTATTAACATTTGATATCCCGTAGGCCTAACAACAGCTATAATTTTTTATTAGGGAAGAAAAAAGATTTCTTCCCTAAACAAAGCCTTGGCTTTGAAATTTTCGAGCATCTGGTGGCCTAACTGTTAGGCTAGTTAAGTAGTCGTATACAGTAGTAAATGAACCTAATTTCGTGCACAGGTCTTCCTAGCGTTATGGCAACCTAGCCTATGTAGGCCTAGGCCTACTTAAGACTTAAGTTATATAGGTTGCCATAACGCTAGGAACACCTGTGATTTCGTGCATCCCATTACTTCACCAACTTCAAAAATTTAATTACCGAAATCTAATATTCTAAATGAAAATATGTTTCAAATTTGGTAGATTCAACTTGGTGTGTTTTCAAAATTCAAACCACATTTGGCGGTGATGGCGCGCCCTTACTTTTGACTGGTACACCTTGTGTGTTTTTACATTTGTCTACAGCCTACATCATGTACAGGACTTGGCCTACTAAATCACAGGTGTTCCCAGCATTATGGCAACCTATGACTATATACTTATTATATGATATATATATAAGAAGGTGGGCCTAGGTCACCTCCTACCGCGACTTTGGAACCGTATTTGAAAATTCCTTCTTTTAAATATCATAAACGGTATTTCAAGTACCACTACACTAGTAGTACTCCCTGTAGTACCGTCGGACTGATGCCAGCCGTGTTAGTATGGCTGCCATTGGTGATGGCTGGCCGTCCGAAAGTACTAAAAAATCCTATACCCTCCGGTACTGTTGTAAGCGAGGTATTAATCTAAGTTTTGAGGATCTTTATGAAAACGAAACCATTTTACATTTTGTTTCGCCCACAATGATTTAAATCGATAATTGAAGCCCATCCATACATCCATGTCTTTAAAAACTGTTTTTGGGTGATTTTAGTTACTATTATTGAAGTATTTTGGATAGTATTTACACGGGTACCCGAAATGTCCGGATACCTGAAATACCCGGGTTACCCGAAATATGCGGGTACCCTAAATATGCGGGTACCCGAAATATCCGGGTACCTGAAATACCCGGGTTACCCGAAATATCCGAGTACCCGAAACATCCGGGTAATCGAAATATCCGAGTACCCCACCGAGTGTGTTGTTACCCGGTTCCGAAAATACAACCCGGGTGTGAATTTTCATAATTTTACCAATTCCAGACTGTTTCTGTTTCAGAATTGTATGTTAAAAAGAATAAATCTTAACTTACAAGAATTTTAAAGTGTATTAGTGTATGCTTCCTTTCTATTCCAACGCAATACAATAAAAGGATCACAAAATATTGTCACAGATCGCAGAAAAGATGTCGAACGATTGATGTGGCTAGGTATATACACTAGTAGTACTACATGTACAAGTAGTGCAAAACTTCAACTCTCTATATTTCGGTGTAATTTTTTTTTATTCAAACCAGTGCGCAACAAGCAGTATGTGTGTGTAGTATGCTGTTTAAAATTTGTATTGCGGTTGTACATTACCAAACTATTTTGAAAGCGTGTCTGCTATTTGCTGAAAAAAATTGTAACACGTATTATGAACCAATCACAAGTTGTGTTTAAATGAAATTGTTACGTGTTACTAAGCGTGCACGTAACAGAATCGTGGAATCAGTCAGTAATTCCCAGAATAGCGTTAATGAGGTGGAATCGTGTACTTAATATTCCTGAATACCAAGTGACCCGTCCCGTGAAATTTCGAGGAAGTGCGTATATTATTATTTTATGAAGACGGGTAAATAAAAGAAACAAGAAACATTTGTATTTTGTTTCTTTATTCACAAAAAACAAAGGTACGATTGAAAAACAAGAAATATCACAAGATTTTACAAGGTACACTTTTAGATTTTAACACATACTACTTCCGCGAAAAATATTGAAAATGCTTTGTCGGTACGTCGGATACCTGGCTGATAATGCAGGTCGGGTACCTGGCCCAATTTTTAGACCCAGTGCAAACACTAATTTTGGACTACTTTTCCTTCCGTAAGTATCATCTAACGAGTTCTCCAAAGTACGGTCAAAGTTCAAAACACTGCCATTATAACATTTTAGCAAGGGTAATATGTTTTAGTTTATTTGAGAAAAAAATTAAGATAATACTTATAAAGTACAATTGTATAATCTAAACATTTCTTGATGTTTAATTTATTTGTTTTCAGACACAGTTTTTTTTTAACCAAAACTATTTAATAAAATTATATGAAGAAAAAAAATGTTGTCAGCGTAAAATAAGATTGCAGTTTTGTGGAACATTCTAAAACTTGCGGGCGTTGAATCATTAATAATAAACGTGTGGTAACTAGAAAATGGCGACCAAAATATAAATCTTGGAGAACTTTATCCCATTGTGGTGCTAAATAGGGTAAAGATTTGGGAAACTTTTTGAAAAGTGTATCATTTAGGCTAATTGATTAGGAATATCCAAAAAGAATCATTTTTCAATCATCATTTTTTTACAACGTGTGAATTTTATAAAACAGGAATTGTACCCTATCTATAACAACCCTCGTACGGCAATCCCAATGTCGACCCCTACTGAGAAATGTGTATAATAACTAGGTACCACAGCACAAAAGTGAAACATAGCCAAGTTGAGTTTTGTCTATGTGTGGAATGTTTATTCTGTTTTAGCATTCTTGCATGCGTCGAACATTCATTGGTATAATATAAGCTGATTAGATCCAGGAGTGCAGATCATGGGGGCAAGGGGAGTAATTACCCCTTGGTGAAATACTGGGGGGAAAAAGTATTGTTTTACCCCCAAAAATAGGAGTAGGCCCGTATATGAAAATTGAATTGAAAAAAATGAAATTGAAAGCAGCCATTTTTAAACCAAAATTGGGTGTTTTTGCTTCAATTTTGTGAAATTTGTTTCAATTTTTGCGCAATTTTCTTCATTTTCAGGACAATTGCTTCAAATTTTGTGCAATTTCCCTCATTTTCAAGAAATTTTCTTCAATTTTCGTGCAATATCCTTCAGTTTTCGTAAATTTCTTTCATTTTTGTAAAATTTGCTTCAAATTTGGCACAATTTTCCTTTATTTTCGTGAAAATTGCCTCAATTTGTTGCAGTTTTCTTCCACATTTTACAACAATTTTCTTCAACTTTCGAGAAATTTCCTTAAATCTTCGGGAAATTTGCTTCAATTTTTATGCAATTTTCTTCATTTTCTGAAACTTCCTCAATTTCCCTTTATTTCCGTGAAATTTGCCTTTGTTGCAATTTTCTACCACATTTTCCAAAAATTTCTTCAACTTTTGAGAAATTTTCTTTAATCTTCGTGCAATTTGCTTTTACTTTTATGCAATTTCCTTCATTTTTTGCTTGGAACTTTTTTCCAACTTTCGAACAGTGTTTTGGAAATTTCTATCAATTTTCTTAGAATTTCTTTCATTTTTCTTAAAATATCCTTCATGTTACAGTGGCAGTGAAATTTGCTTGATTTTGTGAAATTCACTTCAATTCTCGTGTAATTTTTCTTTATTTTCCTGAGTTATCATGAATATTGAGAGCCTGGAAATATTGCATACCTGTAACTACAGTACAAAAGAAAGTAATATGGAGAAAATAATTGTAATCTTTCCCAGAACAATCGTAAAAACAATTTATTTTAGGTTTGCATACTCAAAAAAAAAATTGGAGAGGGGGAAAGGGAGGGGGGGGGGGAGCTACTGACGCATGTATGAGATTTTTACTTCTTTTGCCCTCCCGAAAAAATTCTAGCTTCGCCACTAAAGTTTTCGCCGCTCAAACTAAGACATAGATTTGAGCCCCTGTAAGATACATGAATTAGGCTGTGACTTCTAAAACAGCGTCTATGACATCAATGTTAAGTTAACATATAAAGTTATAAGAACAAATATGTAAAGGTAAAAATCGAATTATTCCCCAGAAGTAAACACTCATCCATAACATTGCGCAATACTGGCCTATGAGACAGGGTTGGTATATTAGTTGGCATATTAGTTGGTTTATTGATATTTAAGTTTATTACAGTTTGGCTTTGATACTGTAGCTTAATTTGGCTTTTTTTCGAAGTGATTTGGCTCTTTTTCCGATTGAAACGATCTTGACATACAGTATTACAGTTGTTTGTTCAAGTTTTGTTTGGAAATAAAGAGTTGCTGATTGTGAGGAGAATTTCCATTATGTGACTTGCAGATTAATAAATTTAAGGTAAATGTGACATGATGGGGAAGGGGATTATTTTCTTTCTTTTAACCTGCCCTTTCGTGTCAAAAGGAAAAATTCACACTCGAAATGTTCAACACTGATGTGAATTTGCAACATTTATATTGATTGATGCGATTCTCAGACGAAAGTGAATACATACATACAATATGTCTTTTTTTTAAATATATTATGAAATTTTCTTGTTACAAGAGTACTAAAAATACAGGCACATTTCATGACAATTGGGCCTAGAAAGTTTGCACAAAAGTTATAATTGGTACTTTTCTACTCTGTACTAACGTTACTGTACTACATGTGTATTGCATATTCGCGAAACTGGCAGTGCACCATAACTAGGCCAGCTGTTATTGAAAGTACTCGGTGGTACTTCGGTATTTTTCATTTGGTGGTATTGTACCGTACCGACATCGTAAAGTACCAGTACTTTTCTTAGTACCGGTTCACACGGTGCAACTTTAGTGAGTGAGGATAAAAAATGATGCTCAAAAATGAAAATATTTGATTTGCTAAGCTGTACAATCATGTTCAAACCTGGATGGTGTGGTTGGGCGGGGATTCGATGGGTGCGTGGGTGATTGGGTGTTATGGAGTGTGTGATGTGGAAGGGGGAAAAATAATGCTCAAATTCAAATAGTTAATTTTGCTAAGCCGCCAGGACGTATTCAGGGGGTAGTACGTGTCCCCCGAAGTTTTTGTCACAAAAAGAACTAAAACAAGGGTAATTAAAGGTATTAAGTGATAATGGAGGCACACACATCAGATGATTTAATTATAATTATCTGGAAATTTGTTACAATTTTCGGTAAAGTTTATTCAATTTTCTTCAATTTCCTTAATTTTTAGGAAATATCATTAATTTGTGTAAAATGTTGCTAATTCTTTTTAATTCATTTTACAAATTCTTTAGATTGACCTTTTTTTTCTTTTTGTTTTACCTTAATTTTCAATTTGATGTTTATAATTTCCCACTTTTACCTCGCAAATGGGCTGGGAAGAACAAAAATCAGCCGGGAAGGTGAAATCTTCTCAGGTAGCTACTGCCCCTCCCCCCTGCTTCTAATACCCTTCCCCCTGCTTTTAATACCCTTCCCCCTGCTTCCAACTCCTTTCCTCTGGCTACTGTACATCTAAATATTGTGTGGTCAATGGTTTCGTTGGTACCAACGTCCAAAATTAGTTTTATCGTCAGAGCTGTCAGCCAAATGTGCCCCCAATATCGTCAGGTCTGGCTACTTGCATGCCAAGCTGTACAATCATGTTGAAACCTCAATGGCGGCAAAGAAAACATTGTATTTTTGCCAAAACCAGGTGTATCTCGGTGTGTAAATCCTAATCCAAAACTGTATGCCAAAGTTTTATGGCTACTAATCCTAACTGTGGAATTTTAAATGTAGATCAATTTGAAAGTGCTATTGAGAACTGTAATGTCTTGTAAAATTTGTCCGGAATGTGTTCGTAATCTAGTCGCAAATGCCGGTAGCGTATCAAAACACCATGCCGGCAACACCGAAATGACCCACCTTCATCAAAATGCCGTGCCGGCAGCATGGGAATGGGCGACAGTGTGGGAAGGTTGGCAGCTTACAGTAAGTCACTAAAAGGTGGAAAGATGAAATTTTTACCATGCTTTAATTGTCATTTCGTCAAAAATTTGTTCTATTTCATCACTGTAGGATGCACTTCAATCAGCAGTCTGATGGCCAATGTGCAGATTGATGACTGACGAGCAGACTGAGGTACTGAGACCAGACTGATGAACAACTATATTGCTTCCAGAACAAAAGGTTGGTTGGAAGTTTCCTTTACAAGCAATGTAGATCTGGCTTATATTAAGTCACATCAAATTTATAACAAGTTATATCATCCCTTTCTAATTCTTTATGATCAAATGAAGTCTAGATTGTATCCGGGATATATATATATATATATATATATATATATATATATATATATATATATATATATATATATATATATATATATATATATATATATATATATATATATATATATATATATATATATATATATATATATATATATATATATATATATATATATATATATATATATATATATATATATATATATATATATATATATATATATATATATATATATATATATATATATATATATATATATATATATATATATATATATATATATATATATATATATATATATATATATATATATATATATATATATATATATATATATATATATATATATATATATATATATATATATATATATATATATATGGTTTTCTGTAATGGGACATCTCCAACAATCTTTTTCTTTTTTTCTTTCTTTTGACTTACTTAAGAAATATCATTCCATTATAAAAGAAGGTCATCTGTATAATTTTCTCCCGTAATCACTACAGCAACAAGCAAATTATTTTACAGTGAGCAGATTGGAGACCTGCAACAATGTTGAAACATTTAAGGATGAAAAGGCTTATGACCATGGAGTGGCAAGAGTTGCAGCCTGGGGGCGGTTTCGCAGTCTGTAATTCCGCTACCAACTGCGGCTGCCCCCAGGTTACTCTGGAAGGGTCCAGATGAATGTGAAAAAGACCAAAACAATGGCGGTCAGTAGAGCAGTGGTAAAACGAAGGTTAACATTGTGGTTGAGGAATGTGTTTAGAACAGGTTAAGACGTTCAAATACTTAGGTCAATCAACTAAAAACAATGGTGGTCAGTAGAGCAGTGGTAAAACCGAAGGTTAACATTGTGGTGGAGGGAATGTGCTTAGAACAGGTCAAGGCGCTCAAGTACTTAGATCAATCAATTACAGAGGATGGAACAACAGACACAGAGATAACAAAAAGAATCAAAATAGCCGGGCAAAGATTCATTTACATGAAAGACATTTTAACTTCTAAATCAGTAAAAATATCAACTAGAAAGCGGCTCACTAGATGCTATATTTTGTCCTATATTCTGGTGAAAGCTGCACTTAGGAAGAAAATGTGGCTTCATTGGAAAATGCCTTAAGTCCCATACACAACACAAAATGTTTTAATCAAAGTAATGAGAAAATGCTTAAACCTCAACGACCTGATAGCCCAAAGGAGACTCAAGTATTTGAAACATGCTGTAAGGGGAGACAAACTACAGAAGCTACCCATTACGGGGAAGGTAAAAGGCAGACGGGCTCAAGGAGGACCTGGCTGACTGATATCAAAAATTGAACGGGCCTCATCCTTACTAGGGTGTGGGACATGTAGATGATCGCCTCTACTGGAAACGGATGACTGCACATCTACCTTTGGTAGCTGCAACCTCCTGGTAAGTGGTAACAAGGTCCTAATCAAGCAGAATTAGACTTAATGCAAAACAGCGCTCAAAAACAAAGAGTTGTGCAAAAGGCTCTTTAACAAACACCACACAGTGACAGTGATACTAGTAAGGCTCTCACTGAAATTGTAAAGCTTGAACAGATAAAGAAAAAATATCACCTACATGTAAATTCACAATAGCAGGGTAGAGACAAGTAGTCAAAAACAAAAGATGGCATTCAAACCATTAATATAAATTTTTTTGACAATGAAGAGGTGACTTTTTATGCCATACTTGTTATATGGGTGTGTTGTGGTCTGTGATCCCTATTGTTTTTGGTGCTTAAAAAATATTAATGAGAAGGCAGGACTTACTGTGAAATTCTGTTTATGCTCATATTTTCACAAACCCATGTCAGATTTAAATCAAACTTGGTATGATGCTGTTGATAAAAGCATGGATGATACAGGACCAATAGAATGTTGAGTTATTGACGTCATCATTATTCATCTCAGACGGAGCCAAATACAGTTTTTCATTGGTTGTTGTGATTGTGCCTTATAGCTCAAGGCAAAAACCTTAACACCTAAACAAACAACAAAATATACACAAATTACATGTTCCAGTATGATAAATCAACTATCCATGTAATAACACAACATTTAAAGATATACGATAAAGAAAAATTGCTCCTAATCCAAACTTACATCGGAACCACATGGGATTTCTCCCTGTGGTTTAGTTGTTTGTTTGTAGCAAGTGATAATAATAGCCATACCCCCTTTGTTTTGTAGCATTCCACTCATTACTCATATGTAGTAGTGAGTGCACTATAAATGTAGCAAGTGATAATAATAGCCATACCCCCATGAACATCAAGGAGATGATCTCATCAGTTTCAAAGAGTGAATTTCAGCAAATAAATGAAATTACAAGACTTATGTGTAGGATTTGCTTTAGCTTGGATTTTTGGGAGGGAAATTCTTTCTTTGAAACATTTTTTGGTAGGGAAATTTCAGAATTTTGGTAGGAAATTTCACTCAAGTGTTTTCTTTTTGGAAGCATATTAGAAATTTCTTAAGTCATTAATTTAAAAACAAATAATAACACCTGAATGTCCTTTGTTTATTTATAGCAACACTATGCTTTATTTCAAACAATCCCAGGAAGCGGAACGAGCCCGACTATGCTGCTCAGAAAACAGAGGACCCTTCAACAATCAGCCTGTGCTTAAACGGTTACTCTACCATGCGGCAATATTATTGCTGTTTTGGGTCCCCATCTTTGACTCCACCTCCCATGCGCGTTTTATTGGTAGAGTAAGGGTTAAGTTGCATGAGATAATACCAAAGTTTACAAACACACTGTCAACAAACGTAACTTTCTGGGCTTTGCAAGTTGTTCATTCATAAAAATGCGCCAAATGAGAGTCGCTTTGTAAATTTCTTTATCATCACTTATATATTGTATACAGTGCTGCATATCGTAGTTACAGAAAACGACTGCAGTTGGAGACTGATGAAAAATTTCACCACCTACATGGAGGTACTGAATTATCATACTCAAGATGAATCATTTGAAAACAGATGTGTAATCTTTAATATGCTATTTCATGTCTATCGGTGTTCTTTTTTTACAGATTCGTGAAATTGATTATGAGAAAATTAGAAGTCTGGGCACGACAATTTTCAGAGCAGTGAATGATTCTGACATTCTGTAAAGTGAGGATACTTGAGCCAGCTGGGTTACTTGAAACATATTTTTTTCTAAGAAAGTCTTCTTGTTCACCAATTTCTTAATTTGAGTGAAACAATTTCTTCTTCCCTATAAGGTTAAAATGGTATTGTTAAAGCCTTTTACGCCCACTTAAATTATTTGACCTTTTTTATTTTTTTTGTGGCCTTTGGTGTTTTGACATATGCGAAAAGATACAGGAAAAACTTCAGGTAATGCATGCATTCAAAAGTAAGTCATGTGGAGGCTATTCACATAGTTTGTATCTTTAATGATAAGTTTCTGATAAGTAGTAGTGCTCTTAGTAGATTACTGTTCATTGTGGGGTAACTTAAGACATCCCACACCACTGCACACTATACACTTCAACAAGTGTGTTTGCTTTAAAAGCAGATTTGATCTACACAATAGAAATGCACAACATTTCATTTGGAAACAGAATTGGTTCCACACATGGAGGAAGTTCACCTGGAAATGGTCAATGTATGTTAACTTCATGAGGGAACACAGTTTTCTGTTGTGGCCCTCAGTACACAGCAGGACTGCTATTGCTGAAATCATGCTGAAAATCTGCCATCTTTGGTGCTCTTACTTGAAACTCTTAGAATAATTACAAAGATTCATAAATCAAACTAATGATTTTGATATTTTCAAAAAAATGTAAAACTTAATACTGTGTGATTGTTTTTTGCAAGGGAGGAATCGAGAGGTAGTAAAAACATTAAAAATATACAAAAAGTGTATTTAAAGTCCAATTATTTGTTAGGCACTATTGTTATAGAAAGAGGTAAGCAAAACATGCCAGATTAAAGATTATTTCTTGGCAGTGAGCTGAAACAAAGAAAGAACCCAATTGTAGATGCGAAAGTAGGCTATGTGTTAAATTTTGCATTGTACAAGAAACGTGAACATCATGGACTTGATGTGCTAGAATGTGTCAAAACATTACATTCTTTGTTAAAAACATTACATTCTTTGTTAATGCATAAAACCAGAATAGAACTCCCTGATTGAACTGAAAGACTGGGTAGTGGATTCAAGTTTAACATGAAGTATAATTAAGGACACCAACTGGAGTAAAATTGTATTTGTTGTTCTAGTGCCGGAACACGATAGTTATGAACCTAAATCGTATCATTGTAAAATGGCAATGGAGTTGGAAGAAAAAAATATATATTCGCAATTAAGCCTTTATTCTGTCCTTATAACAAATAAGTTCAACAACTTTCTTGCCTATCAGGCCCTTAGGAAGGAATTTGAAAGTGCTAAAGATCTTGAATTTCTAGGTCTTTATTATTATGTTAGTTTTCAAAAGGGCATTTTTTCTATAAAAAAATTAATGGGGGAAATTTGAAAGGGGTTTGATTTTCATATAAAAAGGCAAAAAAATCTTCAAAATCTGGATGCTTATTATTTTTTTAGATTTCAAAATGGCACCTTCTCAAAAAAGGGTTTTTGTTTGCTCGGATGAAACCCCCTCCCCATCCCCCTTCCCCTGGCTATGGGCCTGCATATTAATATGGGTTTTTTATTCTGAAGTCTATACAGCTACAACAGACCCTTTTTAAGGGACTATGCTTGTAACTTCTGGGTTTTTTACTTGGCCAGATACTCCAGGTACAGTATGTTAACTGTTGACTTTGAGCAAATAGCTGAAGCACCCCAGATATTGTGAAGGACTTAATTGCAACTCATTGTGAATCCAAGGGAATACATTTAAGCTTTAGCTTCTTATCCCATGTTGAATTTAAACTTTGATAACTCTAAGTCTTGCTTGAGTTAATGCTGAGAGTTCATAAAAGTTAACTTATTAAATCATATTTCAATATTGACCATTTCTGCATTTTTTTAAATTGTTTTATTTTGCACCATATGTGCTTTCAAGAAAGATGCCAAGCAAAACTGATCTGATTTTAATCTTTTTGTTATTTGATTAAAAAAATTGAAGAACCTTCTCATGTTGCCACACAAGCTCTTAAAATTGCTCCAGTTCCTAAAATTTGAGTATGTCTCAAGTAATCCCAAAGTAGCTGAGATACTTTTGATTTAAAAAGTATTGTTTGTATTCAATTTAATTCTGCAACATTCAGTTGAACTTCTTTAACATATACAGAATAATTAAAAGATATATGAGAGAAAATGAGATACACAACATAAATACAATATTAAAAACTTAGCACAAGTGAAAAATAATACAGATTTCACAGAAGCATGGGAATACCGTCTATTCCTTTGTTTTGGGATCATTGTAAAAAATACTTTGTTGAACCAAAGTAAGTCTACATTGTAAATTAAAGCAGACAACAAGTGGAGGCATATTTCCTATTTCAATAAATATTAGATACCATACAGATAGCCCTTTTCTTAAGGGTGAAAACAGTCATAATTCCGTTGGATATGTGCCACCCCATCAGGGGTGTAGCCAGGATGTGGAATTTTCCCACCAAATTTTGAGGGGGCCAATATTTGTATCATAGTACTAATTTAGCACCAGTATAGATCTTAAAAGGAATTTACTTAGGTGCCAAATTAGGAACATTTTGAGACACCTGTTGAGGACTCTCCTTAAAAAGGAAATCCTAGTCATGTTTTTATTGGCAAAATTAAAGTTAAATCAAAACTATTTACATTTAATAAAGAACAAATTTGGGGTAAAAATACCCTTCCAAACAAGATGTTGACTGTTATTTAGTCAGTTATTATTAAGTTATCTCAATCAATGTGAAGAGGCTGCAAACAAACGACTGTTTTTAAGTCTAACATATATGCAGTGGCAGTGCATTGCAGTGGCTCAGTGGTTAATGAGTCATGCTTGTATTCAAAAGGTACCAGGTTTGATTTCATTTGTGAGCACTGCATTGTGTTCTTGAACAAGACACTTTACTTGCTTCAGTCCACTCAGCTGTAAAATGAGTACCAGCACTGCTGGGGAGTTAATCTGCGATGGACTGGCGTTCTATCCAGGGGGAGTCATGTACTTTCATTCCCTTGTGACATGGAAAGTGGGAATAAAGTCTAGCTTTATGAGCATAATGGCTCAGATAGATTTAGCTTTATATGCTTTCAGCTGTTAAGAATAGCTTTAAATTTTACATGATTTTGCATCTAAAGAAGTTTTTTTTTTTTTTTTTTTTTTTTGGCAGGGAATAGATTGTTAAGGAATTTACCCTTGCAATTTTAAAGAGTTTCATTACCAGGGATGCAAATGTTTTTAAATAGGAATCAAAATTCAACAAAATGAGAGTTTATCATATGCAGCCTAACATGTTAGTACCCTGTGGTTGCCATTTCAATGTGGCCTATATGCATGCAGCAATACATGCAACATGTCTTACACACACAAAGCTTTAGCTAGCTGACTTTAATGGTATATGCAATACCACCTTTTATAATAATCAGTTAAAATATGTGGTGCTCATGGTGAAAACACAATTTAGCAGATATTTTTGCAATACAAAGTTTGCGCTCTGGATTTTCATCTGCAATTTAACCATTGGTTAAATTTTCAACCTTATTCATTTGTTTAAACATGCAGAAATGTATAGGGCCTGCAGGCAGAATTTTGGGGTGACCCCCTCCCCCATAGCTACCCCACTGCACCCCACACAATCTTACATTAAGATATATAAGAGACTATACATATATAGTCAGTTTTTTTACAATATGGAGGACATAACTGGGAAGAGTTGTTTTGAGATTATTAAGAATATATCTGTTTTTTTGTTTTTACTTTTATGCTGACAAAATCATTATGATTCAACATTTTTTTGTCAATCAAGATACCTAGAAATTTGGTTGAATTAAGAAAAAAATAGAGCAATATCTTGATAAAGCAGAAGTTAATGTTTGTGTCACATACAAACCATCTTGCACTTGATTTGTAAGTAATTGTAAGTCTCTCTTAAAGTAATAAGATAGGTCACTGGCTATGTGAAAACATTTGCACTACACCAATTTAATGCTTACTTCACAATTGCATGTACTTGTTACAAATCTGACTGATTAATTACTCCACCATTCAATGTTTTATCGCAATTCAAGTTGTTAATTGGTCCTTAGAGAGTATTTATCCAGCGAGATGGTTTTTCACAATGTATAGCCCAGTCAGTTTCTTTAAATGTATCTGTTCTGCAAAACAGTACTTATACCTACTGAGCACTTTAGGCTTTGAAACCTCAACACATATTTACATTCTTGTAAAGGCATGTATTAATGTTATACAAATCCATAGAAAATGAATTGTATGTAGTCTTTCCTTGCTTTATTTTCTCATTGACTCTTGACTCGTGAATAGATGATTTGCATGTAATGTATACCAGCACAATATTACAGGTATTCAGCATTTGCATTATAAGTGATGATGTATGAACAGGAATACAGCTAAAATTCTTTGTAATGTAAATCTATATATTTTCATAAATTTCAAATAACAATGGCTTTACATTTTGCTGCAAAACATATCGGGAAGGATCGAAAAACAATTAGTTAGCATTAACAATTTTCTAGTTGTCCCAGCCATTTTGAGGTAAGAAAATATTACACAATTCATGCTAATTAACGTACTTGAGTATTTCAAGTTTTAAAAAGCTGTGAAATGGTCAATTTATTTAATCAATTGTGATGGGACTTTTTGCTGTTTGTATTGGTTTTTGTATATTTTAAACCAGGCTCATGCTTGTTGCTACCTGTTGTTCCCAAGGTGAACAAAAATAATTACTTCCTAACTCTTGGGTTCCTTTATATCAACTGATCTATTCACACATTCTTCATTTCAAATAAGGCATTTCCAGCCAACATATTTCCGCTCAATAATAACAAAACATATAATGATATGCATGATAAACATGAACATAAATTCACATTAAGCGTGATATTTTACTGCAATAATTATAGAATAACATATTATATTTCTCTCAACCCATTAGATAAATCAATAACATTTTTAAACATATGTTTCTTTTGATATAATAAATAATCCTGGAATCGTATTACGTGGAAACTACATGGTATTGTTATGACACTGCATTTCATATGACTTAACAAAAGATCACTGGTAAATACACAACACTATAGTCCGGAGGGACCGGGTTCGAATCCCAGGAGATACAAATCTTTTTTAAACATATCAAAATAAATTAACTATTGTTTTCTATTTATATTAATGAACCCTGCTGCAGAACATTTTCCCCTTCTTTGACAGATAATGCGATTAATCTGTCAAATCTTCAATATGAGCAAAATTTTGCTATATGGATTAAAACTTTCAATAAATACTTTAAAAGAAATATCCGATCTAAACCATTAATTGCATGAAAATGATGAACTTGAAAACAATGAGCTCCATTCAAAAAACTTTGGTAACATGATCATACAAAAAAAATATCGTTACGATTATTTTATGCAAAATTTTAAATTGAATTCATTACCAATCTGAAACTTGCTAATACCTGATCTGCTCTTCACTATCTATAATATATTTTCCAAGAATTAATCATTAATTGGAATATGCAAAAAATAATAAAATGTAAAATTAATATGAAAATAAATTGTAAATTAATATCAAATGCGTTATCAATATATACATCTAGAATTCTACTCTTCAATAATCTCTAATAGACACACCTTTGTAATACCTCGAATGAAATTTCCTTTCTTAGTTCGTACCTTGACGACTCTTACATGACCGTCTGGACCTGGGAATATCTCAACTACTCTTCCCAGTGGCCACTGCCCACGAACACAATCCTTCTCTAATACTAACACCATGTCATTGACTTTCAAGTCCCTTTTTTCCTCTCTCCATTTCTTTCTTCGATTTAGGGTCGGTAACCATTCCTTTACCCATCGATCCCAAAAGTGTCTAACTAACTCCTGCACTCTTCTCCACCTCTTTCTAGAACTGAATTCCCCCGTATACATTGCTACCTCTGATGCAAATCTACCACCCATTTTCCCATGCATGAAATGATTTGGTGTCAATGGTACAGTATCCTTGATGGATGATGTCTGATACGTTAATGGTCCAGAGTTTAGCAATCCTTCAGCTTCAACTATAGCTAAATGCAACTCCTTATCATTTATTTCTGACTTGCCCAAAATAGCATACATCGCCCGTTTTGCCGATTTAATCAAGCTCTCATGGGCACCCCCAAAGTGTGGTGTTAAAGGTGGATTGAAATTCCACTCAATACCTCTATTTTCAGTCTCTTCCTGAATTTTTTCTTTGCTTAGCAGCTTGACTATACCTCTTAAACTCTCTTTCTGCCCCTATGAAATTTGAGCCGTTATCTGAATAGATAATACGTGGCTGACCTTTTCGACTAACAAATCTAAAAAATGCATTTAGAAATGTATCTGTATCTAAACCATACGCCAACTCTATATGCACCGCTCTTGTTGCCAAACACGTAATCAAACACAAATACCTCTTTATCTCAGCCTTACCTCTCCCCTGCTTGGTAAGAAAAGGCCCTGCACAATCAATAGCTACCCTAGTGAAAGCTTTTAGGCTGTCCACTCTAGTTCTAACTGTTGGTAGTGGTGCCATAATCTGTTGCCCAGTCTTAACCTTTCTACGCTTACAGTCATTACATCTGTTCTCACATTCTCGAATTTCCTCTGTAGCGGAAATTACCCAGTATTTCTCCGATACCATAGCCAATACATGGTTTACCCCCGCTACATGCTTTTCTATAATATGGTAATTCTTTACGATAAGTCTTGTGATAACATGTTTCCGTGGTAGTACAATTGGAAATCTTACGTCATATGGAAGTGAATCATCTAAATATAACCTCCCAGTCGCTCTTATGACCCCATCTCCATCCAACTTGGGAAATAGAAAACTTACTCGACTCTTTTCATTCACTCCCTCGCCTTTTCCCAAACCTTTGAGCTCATCTGAGAATTCTTCTCTTTAAGCATGTTTGATTAAAGCAATCTCCGAGTCCCTTATCTCATCAACGGACAAATTCCCTACTTCTCTTTGCTTTGTTTTCGTCCTACAATTTGTAATGAATCTACAAATATAAGCTAGAACTCTCACTAATCTAGACCAGTCTAAAAACCGTTTTGGATCTAATCGCCAATCATCCTCGCAGTTCTTAGGAATCATTACACTTAAAAAACTAGGAGATTTTTTCTGTTCTGTTTAGGTCTTCACCTCCATGATTTTAGTCTCTGGCCACTTCTCTTTTAATCCTTTTAGAAAGTCAGGCCCACTCCACCACACTTCATTCTGAATGATTTCATCTACTGTGCAACCCCTGGAAGCTACATCAGCTGGGTTTAATTTGCCAGAAACATGTCTCCACTTGCTTGGATTGGTATTATCCTGAATTTCACCAACCCTGTGTGCCACAAAGGGTTTGAAATGCCTACTGTGACCACGTATCCACCAGAGGACATTCATACTGTCACTCCAGAAATACACCTGCTTGATATCAAAACCCAATATATTACATACCAAGATTGTTAGTCTAAGTCCTAGCATAGCACCTAAAAGCTCTAACCTGGGTATGCTAGTGGATTTTAGGGGTGCTACCTTAGTCTTTGAAGCTACAAATCGAACATGAACTTTTCCATCGATTTCACTTTTTATATACAAAACTGCTCCATATGCATCACTTGAAGCATCAACAAAAGTATGTAACTCAACTTCCCTTTCTCCATGAGGACATACACATATATATACACCTACGTCACTCAACCTATCTAAGTCTTTTATCCAAGACGTTACATTGTTTCTAAGATCACCTACCAAAGGCTCATCCCAATCCAGTCCGCTTTCCCATATTTCCTGCATAAGTATCTTGGCCCTTACAACAATTGGACTTTTAAATCCTAACGGATCAAAAACAGATGCAATTTTACTCAACACTGTACGTTTTGTAATACTTATGTCTGATTGACTGGAACCTTTGAAATTGAATTTGTCTTGATCAGCATTCCAAATTAAGTCTTAACTGAAGGCAACTCACTCTCATTAAGTTGGAACTCTTTGGCCCTATGCTCCTGTGGAATGGCTCCTAAAACCTCCTTAGAATTTGATAGCCATTTTCTAGCTTTTATTCCTGCTCTACCCCATAACTCTGTAAGTTGATGGTACAACTCTATTCCTTCTTTCTTGTCCTTTACGGAATCCATGCTATCATCTATGTAGGTGGACTTAAGAATGGTCTCTGCCGCTAATGGCAACTCTTCCTTATGAATATCAGCATTGTGTTGTGACACCTTTTGAGCTATGAATGGAGAAGCATTCAAACCAAACACTACCCTACAAAATTCATAAACCTCTGGGTCGTTATCAGGGTTTAAATCGCGCCAAAGAAAACGTAACATTGGTCTATCTTTTTCATTGACCTCATTTTGAAGATACATCTCAGAGATGTCACAGACTAGGGCTATCTTATGTTTATCAGAATATCATATAGGATTGTTTGCAACTTAGGTCCAGTATGAATTGCATCATTTAGACAGAGACCTTCAGGTTTTGCGGCGGCGTCATAAACAATTCGTACTCTTGTTGTCTCTCTATCTAGCTTGACTACTGGAAAATGTGGTAAATACCATTGCCTATCTGGATTTTCTACGTTTGAGTCAAGTTTTCTTATATACCCCTTTTCCACTTGTGTATCTATAACTTGTTTGTAAGCCTTTCCAAGTTCTTCATCCTTTGTCAATTTATTTTTAACATTAGTTAGTCGTTTTAAAGCGGAACCATAATTAGATTTGGGTAGATATGATTTGTTGTCATTCCACGGTATTTCTACCGAGTATCTGCTATTGACATTGAGCATTGAGTTTGTTACTAATTCATTTGCTTTCTTGTCCTCTGCATTATAGCATGTATGCTCGGTCTTAATACCAACTGTATCTATTTCCCAAAATTTTCTCATAATTTGATCGGTGTTGTCCCTTGTCATTTTGTTGCATTTAAACGTTTTAGCGTGTAATACTGTTCCACCTGATATGGCTCTTCCGCTTTTACTTAATTTACCGACACATGTCCACCCAAGAGGAGTTAACCTGGCAACTGGTTCACCAAGCCTCCCGTGTCTCTCTTCGATGGAAGTATGTAATTCAAGATTGTCTATACCAATCAGTATATCAATTTCATGTTTTTTACTTCTTACTACTGGAAAGTAAATATCTCTAAGATGATCCCAATCTTTGCTCACCCTATTCCACGGAGAATTTTTCAAACTCCCTGTAACGTTCTTAGTGCTTAGGGCACTTATTTGATGCTTAGTAGTATTATCAATTGGAGAAACAAATAATGTGACTGGTTGAGTAGTGAACCTTTCCTCCCTTCCATTAAGGGTGCTAACTACAACTTCTTTAGTTTCCCCTGACAATCCAATTCCCCACATAAATCGGCATTGATACATGTTTGAGAACTTCCATCATCTAATAAGGCATTAACCTCTATGTTCTTGATACCATTGCTAACTATCACTGGGATTGTTCGAAGGGCAAGGTCTTGTACCTAGGCCATGTATGTACGACTAGCACTATTCATGTGTCTAGGTCCTATACCATCATCATTAAACCAATTTAAACGCTCCCCTTCAATAGAAATGCCCTCATTTCTACCGCTCTCATTATGTCTTCCATTTGTTTTATGCAACCATCTGTTATGATCACTGATACAACCTTGTATATTGCATTTCATTTGCCTAGTGCAATTCTTAGCAAGATGACTACCCAAACATTTGAAGCATAACCTTTCTCTTTTTGCCAATTGCCATCTTTCTTCAACACCTAAGGCTTTGAATCTTTGACATTCTCATAATCTGTGAATATTCCCACAGCAAACACATTTGTTAGGAGCTCTTTCTTGTCTCCTTTCTCCAACCTGGCCCCTAACAAGATACGTGTTTGACCTAAATTCAGACTTAAATTCTCTCGACTTTGGTTTCCCTATTTCTCTGCCAAACATAGTACTATTTACTTCTGCTTGTTTCTCGATAAAACGAAGCATATCCAGAAATGTTGGTTCTCTAGAATCCAATATTTCGTGAGCTATATTCACCCATTTTGCTTGCATATAATTTGGCAATAATCTCTGAACTTTGAGTAAGTTAGACGTACTATCTATATTATGCGTATAGCCCATGTTTGATAAGGTTATCTGACATTCCTTCATGGATCCCACTAATGCCCACAACCCCTCTGAATCTCCTGGGTACAGTTGCTTGCGTTTTAATAGGTTTGACATTAATGTATCTAATATGAGATGGGGTTGGCCAAATTGTTTTCTTAAAATTTCCAGCGCCCTTTCATAACCAAACTACAACTCCTGATACATGTGTTTGCTTTACCTTTACATAGTTGTAACAAGTACTGCAATCTAGTGCTATTGTTACTTAGTTTTGAAGCAACATTTATCTTAAAGTTAGTCATAAACTCCCAATAATCTAACGAATTGCCATAAAATTCTTTAATTTCTGCTTTCGGCAATTCAAATGCCAACTTAAATGACATCAAATTAGCTTCATCAGAATTGTGAAATGTTTCATTCTGTTCTTTACTTTTCTTCTCTGAACCACTATCAGTTCTTGTTTCAGAAGAATTATCTTTAGCTTCATTTTGGGTCATAGTTTCTGTTTTTGAACTGTCATTTGTTCTATTCTCGTGCACTATTTTTCCTACACCTTTTTGATTACTCACTTATCCGAGCTGTTCTGACTTCGCCGAACTGATAATTTTCTTCGCCTGTTTTACTTCAAAGTAGTTTTGTTTACAATCTTCCATATATCTTTCTGCTGCCGCAAATTCGTTATCATCACTTTCAAGTAATCCATATTCCTCATGAATTTCTTCCAATTTATTTGATACAACTTTTGCTCTTTCTAATAATTTATCAATCACTTCAACATCCATCTCCATGCTCCCCTTTGCATACTGTGCTTTTAAAATATTTAAGTTTCTCGTCATTTTCCCTCTTTCAACCTTCCGTTCCTTCTTCAGCTGCTCAAACTTAACTTCGTCTTTTCCTTTATCTCCGTCTGTCATTTAGATTATTCTACGATCTGATGATTGTATCCAGGCAGTATCGACTTAAATCAATTAGTGGATGTGCATGTACTTACTGAATTCCTGAAATAGCTACCTTCTTCGAAATTCATCCAAATCTTTCAGAATTATTCTCCTTTTGTTTGTTTAGATCACCGATTCTATTCTTGTTTTAATATCCAACAGCTTTAATAAATCACCGAGTCCATATATCCAACGTTGATTTAATAGATCACCGAGTCCATATAACCAACGTTAATTCAAGTCCGTTTTGAAAATTATATCCAAACAAGTTTTAAATTATTGGTCCTGTTTCAACCTAGTTCTGCTACAATTTTGTTCCCAAGGTGAACAAAAATAATTAGTTCCGAACTCTTCGGTTCCTTTATATCAACTGGTCTATTCACACATTCTTCATTTCAAATAAGGCATTTCCCGCCAACATATTCCCGCTCAATAATAACAAAACATATAATGATATGCATGATAAACATGAATATAAATTCACATTAAGCGTGATATTTTACTGCAATAATTATAGAATAATTTCATTAAGCATTTGATATCTGAATGAATCAATTTGTGTTTTGGGGTGAGAAAAGAAGGGCTACAATTTGTCCAATTCCTGGCATTTCAAGATTAAGAACCATCAAAATTAGCAAGAATCAACACGTTATTCTGCAGGAGTTAAATCTATTAACTTTATGCAGTGGCGTAGCAATCATAAAAAAAAAAAATCCGGAATCAAAGTTACCCTGGGGTCGGATATTTTGAAGAAAAACTGGAATTTTCAGGAAATACTTTAAACATTTTGAGGAAGACCTTCGGAAGTTTTGAGGAAAAAGTCAAATACTTTGAGGGCATTTGCTAACTCTAAATAGATTGCTGGCATACAACGGAAGTCACTTTCATCGGGGGGCTGATCGCTTTCATCAGGGTTACTAAATCAATCCAACATAATGAATTGCTATTCTCAATATTTTCCTATTTTTAAAAATGTATGACCAGGGGAGGAAATTCCCAGGACCCCTTAGCTATGCCACTGGGCCATTGTATAAAATGTGTTATTATTTAAACATTTAAAGTTTAAAACTGCATAGAAATAGGGTTTTTCATAGGAGGATACCAAATATTGGGCATGTGATTTGGGGGAAAGTACATTGGTTATACAGGCTCCATGTTACTCTGGGTGCGGTGCCTGTTTGCCCAACTCTGTAAAACCTATTCTTTAATTTTGAGCAGTGGCGTTTGTGGAGATTTTTGTTTAAGGGACTGGGAAAGGGGGGGGGCACAGTAATCAGGATGAAAAAATGGGGGCAGTCACATGGTACCTAACTACTGCGCACATATAATGTAGCATATGGGTAACTAGTGGTGTAGGATCCCGTGGAACGTAAATGGCGGGGTGGGGCCCAAGAGTGAAATTCTTGTAGGGGACCAGGGTGAGGCACCCAAAGCTCTGAAGATGTGTCACTCTTGATGCCCAAAGTGGATTAACATCACACACAATTAGTTGTGCAAGTTAAGCCAGCAGGAAATGAAGAAAGCGAAAACTTGAGACAAATGACACTTTTGTGACAAAATGGCTATCATTCATATAATAAATTATTTGAAAATAATGCCTTAAATAAAAACAAAATATACAAGCCAAAAGGGGCATTTTATGGAGGGCCGTTCTAGCCCCATTAGGTGAAGGGTAGAACAGGGGTGATTTTCCCGTGGTGCAGGCGTCCAAGTTGGACCAGGCACCGATCAGGGGTCGGTCTAGGGGAAGAAGCCCTGGATGTGCTGAAGATTTCTTGTTTTTGATGTCCCTGGTGGATTAATATCTAGGCGCAGAAGTTGCAAAAAATTGAATTCATTTCATTTGAAAATTGTAATTCTATTGTTAGTCTTCGAAGTAAAACAAATTTCGGAATAGCATATCTAAAAATGTTTGGAACAGACATTTTCCCTGAAAATTGAGAAAGTTCTAGCAAAATATTTGTGGCAATATGTGGATCAATAATTGTGAAAAGCATTGCCCGGAAAGTAAAGAAAATGCATGTCGAAGCTGTGTAAGAAAACAAAACCCATCTTATTCTATCAAAACACTCCTTCCGCTCTATCTTAAAAATGTTGGACCCGCATATGCAAATCAGCATAATTATGGACAGGATTACACCGAAAGTGGATCCCAAAATCCACAAAACAAACTTTGCTTACAGAAATTGTGTGTGTGTCAAATTCATAAAATCACACTATTAAGATAGATACAAAAATCCCATACAGAAGATATGAAAAATTAATGGAACCCCCTTCCTCTCTTCCTCCTTCCATAAAGCAACAGACTGACAAAACAAATTGAACTTTTTAATTCATGAGGGTCCTTGTGAAGAATGACGAAACCAGTCAAATGCTACTTGGCACCCTGAATTAAATCCAGATTCAGGATTTGAAATGTATAAAAGCGACTTCCAGTCTGTCCTGTTGGCTGACCTGGAATAAGCATCAATGTTAAATTGTACTGACATGATTCTAGCCAATTGGAACAATCCATCAATCTCTGGTATATCAGTATATCCAACCAATTACGAAGCCATGACCTGATGACGGCGATAGGTCCTTGATCCCATCTAGTGCTGTAATTCCCAGACTAAGGGGGCATGTTCCCCTCCCCTCACACACCTTTCTGCCGAATTGGTAAAAATCAGTACAATTTGCCTGCCCCCCCCCTCCCCCCCCCCCCACTCTAATGTCCCCCACTTTCCAAATAAGAATTATGGCCCGGATCCCGTCCCAGTTTTTAAAAACAACGTTAATAAGTTCCCTCGGTCCCCCACCTTTTAAGCGTTGCCATACGTAATCACGGTTCCATTTTGGAAGGTGGCACTGACTACCCCATTGAATCTGATAATTACATCTCTGCCCGATTAAGATCCGTGCCCAAGAACCGGCATATTGCCATCATCTGATTATCATCGAGACATAACCCTGATACGCAGCGAAGTCTGGGATGATTCCGATATAATATCACTGATTAAAAAATGTGCATTCATGTCCGTTGAAGATAGGTACCCGTAACCCAGTCCACAGCTTCTCCTCTCCTCATATGGTCACTGGCAAACTACAAATGTCTTTATTTTACTCACTTTGTACCAAAGAGTGCCCAGTTTTTATCAGTTTATTGTTCACCCACCACAAAAACAAAATGCCTGAAAAATGTGCATAAGTTTTACAACTGTTAATTGGTTATCCGGCATGACATGATCACCACACTCGGTCAGGGTCGTAGTTCCTGGAGGACAGGCTCCCACACTATCAGGAAAAACTTCAAAAAATACATATACCCTAAGTATTTGATTTCTCTCTGCCTAAATGTTGAACTGCCCTCAATAATATTTGCATATTCTTCAAAAAAGACTTTAACTGCTATTTCAACCAGTTTTTTCTACCTCTATCAAACTGAAAAAAGAAGTTATTGCAGTATTTTTCAAAGATATTACTTTATAGCTCTTTTGCATGAACTTTGCTGTATATTTTGACCCAACATCCCCAGATGTTCTCCATATTTAACCTTTGTAAGATACTCAGGTATTTGCACATTCATGATGATTTATATGATGATTTATGGAAATCTTGCCCGAATCAGGAAGTTATCAAAATCATGTCCGCCCGACTCGCAATGCCCATCACTATATTGATTCTCGGGTTGGCCAACTGGGACGTAGACCTATATGGAAAATAAATCCCGTCCCCCTCCCCCACATAATTAAAGTCCCGGAACCGGATGGCAGGGGCGCACTGGGACTGGTTTTGTAGTTGTTCACAATAATTCCATAAGTTAAGCAGTTAGATTTATGTGATAGACGGGATAGGGTGCAGGAGGAGCATTTTTTCTCTCACTTTTTCCCATATTCATATTCTTTGCATGGAGTGTTTTTTGTATCGTAGCACGATGCGGTGATTTTGCCCTCCCACTTCATATAGACACATTTTATTTTCTGACCTCCCCCCCCCCTCCTACCCACACACACACACACCCATACATGTTTCAAATCCCACGCAAGGCATACGTTTTGAATCACCCAAAAAGGGATATCGTCCCTGGATGTTAGTTTTAGCCTAATGAGATGTTAATCGATGCTATGATTACAATTTCACAACCCATTTTTATTAATACTCATCGTTTTTTTTTTTTAATGGTCTAAAACAGAAATGGAATCTATACATACAAACTGGTCACACACATGTGTATGTCCTCCAACCAGGATCACCAGGACATACAAGATACCAATCGGGGACACAGGTGATGTGTTAGAGTTTATTCGCCCAACTGGGACAGTTTTCGTTCTGAATTACATAACAGGCGACGTACACATGTAGATGCTAGAATATCTTTATCTGAGAATATACCTAAAGACATATATTTTAAACACAGCCTGCAAAGAACCAGCAAAATGGGGACAAGACTGAAAATGCGTGATATTTTAGGTGTCATATTGTTTCACCCCTGGAGAGCCCAAATTTGCAATAAAATCAATCGGGGAACGTCCCCGATTGGTAAGTCGTTTCAGATTGGAGGGTGTGTTACTATAAAAAATGTCCCCAATAGGAAGCGAATACACACAAACACACACACTTTTTCGAGAAAACAATTTAGCTAATCTGTATTTTTTACATCTTTTCTGCTTTAATAAAAGCAAATTGCCTTCAGAAGTTCAAAAAGCTAAATTTTAAGACTTTGTATTGGAGGGTAGGGGGGGTCTCCTTCACTTTTTTAATGCTGGCTATGCCACTGAATGCGGGCAAGTTGCCACTGATTCATTGCAGATTGACTGACTAAGTGTGAATTTGGGCTATCGTAATTGTCTCACAAATACTGATATTCCGAGTCCCCTTAATTTCATGCACTTGTCAAAATTATCATGGAAATCCTCCTGCACCATCTACAGTCAAGTTTGAAGGACCCCTTATTTGCTTTTAGCATTGTTTGGGACCTTAAGTATTTCAAATCATGATCGATACAATGTACTAATTATGATCTTAATCCTTCAGATTTCCGAGACTTATTATAAATTTACCAATTTTTAAAGATCTTGGTGTAATTTTTTCCGAACTTTGACACTAAATGTCTTGATCTAAAAAGGACAAATTTTTGTGGCTACAAATCTGAAGTAAAGATTAATACATTTTGCTGTTAGAGGGGGAAGGGGCGACATTATTTCCCCAACAACTATCATGCTGTCGCGCATGCTTTCAGTTCGTGCGGAAAGTGCCCGTCAAATTATGTAGCCCCCAGAGGCGTAGCCAGAGGGGGCAGGGAGGGCGTTCGCCCTTTCAGAGGCCCCTATTGTCCCCCAAATGAAATGACAGAATATAGTGTAATTGTTCAAACATTATTAATTTTGCCCCGAAAAATGTAACCCTGTCCCACTCTTTCCCCCAAATGCCAGTGCCTTGCCTCGCCACTGTAATTCCCCCCCCCCCCCACCCCTCCACCCCCTTCCTTAGATTTAAACATCTTTCGCCACCTCTGTATAAGAAATCTCATTAGGGAACATTGTTGTTTTAGCAGTATAACCCAGAATACGGTTTCCTACCAGGAGGATATCATTTAAGGAGACATAAAGTCTGATATAATCCTTATTTCATATAATAGAGTTAAGAATAACAAACCTTCTGACCAAATTGCATACCTCCTGAAGCAATTTAACACATTTATTGTAATTAATAAAATATTATTAATTGCTATTGTTAAATAGTACCAAGGGAGCCGCCATTTTCATTTCAAAACATGCAGATTATGACGTCATCAGCCCAGCACGATGTTGGAATGCTTTGTTGTTTTTTTATAATCTACCTCAAGTTTTCTAGCTTGTGAAAATTTGTTTTTGTTTTTTGTAAGGGTCAACGACATTTTTGTGTACATATAAAATTATCAAAATATGCTGTTAAAACTTTGTGTCAAATCATTTTGGAATTAAAACTGGGACATAAATGCTACAATATCTTTTTCTGAGATTATACTTAAAGACATATTTTGAAACAAAGCCTGCACAGAACCAAGTTAAAGGGAACAGCACTGAAAATGCGTAATATTTTAGGTGGCATATTGTTTTAGCCTGGATAGCTCAAAAAGAAAACCAACCTGGGAGGTTCCCGATTGGTAGATCGTCCCTGATTGGTGTATTATTATACAAATATCCCCGACAGGTAGCGAAAACATACGCACACACACACATACATACACACACACACACATCCACATTAGGGCATACAATCTAAAATAAATTATAAAAGCTTGAAATAACTATACTGTTATTAGCAGCAAATTCGCGTACGACCCGTAATGCTTCATTAAGTTCCTTAACAATCAGCCATGGTGTAAACCGAGACAACGGGAAGTACCTTACTTTTTATGATCAAGTTCCAAACTATTCATTCTAGTTATTAAACAGAAGTAACTACGGAATATTTATTTTTCCACGCACGAGTTACCTTGTCTTTCGTAACATTGCAACCTTAAAAATTAAGAACGAGTTGCTGTTTCAATATTATGTATGCGTGTTCTAATAATGAAACTGGTAGCTATGATGAGTTATCAGAATAATCTTTTAAATGTTTCTGAGGACTTCCACTTGTTAGGTGCTTTAATAGCAAGACAGCTACAAACATGAATTCTAAGCTGTTTGTAGAACGCGTTAAGCTTATTTTGTGGTGCACAGTTATTGTTCTTTGGTGTTTTATAACTCATACGAATGCTTTGGAGTTCAAACACCAGTCCATCCTTGGAGAGAATACGATATATTTTGAAGGTGGCTTCATTATTTTGGTTTGCGGTGATCAGAGTGGAGAGAAAGTGGATATGTACCGAAATGATATCATTATATACAATGGTGAAATTGTTCTAAGAAAAGGAATTACTGTGAATGTTGACATGCAGACCAATATGCCAACAAAATATATTCTTGTAATATTACATGCGAATATTACTGATAGGGGAATATATGAATGTGCTTTGTCAGGCACTGATGATAGAAAGAATGTAACAGTCAACGTGTATAGGGATTCGCCAGTGTGCTCTACTTCACTTAGAAAGGTAAATGACTACTATATAGCTTTTTTGTCGACAGAGTTTGAATTCTCTTGTTTCTCCAAAGCTTCGGAAACAGTCCAAGTACGAGTGTGTTATGGAGGAAAATGTCAATTAATTGAGGCAACATCAGCTATTGAATCTGATACCATTGTATCTATTACAAAATATTCTTCAGTTTCATTAACGGAAAGAAGTAACATATCATATTTTCAATGCATAATCAATACGCCAAAGAAGAGCTGTGAACTTGATCCCATTGTTTATTACGAACAGTTACAAGTCATCGTAAATCCGTCGATAATTTTTTTAACTCCTGGGCAACAAGTTAATTTGTCGTGTTCATCGATACCTATCAGCCGTATTCTCACATGGACAATTTTTCAAATGGACAGTGTTGTATATTTGACGCAAAAAATCGTTCGAGCTGATTCAAAAACATTTTTAATTTTACAGCTGGATGAGGCAGAAGAGGTGAATGAAATGAAAACACTTATTATTCAATGCAAGGCATCATTATACGCGAATGTTTCAATAACGACAGTTAACGTCACAATATTACCACGTGTTACTACGCTGAAATACAGTTCTCCCATGTCCACCATGTTAACTGACTCGGCATCTCCAACAATCATATATATTATTATTGGTGTTACTGGTATCATTGTTATTATTATAATATTAACAATATCATGTTTGTGTTTTTATATTAATGCAAAAAAAAGGAAACCCTCTGAAGTCGAAATACATTCTGAACATGATGACAACGATAATATGCAACTAAGTCCTGAAGCTAATGATGATATAACTACGTATCATGTAGTACCGAATTCAAATGAAAATGGACCACCAATGTACGTGCAAGACAAGAAAAGTACTACTGAAATTTCTCAGATGTCAGATGACAATACGGCGATAAGAAATTCAAAAACTGACGCCATTACAACCTACGACGACGACAATGCAGATAATGATAAACATAACAAGGATAATGGTGACAATATCCCTACGTACGCTGTTGTTAATAAACCTAACAAGAAAGCTTCTCGACGAGTAATTTCCATTTGCCCATCGGACGACGAGTCTGAGTGAAAACCAACACCCCTTAAAAAGGTGAATTTATCTTCCGAGAGAGGTCCTTCGTCGTGGAACTTTTACAACTTTCTGCAGCTCGTTTGTTCTTATTCTGGAATAAATCTGTGTAAACCATAATAATATCTCAATAACGTATCCACTTCCTTCTTTAATACTTCATACACATAAAACATTATATATGTGACATATTTAATGAATAAAATGATATTAATCAAAGTTCAAAAGCGAACTGAATTTCTTTCTGCAAAAATGAACACAGATATCTCTAAGTCTAAATTTCCATATAGAATTTATATTTATATTGTACATAGAGTAAACTTGAATGGCATGGGGAAATGTACTAAAATGGTCACTGATTTCATGAATTTTGTACTTGGCTTGTAATTGGATATTTTGCAAATTTCACGATTTCGATAGAATTTCAAGCAACAATGATAATTTTACATTTAGAGGTCATTCGGTTTTTATAATAAGATGATTTGCTTTGTTTATTACTATTCCAATACCCCTAACACTGTGCTATTTTGAACCCATGGTTTGTAATGCATATAAACATAACAGGAGAAAACAGAAATACCATACAAAACCTTCATGTTATTCACTTGGTCGGTGCCACATGACATCTGGGAGATGACGTCACTTTCTGGAGTGAAAACAAACCTTTGCGCGATACACGTGGGCAAGATCGTATGCGTTTACTGTGTGCGGTACGTATGGCATGTAAACAAACACAGCTGATTGCTTTATTTTCACTCCAATGCAGGATGAATGCGCGTGGCTGCTGTGCGGTCTGATGACCTCAGGTCACATTTTTGAGTGAATGTTCTATTTGAAATAAAATGGAGGCCATGGTGAGATCATTGACCACATATCTACTGTACCATACGATTAGTTTTTTTTTATTACTTAATGACATTGAGCTGTAATATTCACCAGGTATAAATACAGACAATAACACACTGATGTAAGAATAGAGTATCACAAGATTTAAATGGGACTATGTTGATGAGGTCACCCAAGATACAACTTGACATCTTGTTCACAAAACTGAGCATTATGGTAATTTGAAAACACAAAAAGTTTTTTTAAGCCGTTTTGTCAAATATAAAATGTTTGCTTTTCCGGGATATGTTATCCTCTAAGGTTACATCATTAAGGTATGTTACTGACCTTTAAGGGACGGTTCCTCTCTGTTCTGAGATTTGTAGTGGTAAAATAATTCTTTAGAGGGTATCAATGGTGTTTGAAAAATCATACCTTACAAAAAGTGGGCCTTTAGTTTTTAAACAGTTTTTGATTAAAGATTTTTTCCCATACGAAACTATTACTATAACAAAGTATTTCAGTCAACCTTTGTATAACACTTGGCATTACAGGTGTTCTTAAGCCGATGAAACTGATAACAAATCGAATATAAATCTTGCCACCTATAATTGTAGAAAATAAAAACAACACTCAAATACAAAATCATAAACATTATATTTTGCATAAAATAATACAAGATATAGCTTTTTGCCAAAATGTTCATCGGGCGTAAAACTTGACGTTATAATTAGTTTTGTGATCAGACAAGTATATTATAAACGACAAACTGACTAAAGAGAAGTGTCGTAAAGTATCTTCAACATATTCCATTCAATATCAATAAGTGTAGATCATTTAATATGTAAGGTCAATCGTGACACAATTCCTGCCCTTAAAACATGTTCGCAACCTTCTAGGAACATGCTCTAAACTGTATTCAGTTATGCTCTTTAGATGATGAATCAAATGTACAATACAGTACTAGCCCGCTAACAAATTTTGAAAATATATATTAAATACATCAATATTATTAAGAATGCGAATGTTTTCTCACTTCTCGCTATTCTATCACCAGTCAATTAAATAAATTGATAAAAGGTGTAAAATCTCTGCAACGGAATAAACCTTTTGAGCACAGTCAATATCATTTTGTTTTTGCTTTTGTTTTATTTCATGGTGTTTGGATTTTTGTTATACATCCAAATTGCAAATATATGCATTGCTTTTAAAGGACACTCTCTGCGACTTTATTGTAGGATCCGAACCACAACGTTCGCTTTATATGTCATTGTTTAGCATTATATACGAACCAATTACAATGACGGGGTTCGCCTGCGTATTCTTATGATGTCAAATTGTTTAACAGGTACGACGTACGGACAGACATAACATCGACAACCACAGTAGGTAGATATTATATACGAACTCAAACCTTTAGTTAACAGAGTGAGACCTCTCCTGCCACATAGGCTCATACGACCATTCTTTAAAAGACAATTGAGACCATTTACATTTCAGATTATATCAAAAGTTCTTATCATGCACTTACATAAATTATCGAGCGTCGATATTGTAACATACAATGATGTTTCTTAACACAGACTGTAAGAAGAATGAATATTTACTGTACCAGTCTGACTCTGAACTATTTAAAACTAAATCAAATACAATTTCAAAAGACATTTCGAAGTACCTAGAGATTCAAATAACAAAATTGACTTTTATTATTGTCAAAACAAATGCAAAACATGTATGAGGAATATTTTAGTGACGTACTCAATCCTTTAACCTCAGCATATTCAGGTAATAGTTTTGTTTCGAATCACAAATACGTATCTAGAATGTAAAGACCACTCTAGTATGTAATTACCAACAATATCGATAATTCTAATGAACTCACTGGGTCACTGACTTTTGAAGTAAATTATAGGTACTTCCTGCAGTGGAAAGTATTTGTTAATCATCGTAGCAGTATTCATTCCGTGTTTGCAAATTAAGGTAACAATTGGTTCTTTAAATTAGAAACTATTGCTAAAATCGAAGACTCATTTTGGTGCTATTGTTCATGATTCTATAGCGTGTGTTCAAGTTTGAAATATAAGGGGATTTTAAATTCAGGTACTTTGACTGGTTTTCATGATGTGCTTCCTTTTTTATTACTCTTTTTGCCGCTAATACTTAGAGAGTCAAGTGAAATAATTACTCTTTTTGCCGCTAATACTCGGAGAGTCAAGTGAAATAATTACTCTTTTTGCCGCTAATACTTAGAGAGTCAAGTGAAATAATTACTCTTTTTGCCGCTAATACTTAGAGAGTCAAGTGAAATAATTACTCTTTTTGCCGCTAATACTTAGAGAGTCAAGTGAAATAATTACTCTTTTTGCCGCTAATACTTGGAGAGTCAAGTGAAATAATTACTCTTTTTGCCGCTAATACTCGGAGAGTCAAGTGAAATAATTACTAATTACTTTTTGCCGCTAATACTTAGAGAGTCAAGTGAAATAATTACTCTTTTGCCGCTAATACTTAGAGAGTCAAGTGAAATAATTACTCTTTTTGCCGCTAATACTTAGAGAGTCAAGTGAAATAATTACTCTTTTTGCCGCTAATACTCGGAGAGTCAAGTGAAATAATTACTCTTTTTGCCGCTAATACTTAGAGAGTCAAGTGAAATAATTACTCTTTTTGCCGCTAATACTTAGAGAGTCAAGTGAAATAATTACTCTTTTGCCGCTAATACTTAGAGAGTCAAGTGAAATAATTACTCTTTTTGCCGCTAATACTTAGAGAGTCAAGTGAAATAATTACTCTTTTTGCCGCTAATACTTAGAGAGTCAAGTGAAATAATTACTCTTTTTGCCGCTAATACTTAGAGAGTCAAGTGAAATAATTACTCTTTTTGCCGCTAATACTCGGAGAGTCAAGTGAAATAATTACTCTTTTTGCCGCTAATACTCGGAGAGTCAAGTGAAATAATTACTCTTTTTGCCGCTAATACTTAGAGAGTCAAGTGAAATAATTACTCTTTTTGCCGCTAATACTCGGAGAGTCAAGTGAAATAATTACTCTTTTTGCCGCTAATACTCGGAGAGTCAAGTGAAATATTCTATTGAAAAAACGGCATTACATATCTATTACCTTTTATTTGATTAACATATTCACGTGGTTAATGGTTTTTGTAGTGAAATTTGATGTATTTCCTTGAAGTATTGTTTCAAGAGCACTTGGTCGAATAGTGAGGTCCTCTATTTTGCAAAGTCAAGAGATATCATGAAATAACATAACAATAATGGTTTTGATGCTCGTGTTGAAAGTATTCATAAGAAAAAATTATATGATTAATTTGAACAATTGCATCAAAGATTTTGAGTGCCATCGAAAAGCGATGGCGAAAGCGTTTTCAAATATTCTTGAAGCTCAAGAAAAATACGCCCTCACTTTTTGGCTATCAACTCATTTAAAGCTGCCAATAAAAGGGAAATGATGATCCATAAAATTAGGAAAAATAAGTGACACCGACCTCCATTGATGAAATATCACCTCATATGCCCATGCTAATGTACGAACGTTAAAACCTCACAATTTCTAGTTTAAACTAAGAATAGAACGATACAATTTTACAGGGAAAATGCTATAACAATCTGTTGTCATTTCCCGAGCTACCTTATCATCTTCCATTTTCATTTCTTTAAATTTTGTGGTAAGTAAGTCGAAAATGTATATTTTGTGGCGAGAAATGTTCAATGAAAAACGTGAAAGTGCTCATCATACTGGTCAAAACACAATTTCTGTCTTTCAATGTATACACTTCAATTCTTCTCTATTTTCATTATGGTTTACGCTTGTCTATTGCTTAGTATATCGGAGTATCAGTGTTAAGAAATGTGAACGCCCGAAGGAAGGATTAGAATGCGGTCCTTTTGCTTTAACTGAAGCTCTCACAATATCCCCAAACACTATGCTTGTTAGACATCTAAAACAAAATTTTCATTTTGGGGTTATACTTCCGTGCTCATTACGTATTAAGGCCGTTACACACCGAACGCGACGCGGCAAGCGATTTTGTAAAAATACAAAATTGAATAAAACAACGGAAAAGAAACATTTTGACCTCTTGTTTTCAGAGAAGCATCGTCATCACATGGCTATTCAGATGATAACTGGAAATTCATTGAAAGGGTCTTTCTACGCCCATAAAAACAAAATTAATCGCGCCCCACTAAAGCGAATTTCTCCACAGTTTGAACAAAAAAGCATTTCTAACAAATTCTCCAGTATCATCAGAAAGCCTCAATTTTAAACTTCATCGTGTGTAAGCAAAAAGTCAAAGCATCTCATAATATTTGTTTCCTGTATGATTATTTAAAAAATCGCTCGCCGTGTCGCGTTCGGTGTGTTACGGCCTTTACTGACTTCTATGCTAACAACCACGTGGGTTTAACACGGTAACGTTTGGGGGACTGCTGATACTCATATTGAAGTGTCAGTTTGTTGCTTGTCAACTTCACATCCATTATAGTTTATGAAAAGATGTATGACTATGCAAAGATTCTATTCTTCTTTCACATTTATTGCGATCATGCAATTGAAAAGAATTTACTGATGCATGCGATTCCTTAATTGTGCCGGAGCATATATAAAGACACCATTCCCGACATTTTAATTTTTACTGACAGTACATAATGTTTATGTATTGTGGTAGTCATTGATAATGAAAATATCGCAAAGCCACAATCTGTATCATTTCACAATCGTTTCAACATGGGTTCCAGATGAGTTAGAGCATTGAAGTCACATGTGTATCTTATGTAGGCCCAACCTTGATTGTACCAATATGTAAGCTAAATACAGATGTAATAATCAAATTTATGGAGGTTTTTGAACAGTTAAATTCTTATTGACTCATATAAGCTTCAAAACGTGTAAGAATGCTTCATTAGCTCATTCATACACCAAGCTCGTTAAACCCCATATTTGATCACCAGCAACCAAATTTAAAGCCTAGGAAATGGAACTGGTTGCCGGAATTTTTTTTAGAAATAGTTCACAATCTAAACATCGAGAGTTCACACAGTGGCACAACCTGGGAACAGATGCAATCGGCTACCTTTGACCCAATATAAAAACAAAACCATAAGAACGTTTATCTGAGGAGCCTGGAGGTTGTATTTTTTGCAATAAAGGTATCTGAAGTCATGTCCATATTTCTCCTCTTGTTGCGGATTATGAACGGATTAATTATCCACATCAACCCGGAAGTTCCGGGGTCTCCCAGCGTAACATGTACTGCAGGACCTTCATGGGAAATGCATTGCTAAAATTAGTCTTCGGTTCCCTTGTAAATCCATATCAGACAACGTGAAATTGTTCGGACTTATTTTTTGCTTTTACTTGCGATGATACATGTATTGGATCAAAATATTTTGTTGTGTGGGATGAACTTATCAGTTACCAAATTACCAAAGGATCTTGACGTTCCAAACTTGGGTCTTCGTCCACACTTTAACATTCTAAACCAGTTACTTTTAAAAACATATGTGACATCAAAACCCTAGATATCATGAATGGAATAAGAAATTAGAATAGTTTTTCATTCATTAAAATAGAAAAACCACTAAAAAATCCTTTATACTAAAAGAAACTAGAAAGGGAAAATATTAGAGAGTTGTATTTATTCAAACATGACCTGCAAAACGTGATTCAGTCGTTTTGTCCAAGTTTGCAATACATTGAACGTCTCTGAATTACGGATTAGGCCACACCCACCAAAGCAACGTGGTAACTAGGTGGGGCAAACAAACCTTAAATCCTTAATTATGCATGACCAATGCATTGACATTTAGATGTTTAGTGTAGCCTGCCGACGACGACGAATGAACACACAATTACAATGACGGGGTCGTCGCCTGCGTATTCAGTTATGATAGTAACAATGCTATCACGAAACGCTTAATACGACCCGGACGAGAACACAGGTACAACTCACGGACAGACATAACATCGACAACCAAGTCAATGTTCAAGGCCTTTGATAACCAGTTGTGGTGCACTGGCGTGTCTACCCAAGCCAAGCTTGAACCCAGGGCCTCGTGGTCTGTAGACATGTATGATAACCGCTACACCACAGTTAGTAGACAGTAATGTCCATGGCGTGGTGTTTGTGGTTATGCGTATTTCGCAAGCGGGACACTCGAATTCAGTTATGTAGCCTGCCGCAAGTTTGATCCATTTATGGTATATTCCCGGATCTTTAGAGATTTTATCCAAAGAAACAAACAAAGTTGAGTTTTCGGGTCAATATACCATCAGACCCCCAACAAATTCCAGCAAAAGGTATGTTACGGTATACAGACTGATAGACAGGTGGTAATTTTATGTTCAACAGAAAGAGCTTTAAATTCTAAATGTATGTAAAAGTTATGATGTGTGAAAGAGAGGCCAGCTCAAAGCTCAAATTAATTCTTTAAATTTGTGTCCTAAATTTCAGTCACGGAAAATCGCCAGACTGTATTCTTCTGCTTAATCTTCATTGAGGTATGAGTCGGACTCAAAACCGCTTCGTCGTATATTTTATTGTTCACGTTTCTGTGCATGAATACTATAAGGTATCCTTAAAAAATATGTGTGGTCAAATTTTTTTTGATAAGCTTCCAATAATTTACTATGAACATGTGTAAAATTTGTCAAACTTTTCAAACGAACCTGTGCTATATCCCGCCCCTCCCCATCTGCCATTCAAATAACCTTGATGAAGGATTGAAAAACAATAAGTGAAAATAGGAACAGCTTTGGTTTTCCCGCGTTGAAGTCACAAAATATCACTACAATTTGTATAATTAATTCATGATAAGACCTTAAAATTCAAAATGTTGTGATATACCGATTATGATGATGGTTTTTGATACTTTCGTGGTTTATTTCATATTTTCTTCTAATTAAGATCGAGTTGCTACCTGTCATAGATCTGTAATTTTTTATGCATTTGTAGTTCTTTATGCTCTTTAAGTTTATTTCCAATTTCCCATTTTTGTCCCTAAAAAACTGTTGGTTTGGAGTTACCCACTTAATAAAAAAAAATGTGTAGGTAGGTAGGGCAAAAAAAAACAATACGAAAAAAAATCGTTGCTGGCTATCATGTACATAATTATTTCCCTCGTTCAACCGGAAACTTAGGCCGATAGTTATAATAAGATTAAGTTTGGAGCCAAAGAAAGGTAGTTAAGTTATACTGTATGTGAACACTTACTTTTATTTACTATGTAAGTGTGGTTATTGGGAGGTGCAGTGCCCCAGTCATTAAGTAGTTTTGTTACAAGTTTGGTTCAAACTCAAAAAATCTTCTTTGGGTTGTGACAACTTTGCCTCAAACCAATGTAAAAATACTCACATTTAGCTCTGAAAAGACGTTGGCTCTCCCCTTACCTTTTTTGGCCTGTTTTTTAAATCTATTTTTATGGTTATACATCAAAAACGGCCCTAAAAAAGACATGTGAGCAGCCTATAGGTTTCTAACAAAGTTGGTTATTACTCTCACAGATTCATTTTACTAGAACTAATGGTGCAGAGTATACATTACAACAACTTCTCCTAAAATGCACCCAAATCACTCCTATTTTATACAGTCAATCCAATCCCCCCAATTCGTAACAAAATGTGAGAAAAAATGATGGAATTGCATGCCTACAATTGACATAGCTGCCAGATTTATAATATTTTTAAGTTTGACGAGATATTACTGGTTGGCATATAATGTTGAAATGTGCAGCCTTCTGCGCATTAGAGTTAGTTAGTTTTGGAAGTTTCAAGTTGAAATTAATGCGGCAATATCCAATGAAAGCTTCCGCTCTAAGAATATGAATTCAGAAGTCAGAAGTTAACAGAAAAGAAA